>VBSM01003204.1:29755716-29769450 GCA_008086735.1 Cheirogaleus medius | reverse complement strand
TTTTTTAAGAGACAGAGATGGGGTCTCACTATGTTGCCCAAGTGGGACTCAAAATCCTGGGCTTGTGATCAAGTGATCCTCTGGCCTCTGTCTCCCTGGTAGCTAGGACAACAAGCATGCACCACCTGCAGTAGGTAAGTATTAGGTTATTTGAGTGCCTATATTCTTTTTTGGGTCGTATTAAAAAAAAAAGTCTAACTGCCCCTGTCCGTGCCTTTCACTGATTAAACTTCTATGTAGAATCTCTATTTTACATTAGTTTCAGACCAAGAATTGTAACAAGCAAGAGTACATTTCTTTATTTTTCAAAATCAAGGTAAATTAAGCTCAAGAGCCTCAATCTCTAAGGTTGAAGAGAAGTCATTACCAGTCATTTAGGGATGATGGAAAAGCCTCTGGCTTACAAGATCAAATAAAGAGGAGGAGCCTGGTTCTCAGTCGAGGTTGCTCCTGCTGTCCCTGTCCTTGCCAAGGACCAGGTGATTATCTCTGCAGTGTTAAGAAGGAGAAGCACTGGCACTTCAAGGGCAAATAATACAATTGGTGAGGCATGGGGGGGCGGGAAGAGGGGGACAAGAAAACATCCCTGTATAAGTGACACTTAACCTGAGACCTGAAGGAAGAGTAGGATGTGGCTGGGCTGAGGGAGCAAGAATGGGAACAAAGGGGCACATTCCAGAAGAAAAGAACAACACGTAGAAGACGTGGTAGCAGGCCAGAGCCTGGAACCGAGAGAAGGCCGGGATCTTTTCAGCACATCAGTGTCAGCAGCCATTAGCTCAACACCCAGGGGGACCACACCTGAGTATAAAGATACAGGAGACCTGTCTCCTATCCTTAAGAAGGTCACAATCCGGGAGCAGGGCTGGGAAGAAGCAAACAAGAAAACCATCTCTTACTGTACAGTTTGCTAAGTGTTGTAAAGAAATAAGCAAAAAAAGTGGGGGAAACAGAGAGAACTAACACATCCTGGAGGAGCTAAGCTGAGGGGAATCTGGGGAGGCTTTGGGGATGAGGTGATTGTAAGTTAAACTGGGGGGACGGGTCCCAAGCATAGGGACCCCCACATGTAGAAGGAAAGGCCCACCTGGTCAGGGAGTTTCTTTTGGTCTGCATGGCCGGAGGCTGTTTGAATGCTTTGAGATGACAATGGAGAGGGAGGCAGACACCAGACCACAAAAGACCTATGTGCAAAGCCCAGAAGTCTGAACTTGATTCAGTAGGTTAGTGATTCTCAACAGAGGTGACACTACCTCCTTTGGGGCATTTTGGACATTGGTGGGAGTACTTTTGGTTACCATAATGATGGGAGGGGATGTGAATTGGTATTTAATGGACAGGGACCAAGGATGCTGGACATCCTGAAACACAAAGGACAGTCCCACACAATGAGTAATTGTTCCCCGTCCCGGCAAGATTCATGTGGGTGACATGCCTGTTTATAATTATCTGAGCTGAGGACATAACTCCTTTTTTCACATGATGCCAAAACTTGTTGTTCTGGTGGTGGGAGTGGTGGTTTTGTTTGCTTTGGTATGGCTTTCATATATTAGAATTTTCAGGAATGAAACTTCCTTGTAAATCAGGGAAATTTGTTTTGTCTAGAACTTTACCAACAGTTGTCACCATTTTGGGAAATCTTATCATCGCCAGTGGCAATGATTCTTGTGGTTGTTGAGCTACTGGTGATGCCCAGATGTTCAGCTGTCTATGGCTGTCATACACAGGGCCATTCGACAGTAGCCTCTTACTTCATTACGTCATTTGTGTAGTCACATGCAAGCATTTGCAATTGAAATATATACAGTGTTATTATAAATCTTCTTAAAACTTTGCTCTTACATTCCAATTAGGGCATTAAGCTTAGTTTTATTTTTAAAAAAATGTATCTGTGGAATGGTTATATTATCTACAAATTTTATTTCTGGAGAATAAAGGGGTTGAAAATATGTGTTTGAGAGAATCATTATATAGATAAATGAAGCTATATGTGTTGATGGGATCAATCAAAGCCGTATATAAAGCAGTGGTTACTATTTGTGGGGTCACAGACACCTTTGAGAATTTAATGGAAGTTATGAATGTATTTTCTGCAAACAAATAAGCACACATATATCCAAACTATTCACACATTGTCAGTGGTGTACACAGAAGTCAGCTGGAGCCTAACTTCTGTACATTGCTGAGAAGTGTTTCTGGCCATGCTTTCTTCCAGAAATGAGGAGCTAGTCTACATGTCATATACATAACAATATGGAGATCATCTTATTTTCCTAGGAGAATTCCCCCTCTTTTCCCGCAGGAGGAAATCTATTTTGTCTAATGAACAATGATCACCTTGGGTAAGCCTGGGGATTTGACTCCTCAAGGAAATGTTTGAGTAGCAACAGACGGCCATTAATAGATTCTGCTAATTGAAAGTGTGCTCCTTCACTGATTGTACGTTCCTGATTTAGGGGTCCTTGAACATCCACCTCCCCTCTGACCCCTGCAGCAGACAAAAGTGCCAGGCATACCTGGATCCCAGCAATGAACACCACTTAGGCTCAACCTGGAACATTCCCTTCATTTCTCTTCTCCCCACTTGCACCCTCCACAACCACCAAAATTATGGTTGTACTATATTAGAGTGTGTGTGCTTGGGGATGCCAGAGAGTTTGAGAGATATTTATAAAGGGGATGTACAGATTTTTGTTTTCCGTAATGCTACATTGTCTACTATTTTTTCAAGTGAAAACATTTATTGAATACAAAATATTGTCCCAAATGATCCGAAGCCACCACTTAGCATCAAGAAAAGTGAACATGATTCTATTGTCCATATACAAATCTCCTAACATTATTAGATGTTTCATTTCTGTTTATTACTACCAATAATTTACAAAAACCAATGGCAATACTCAAAACTAAATAAAACAAAACCAAAATTATCAAAACACAAAAGGAAGAAGCATGGAAACAAACAAGTTGGGGGAAAGAGAGGAGAAAGGAAGGAGGGCTGGAGGGAGGGAGGAAAGAAACTACAGGTAATAATAGACTAATAGAGAAAAGGCAATTGTATATGTTTAATATCCTGAAAATAGTTATCATTTAATGAAAACTTGAAATAGCAAAAATATGAGGGAGTCAAACAATAGAATCTTTCCTATTAAGAAAGAGGAAGTAAACATGGTAAGACTCTTCCCTCTCTACAAAACAGACATTAAAAAGCCAATAGTCACAAAGGGGAGAGAGGGGAGTAGACAGATGGTTTGGAACTACACGTGTTCCCCTAACTCTTCTGAATTCTGACACTTTACTCCCCACTACTTATGGAAATGAACCAAATCCTCTAAGGATGCTGCACAAGAAAAGACAGTTGCCAATCACTCGTCCCAGGACATCTGTACATAATAACAGCTACTTTCTTACTGGGAGGAAAAAAGGAAAAGAAAAACATAAACTCACTGGGAAGCAAAGTATGAGAAGATCAATATTTATCTTTGAAAATTTTTAATTAATGACTTATATTTGTTCTTGGATATATATCCCTTTAATCTAAATAATTTGGCATGGAATGTAGGACATAGTTGGTGTTCAATAAATATTTGCTACATATATAAATGAATAAAAATATATTACATAGCCAATATCCTTAAATTGAGGAAATCAAGGTTATTATTTCTCTTCCAGTGATTTAAGCGTGGCTCTGGCTACAGCATTTTTAGCTTGTATTCCATACTTCACACATGAGGAACTAAATTTAACATCTTGAAAAGAAACCAAATTGGTACACAAAGCAAATGTGTATGGGGAACCAACTATATATTAGGCTCTGTGCTTGCAGCTGACGGGCCACTACAAGAGGCATCAGACAAGGTCTTGCCCTCGAGTCTCTTTCTCCCTCCTACTCTAGGTGACGTAGAGCACCGTGTGGATTAGTGAGGCAGCTGAGCCTTACAGCCAATGCCCTTCCAGTGGAAATGTCCTTGGCTGTCTGGTGGTGTCACAGGGGACCGTGAGCCAAACCACAAGGCACAGCAGGAATGACTGAAGGAGCACCAAGTCAGATGAGGTCTCGAAGAAGCCCAATGGAAGGGAGAAATGTGAAGGGCTGCCTGTCTTTCACTGAACATAAGGTTTATCATCACCTGCTCTCAGGGCTCCCATGGGTTCCAACAGCAATTCACAGAGGCTACTGAAATATCAGACCAGCTCTGAATGGGTCAACATGAGCTCTTAAAAAAGTGATTCTTCCAAACAAATATTACTGAATAATAATCCATTTATGTTTAGGACAGTTTGCTGACACACTTTCCAATTGATAAGCGTTTCCTTTTTTTTTTTTTTTTTTTTTTTTTTTTTTACTATTATGAATAAAGCTACTATAAACACCTGTGAACAGGTTTTTGTGTGGACATATATCTTTATTTTTTGGGGGGGTAAATATCTAGAATTGGGATTGCTGGGTCAAATGGTAAGTGTATGTTTAATTTTTTATAACTATTTTCCAAAGTGGCTATACCATTTTGCATTCCCACCAGCAATGCATGTGAATTCCAATTGCTCTGCATCCTCACCAGCATTTGGTATTGTCAGTGCCTTTTCTTTTTAATTTGACGGGTAGTTGTATGTCACTGTGGCTTTAATTTGCATTTACCTAATAACCAATGATGTTGAGCATCTTTTCATATGCTTATTTGCTATTCATTACTCACCTTTGGTGAAGTGCCTATTCAGATCTTTGGCCAACTTTTTGAATTGGGCTGTTTATTTTCTTATTATTGAGTTAGGAGAATTCTTTAAGTATTCTGGATTCAAGTTTTTTTTTTATCATAAAGGACTTGTATCCAGCATACTTAAAGAAGTTTGTGTTTTTAAAATATTTTCTCCCAGTCTGTGAATTGTCTTTTCATTTTCTTAACAGTATCTTTCAAAGAGCAGAGGCTTATAATTTTGATGAAGTCCAATTTATCAATGTTTCTTTTGTGTTTCATGCTTTTTGTGTCTCATTTGAGAAATCTTTATCTAATTTAAAGTCAAAAAGATTTTTGTCCTCTGTAATTATGTAGTTTTATAATTTTAAATTTAGGCCTATTATCCATTTCAAGTTAATTTTTGCAGATGGTGTGAAGAATAGTTGAAGTTCTTTTTTTTTTTTTTGCATATGGTCGTTCAATTATTTCAGCATCCTTTGTTGAAAAGATTATCATTTTTTCTATCAAATTGCCTTGACACCTTTGTTAAAAATCAATTGACCATTTTCTGGGTCTATTTTTGGACTCTCTGTTCCATTAATCTATGTGTCTATCCTTTCATTAAAACCACATCGTCTTGATTACTATAGCTTTCATAGGCTATAATTTTAAATGGGAAAAAGCATCATACATAGTTCTTTGAATAACATGCTTATTATAAAAATGTGTATATAAAGACTGAAACATGCAAAAATAAGATATGAGATTGTAGGTGGTAATGTTCTCTATTCTTTTTTTTAAGTTTCTTTTATCCTTAGGACTAGGCTTTGGCTCTGCTAGGGAGAAATGGCAGGAAATAGTCTATGATGTTCTTCTTTCTCCCAAGTTTTTAGAATATACCTGTCAAAAGAAAGAAGCCTTTACCTGTAACTATTTCGCTGACTCAGATCCACCTGCCTTCACTGGACTTATGCTTTTCTTGACTCTGCAGTCCTTGGGAAGATCAGTGCCCATTGGTGGCAAATTCTCTAGGGTTTTTTTTTTTATTTCTCAGAATGTAGCAATGTAGAAATAATGTGAGATACAATCAGTCAGACATTTTCACATCAGTTCTGTTCTATAACAATTCTTCATTCACTCAGTCACTTATTCATTCATCCTATCTTTAATGATTTATTGATTTCTGCTATACACGAGTAACAGTATTGAAATTGCAGAGAGGAAGAAAACTAAATTTCTCCACAGGGTATTACAATGCTAGGCTGGGTGCCTATTCAAGGTAAAGTGGTAGCCCCACAGAGAAAATGGCCCATTCTCTTCACTTCCCTTTCAGCTAGTAGTCAATGATTTCCCACTTTCCCCAAATCTAAGATTACCCTCCTTCAGTTTCATATCACTTTCAGTAGATGATCTTCATGATGGAAATAGTGGTCACCATTAGCAAACGTCCATCCTCATTGTCCTGCCTCCCAGAGTACAAACTGCCAACAGCTGTGCCTTCCCCTCTTGAGGGAAGTGTTTTCCTCCTGGCAAAGACCGGCCCCTTCTCAGGGGAGAGGTCCCACCCTTTCCAGCCATGCTGAGAGCCTTGTCCCACAGGCTACCCCCATCTCTGCTAAATGCTTAAACCTGCAATTTAAACCTAAGTGCAATTCCATCACCTATTAGAGAAGAATCCTTCCCTGATGTGCATCCTTCATCTGCTGCCACCTGATTCTCTGTCCTCTTTTATTCTAACCTTCTCCAAAAAAAGTCACCTACGCAATGTTCCAGTTCCCCATAAGACTTCACATTCCTCAGTCCGGCTCCTGTTGCCCCATCACATTTGCTCTTGCTAACGTTGCCTATAATTGTTACTACTGCTCAAGTCTGGAACACTGTGCAGTTCTCATTTCAACACTGCTAGCTTCTTCCCTGGCTTTGCTGACGCCATGCTCCTGGTTTTTCTTCATTTCTCCGGGCATTCCCTCTCAATCTCCTTTGCTATCTCCTCTCCCATTACTTGAACCCTAAGTGTCAGAATCTTTTTCAGGCTCAGCCTTGTGTTTTCTCCTCAAGAACAGAGAACTCTCTTCCTAGGTAATTTTAGCCACCCCTATGGCTTTAAGTGCTACCTGAGACATCTTTTTGACGCTTCTAACCTACATGTTCAACTACTACTTACTTGATGTCTTTACTAGGTTCTTCCACAGGCACCTCAAATTTAACATGTTGAAAACTAAACATTTGCTCTTAACTGCCTCCACCCCATGTGTTTTTAGCAGTGTTCATTCCAGGAAAGCACAGAAAACATCTGTCCATATGCTTATATTAGAAATGTCCTTAACATCTCATCTCCACATTTATTTTTTCCAGTCTTACAGGCACAGCCTCAAAATGAAATGTTGGATCCGTCCAACCAGCTCCCTCTTCACACATCAGTTCTTGCACGGCCTCCTATTGGTCTCCCCTTTACTACAGTTACCTACTTCCAATCTACTCCCAACAGAGAAGTCACAGTCCTCTTGTAAAATGTAATTATTATATATTACTTGCCTGTTTTAAACCTTTTGCTGTCTTCCCATCATACTTAAGATAAAATCCATACTCTGTAATGTGAATTATAGCCTGTCATGATTTGGATCCTGCCCATCTCTTCCGCCTCTTCTCACACCACGCCACCTCAAGCACTGTCCTGCCACAGGACCTTGGCACATGCTCCTTAGAACACCTTCTCCCCCACTCTACACTTCACTAAGCACTATTCATCTTTCAAGTCTCAGCTTAAATGTAATGTCCTCAAGCAGACTTTTCCTGTCTTCATCAATCTAATTACCATTGATCTAAGTACATTATCATCATGAATATATCATATATATTTCTTTTTAGTAGGTTAACATCCATATTCCCCATCAGACTATAAGCTCCTTTAAGGTAGGGATCATGTCTGTCTTGTTTTCCTGTGCCTCTGGTGTCTAGCTTTGTGTCTGGCAAATAGCGGTCACATAAGTGTATTAGTTTTCTATTGCTGCTGTAACAAATTACCACAATTTAATGACTTAAAACAACATAAATTTATCCTCTTATGGTTCTGAATATTTGTCTCCCAACACAGCTTAAACACTTCTTTCTCAGTGAAACATCCCTGGCCCTCTCCACTCATTAATTTACTCAATGGCTGTTCACTGTGGTGGGCTGAATAATTGTCCCCAATAATCTCTACTTCCTAACACTCAGAAATTGTGAATATGTTACTTTATATGGCCAAAAGGACCTTACAAATATGATTAAGGTAAGGATCTTGAGATGAGGAAGAAGAAAGACAATAAGACAGAAGGTGATGAGAAGATGGAAGTAGATTTGAAGATGCTGCACTATTGGATTTGAAGATAAAGAGGCCATGACCCACAGAACACAGGGATGTGGTTCTGGTAGCTGGAAAAGGCAAGCAAATGGATTCCCCCATGGGGCCTTCAGACGGAACTAACTCTGCTGACACCTTGATTTTTGCTCTATAATGCTCATTTAGGACTTCTGACTTCTAGAACTGTAGCACTTCTATTCTGGTGCTGGAAATCCTATCCAGAACAATCAGGCAAGAGAAAGAAAGAAAGGGTATCAAAATAGGGAAAGAGGAGATCACCTTTATTATTAAAAGATATGTTCTTTGGGTAAAGAATTCTAAGTTGGCAGTTTTTATAATATTTCTTTCAATACCCTTGAGGTATCTTTCTGCTGACCTCTGGCTTCCATGTTTGCTGTTGAGATGTCAGCTATTAGTCAAATTGTTGCTGGTTTGTTGGTAATCTGCCCTTTTCCTTTTGCTATGGTTAAGATTTGCTCTTTGCATCTGATTTTCTGCAGTTTTACTGTGATGCATCTGGGTGTAGATTTCTTTTTATTCTGTTGAGTTTCATTTGGGTTTATTGAATAACAAAATTGATGTCTTTAATCAGTTCTCTGAAATACGTCTTTTCAAATGTTTCCTCTGCTCCATTTTCTCTCTTCTCCTTTTTAAACTTCAATTATTTGACTGTTAGACCTTGCTTTATCCTCTATGCATCTGATTCAATATTCTGTATTTTCCTTTTAAAAAATTTCATTAGGCTTCTTTCTAAATATTTTTCTGTGACTCAGCCTTCAGTTCACAAATTCTCTCTTCAATTGTATGTAATGTGCTGTTAAACCCATCCATTCAGTTCTTAATTTTACTTATTGTGTTTTTCAATTCTATAGTTTCTAGTTGGCTCTTGCCCAGTTTTATAATGTCACCTCTTATGGTTTCTATTACTTTGATGAAATTTTTAAGAACACATTTATATCCATGAGCATATTAGTATTGCTATTTTACAACATCTGCCCAATAATTCCAATGTTTAGATTCCTGGTGTTCTGTTTTTGTTGTCTATTATTTTACTTTGTTCTGGCTTGAGATGTCTTGAGTCTTATAATCTTTCACAGTTTTTTGAACAAATTAAAATTATATTCAGTGATAGTTTGAGACCCAAGATGCTGTTATTTTCCTCCACAGAGGATTTTCCTCTTTTTTTCCTGTAAGATATCTGAGTACATTAGCAGTCTGAAACCAATATTTGAGGGTTTTGCAGGCTGGAATAAAATGCATGCCCCATGCTTCCAGATTGCAGGTTTTGTCACAAGTGAGAGGAATATTCTATTAGGGCTTCTATGTCTTTTAGGGAGATGAATGCCAGTCCCTAAACCTTCATCTATCTGAGTTTTCAAAAGCTTAGCTCTGGGTCTCAGCTGTTTCTAATCCCTTGCCAAAGAGCCTCAGAGCCAAAATGGCAGTCCTTGTGGTTCCAGGATACAGAGAGGGTGATTTTCCAAGATCTCAGTGAAGCTCTGCCTCTCAGCTTCCTTTTAACTATCAGCAAATCCTCCTTTCCAAAAAGGCTCTGGCTCCCTGCTTTGAATGCTAATTGCTTTCTTATTCTAATTCCTTACTGTCTTGCTAGCTCTCTGATGCTTATAAGTATGTGAGTGAGTGAGTGAGTGAGTGAGTGTGTGTGCATTTTGTTCAGCTTTTTAAATTGTCTTCAAGAGGGAGATTTGATTGAAATAATCTCATCTGCTGGTCCTAGAATCTGGAATATGGGTTAATGTTTTAATGTGGGAAGCCAGAAATAAACAAGTAAATAAATATTGTGGGAGATGGTGATAAGTGCTATAGAGAAAACTAAGGCAGAATATGGGAGATGGGAATGCCAGGGGTGAGGGAAAGAGCTGCCAGGGAATAACCTTCCAAAATGATGGCACGTGAGCAAAAGACCATGAAAAGTGACAGAGGTGATTGGTCCAGGCAATTCTGGGTGTAGCTGGAGGAGAGTGTGTGCAAGGGATGCAAGCAGTAAAAGAGAAAATTACGAGGTGAGAGAGGGAGCTGAGGACAAGATTATGTGGGGCCTCACAGGTCATTATTGTCTTTGGATGTTACTCTGAATGAGATGAGAAGCCGTTAAAAGTTGTGAGCAAAAGAGTGACTTGATCTTACCTGCATTTTAAATTGATCACTCTGGCCTCTGTGTCAAGAGCTGACTATAGTGGGTTAGAGGAAGAAAGTGGTCCTGGTGGGAAGTTATTGAAATAATTCAGGTGAGGGAATGAGATATGATGGAAGCATGGACCAGGATCGTAGCAGCAGAGGTGGTGAAGAAAAGTGTTCAGATTTTTAGTACGTAGTATTAAGTATTTTGAAGGTAAAGCAAACAGGATTTACTGATGTGTTGGTTATGGGATGACAGGGAAAGGTAGGAGATGAGGTTTTGGCCTGGGCAGCTAGAGGACAAAGAAACCATTTCCTGAGATGTGGAAGACTGTATGAGGAGAAGATGTGCAGTGGAGGGTTGGAGGATGTTGGTGGAGAATCAAGAGTTTGATTTTGGACAGGCTAATTTTGAGATCCCTATTAGATGTTCAAGTAAAGATTTGAATAGAGGTTGACTGCAAGTCTGTAATTTAGGAAGAGGTCAGGGCTAGAATTGTAAATTTGAGAGTCATTGGCGTATAAATGCTTTTCAAGCTTAGGGAGTGGGGTTGGCATTACCTAGGGAGTAAGTCAAGACAAAGAAATAATAAGGTTTTAGGGCTAAACTCTGGAGTGTTCTAATACCTGGTACTTAGTAATCAGTAGGTGAGGAGGACCTAACCAGCTAGTGAAAATGAAGGAGAACCAAGAGAAAGTGATGTCTCAAGCCAAATGAAGGAAGTGATTCAAAAAGAAGCATGATCAACAGTTGCTGACAGGTGCAGGTAAAGCCATGGCCATGGATTAAGCAACACTGAGGCCACATTTTAGAAAAGTAAATATAAGGAATAAATAACATTTGCCAATATTGGCATTAGAATGACATTCGTTCTTTGCAGCAAAATCCAAGAAAAAGATTACTAATGGGAACCTCTGAGCACCAGCAAATAACAGCCTTATATGATGCCAACATGACAGAGGTGCCTCTCCACCTCAGCCATGAAAAATGCTAAATGGTTAGCCCCTTTATTTATTTGCAGTATTATTTCTTTAGTCTCAGAAATAGCTTTATATATACTTTAATTTTCTGGATTTTTTTATTTTTCATATTTTCAAATTTCATCAAATATTCCCATATTTGGTGATATAGCACCAGGTGGGTATTATATAACTTTTGAGCTCATAAACAAGGAACATTTGGAATCTTCAAAGAATATAAAAAATCTTGCATAGCTACAAGTTCTCAAACATTTTTCCAAATAACATTAATAAAACATTAAGTACCATAATTATTTATAAATTATGTATGTATCTCTATAATTAGCTCTTTAAGTCTTTGTTTTATCTTCTTTTCTCCATAGAATACATTTAATCTCTAATTTCCATACAGAATGAGAAATCCAACTTTCTTTCATCATAATAGTTTCCTGATTGTCTTTCGATTTAAAAATTTTAATGAGATATTAAATATGTTTTAACTACTTAAATTAAGATATTTAAAATTGGAAATGGTTCATTTTTAAAGCACATTTGGTTATATTTTATGGACACAGAAAATCTTTTGGTTTTAGGAAAAATAAAGCAAACTAATATAGTAGCGTTGATGCAAAATATAACATAGTGATTAAGAATGATGGTGTTGAAGTCGGTCAGGCCTGGATGTAAATCTCAGATCTACTAATATATAGTTTCATTACCTTGGGGAAGTCACTTAATCTTTTTTTTTATTTCAGCATATTACAGGGGTACAAATGTTTAGGTTACATGTATTGTCTTTGCCCCACCCGAGTCAGAGCTTCAAGCGTGCCCATCCCCCAGACAGTGCACACCGCACCCATTAGGTGTGAATATACCCATCCCTTCCTTCTCCTCCTCCTCCCACCCACTTAATCTTTCTTAACCTCATTCCTTATCTGTAACATGGGGATAATAATACTTGCCTCATGGGATCATTATGATTTTATAGGGCCAAATATTGGGTAGGTACTGAATAAAACAAAAGTATTCTTCTTCATCATCATCATTGTCATTCTCCAATCTCCAAAGTGAAGTAGTTAAAAAAATAAGCTAGAGTAAGCACTATCATTACCAAAGGTTGGAATTGGGTTCACAGTAAAGATATTTATTTACATTAAGGCTATAACAATAAAATACACTAAGGAGGAAAGGGAGGGGAGACTCATTGCATTCCTTGTACTGGATGCCAAGTGTTTTTACAGACATCTTTCAGTTAAGCCTGACAACAACCTGGGAAGGGAGGTAGTATATGCCTATTTTATAGATGGACATTGAAGCTCAGAAGGGCTCAGTGATTTGGCCAAGATCACATAGCTGTTAACTGGCTGAATCACTACTCAACTCCACTTCTTTTGACTCCAAAGTCAGTGCTGTTTATGCTAAACTTCCAAATCAGAGTCACTTTGGGAACTATTCAAATGGGGTCACCCACCTTCATCTAGTCCAGATCTGAATCAAAAGCTTGTGGGTAGCCAAGGCTTTGATAGCTCTCAGCTTTTATTTTCTCTTTCATCCACAGTCTAACCACATCAAAGCAACTCCAGAATTCAGAGGGCTGGTAACCACACCTGCTGCCTGCACATAACCTGACTCTGCTGGCTCTTCTCTGCTTGGAGTTGGAACATTCGCTACCCTGGACAGTCCCCCTCCTTGGCTGGCAAATCTGATGCAGCTGGATCTGTGACTGTACCTCCTGTGGTCCCATGGACACAGTAACACTAATTACCAGTCAACCTTGGGTTGAAGAAGTTGCCTGACTCAGCAAGGCTGGCATTTCCTCCTACACAGTTCTTTCCAGTCGTTGGCAATGGTATCCAGGAGTGGCTGGAGAATTCTGATAACAGCTTGCTGGTTGGATTCCAGAGGGATAGCTCAGATTCTGCTGAAGACTCATTGGAAGCTGGAGAAATACTGACAAAGGAAGTTAATGATGACAACTCTGGAAACTTTGACTACCTCCATGGATGCCTTCACTATTTAAAGCATCACCTTGGAGCTAACTGAGACACAAGAAAATGAAACAAATGTCATGAATGAAAATTAACAATCAGCCTGTGACCCACTTGAGTAGATGTTACGCTTCTTGCCAGAGGTCTGGCAGAGAGTACACCCTGACTTAATGGCTTGCTGCCTTCATTTTCATCATTCTCAGGTGGAAATTACACAACTGTCTCCTAATTCCCTTGCAGGGCTGTGCCCTCTTCTCACATCTGTTCTTGGCAGCTTTTTCTAACTATGTACTACTTCAGAAAACACAGGAAACAAAGAACTGGAACAGATGAGCGGCTCAAACAATTGCGGACAGTGACATGGAAAGTTATACTTACTATGCAATATCAAAGTTATAAAACTTGAGTGAAGACATTATGTATTTCTGTAAACTGCTGGCAATATTTCTTCTTTCAAGACTTTGCAAGCTTGAGATTTAATTAACTTTTCTAGATACATCTCCTTTATTATGTAATCTATGCTCTTGTCTAGCACTGTGCAATAGAAATACAGTGTGAGCTACATGTCATTTTAAAGTTTCTAGTAGCTACCTTAAAAATATTAAAGAGGTAAAATTAATTTTAATAT
>VBSM01003204.1:29688140-29755556 GCA_008086735.1 Cheirogaleus medius | reverse complement strand
TTGGGACTAGCCACGTTTCGACTGCTCCACAGCCCATTCAGCCAGGGGTTACCTTATGGGACAGTACAGTTCTATTCAAATAAGTTGGAAGGAAAAACAAATAGGCAAATAGTATTATTAAATGTACATGTCCTCCAGAGGAAAGTAAACATAGAGAGATTTAAAGCATTATTTCTATTGCATAAATTTTGCTCCTTAACAGGGCATGTGGAGATTCGACAGTAATTAATCCACACCATTTTGGTCTAATCTTGAGAGAAGTGGAAACTGAATAAGATACCCAAGCTGTAGAATGTCTTTAAGGCATAGAGCTTTATAAACTAAGTGTTCTGCCAAGAGAAGGACTGTTTAACTGAATCGGTGGGAATGGTGACTGGCGTGGGAGAAGGATGAGGGGTGTGAAGGATGTATTACTTCTGAGATCCTTTCTAATCTTGATGTTTTACGATTCCACGTTTTATATCAATTTTGGAAGTGAGTACTTTTGAAGTGCTTTACAAATGTTTATTCTTTTCAAATAACTATTGAACTTAAATTTTGTCTGTGCTACAGATTTAGGATTTACAAATTTTAAATGCCAATTCCACCCTAAACAGATGAGCACAGTTGCAAGTTTCTGGGGTTCAAATAGAATAAGATCCTTACTTATTTGCAGGTAGTTTGCATAGTAACCTAAAACACTGGCTTTGAATTCTGAAAGACTCAATTTCTTGTTCAGCTCTCCCAGTTACAGGAATTGTGACTTTGGATAAGTCTCTTAAACTCTGTACATATCATCTGTATGATAGAGATAATAATAGTGCCTATCACCCAAGAATGGTGAAAGAATTTACTTAGATAATGTGCAAAGCTCCTGCAAAATTCTCCATAAATATGTGAAATGGCTTCTTCATGTTGGTGGAAATTTTCTTTACAGCAATAGCCAAATAAATGGCTATATAAAATAATATTTCTTCCAACTCCAGAAGGCTCCCTTCTAAAACAGTGACTTCGAAACAAGAGCCACTGAAAAGTGATTGCTGTCTTCCTTTTTCAGCCCATAGCAGAAATCGGCTTATGTAGCAGCAACACTGTGAACTAAGAACCAGGAACCAGACACCTCCCTTGCCAGGGGCCTCCCAGTGGAGTCCTGCAGACTATTCTTCAGTGTCCTTTGGCTGAAATTCAATTCTAAGCTCTAGTTGTGTGACCAAAAGCCAAAAGGAGGAAAAAAAATCAGCCTCAAAGTCCTGCCTGCTTTGAAAGACCTTCTGGCAACAAGGAACTTATGGCTATACCTCCAGGAGGGCCAGAGGGGCTGAGCGGCATTACCATTTAGTAGCTCTCTTACTCTCCAAAAACATAGGCAAGGTTTTCAAATAAATGTATACTCATGAGGGATAAAAAACAAAAAACAAAAAACAGTGGAAAGGAAAAAGAAAAGCAGCAGCAGCACAAGGTTTATTGGCCATCTCTGCTCAACAATACACATTTAAGGGTCTTGTCAGAAAACAGGATGTGCTCATAGGACCCACCTTCCTTTAACCCACACCTTCATATCATCAACTTATTCTGGAAACAATGTTGCTCTTTCCCATGGGTTGCTTGGCATTTCTAAGATATCACACTGGCCAGAGTACTTTGATAAGTTCCATTGCTCAGGATTCTGGATCCTTGGCTGATCAACCCCTACCTAAGGAACTGATGCATAAAATAGATGACTTAGAGGTCAAGAGCCTGGCTTTGAGCCAGAGAGAACCACCATTAGAATTTTGGCTCTTCTCATTACTAGTATGTAATGACAAACTACTTTTCTAAGTCTCAGTTTCTTTTATAAATAATGGATAGAAAGATACCTGTTTCATGAGATAGTTATTAGGATCAAATAAGAATGCCTATAAAGTGCTTAGCAAAATGCCTAGCACATGGTAATATTTCAATGAATGTTAACTGTTTTTCCACATAAGACTGGTGGGAATGTGTCTTATCCATTTTCAGGACCTCTGTCCCTCTGGAAAACTGTCAAGGGATAACAGTCTATTTAGTGTCAACAAGCTATCCAACCAGAGCAAGACTGCAACAAGACCATTTACCTGGTTCCACACAAATCTCCTGTAGAATAAAAACACCTGGGACTCAAGAAATATGGAATGTTAGAACTAGAAGGGCCTTTGGAGACCATTTAGTCCAACCTTTTATTTTCAAACAAACAAACAAATAAACTCTCTGAATGGTAAAGTAACTTGACCCATATCAAGAGTTAGAGTTGAGGGCTGTGGTTCAAATTCAGATTTCTTGACTCTTAATTCTGTGATCTGACAAGCTCAAATGCTTTGCTGATTAGAACAACTGAAATGGCAAGGCATGAATAACCATGGGGAAAAACTCCTAAACTTCTAATTCATCTCATTAACCACTCATCTGAGATTCTATGATTATATCACAGTATCTTCTCTCAATAGTAAACAGAGCAAGTGATTATAAGATGCCACCTTAAAAGGAACTCCCCACTTGATAGGCCATCATCATCATGCTGGGTTTGCCTTAACTCATTTGAGGTTAAGGTATAATGTGTGAAACAATTCATCAAATACCTGTGACCATTTATGCCAAAGAATTGGGGGGAAATCATAGAAATCTGTTGGGAAAATATGATTGAGGAATTAATGAAATGTGGCTCATAAGATCATCATTTTATTGTATAACCCAATATTACTATATTAAAGACAGAAATAGGAATTTGCAGGGTTTTGCCCCGAAGGAATGTGTGAACTCAATGGTTCACTTATTAGAGGCTACTATCATTGGAGAGCTCTCAAATCTCCGGTAGGGATGTTTTCCAGGAAGGCTTCCCAGTATCTCAAAATCTGTGAGCTTCCCTGTGTCTTGAAAGACAAAGCAAGGCAAATATGGTCCACAGGATGGGAGCCAGAGACAATGAGTGCACTTTGCCCAGAGATGTGCCCCGGTGGTTATAAACAACCTGTTTATCAGAGATGGGCTTCCTGCTCTCTCCTGTCTGTCTACCTTTAAGTCCACCACAACTAATCAAAGAAATATTGAGTCACTATACCTCTTTTGTTTTACCTCTGTAAATTGACAACTACCTCTTAGAACTTAGAAGAAGCCCCTTGAGAGGACTTTTGACCCTAACCCACTACCTGTATCCCCTAGCAACTGCATTCCCTGATATGCAAATATGTTACCCTGACAACTGGGAATTGATGTCTGTGATTATAAAAACCTATATGAATCTAACCATATTGCTGGCATTTATGGAGATACGCCAGTCCCCTAGGTACTCCCTGCTGTGTTATATCTGATCTTTTTATATATTATGAAACTAGAAACTATACCTTAGTCTCTGTGTATTCTTTTATTTCTCTCTGTTGCCTATCGATTTCATTGTCCTCTGTGGCGACCCCTATCTTAGGGACTTGGCTCCGTGGGGAGAAGTAGCTAATCTCCTCACGGGCCTCCCTCAACTACTCTCGCCCCACAGAAATCTATACTGTGACCTGCAAGCCAAGAGGCATTTATGGCAAGTGGAATGTTACACTAGACAGCCTCTAAAGTGACACCCAATAATCTCCACTTCCTAGTATTCACATTGCTGAGTAATCTGCTCCTATAGAGTATAGGCTGAATTTATTAACTTGCTCCTAACAAACAGAATACAGCAAAAGTGATAGGGTGTTAATTGTGAAATTAGGCTATAATAAGACTGTGTCTTCCACCTTGAACACTCTCTTTCACTCTCCTTTGGTTCACCCACTTGGGGGAAACGATCTGCCAGGTAGTAAGGCAGCCCCGTGGATAAGCCCACATGAGCAAGCTCAGAAGCAGATCTTCTGAGGCCTGCCAATAGCCACATGGGTGAGCTTGGAAGCAGTTCTTTCAGCTACATCAAGTCTTGAGATGCCTGCAGCCCTGGCTGACAGCTTGACTGAAACCTCATGAGATGCCTTGGGCCAAAGGCTCCCAGCAAAGCTATTCCTAGATATCTGACCCACAAAAATCGTGATGTAATAATGTTTGCTGTTTTAATCTGTTTTAAAGTTGGGGGTAACTTGTTATACAACAATAGATAAGTAATACAAAATACAGGTTGGAATATAGCAACCCTGAACAGAGGGCTTGATGCAGTGGTCCCCTACAGAGCAAATATCTTTATTCTCATCACAGACAGTCCAGAAAAAGCACCAACTCATTTTCTATGAGACTCACCAAGGTTCTATGAAAATCAGACAATTGTACCTGTGGATGATCTCAATGCTGTGATCTGGACGGTGACAGTGGGAAAGTTCTGTTTATTGCCATCCTCAGTGCCTGGCACATGTTGGCTCTTTATAAATATCTAAGAATGAATGAATGAAAGATCCATCCATCCATCCCCATGGCATAACTGTGGATCTTCACCAGTCTCACAGGAATAATATTTTAAAAATTTCTTCCATTATTTCCTCTGTAATTTCTCAGTAATTCATATGGGTTTTTTTTTTCTTTCCCATGTACCTATCTGCTTTAAAGATAAACCAAGAGACATATTGCTCTAGAGAAGGAAGGGTTGGGTACCACCTTGAATAAATGTCTTCTTTTTCAATTCCATAGCAACACAGATTTGAAAGTCAGATATTGATAACAGAAAAACATTTTGTATAAATTCCAAAATCTTTTTTCCATATAAGAAGCCATGCTTATATCTATCTGAAAGCATAGTTTTCCTCTAAGTCATGAGTAGAGTAGACTTGGGAGATGACCCAAGGAAAGTTCCCATAAGATAGGAATAGAAGATAAAAAGTCTTTTGCCAAAACCAGAGAAGGGTGGCAACCGACCAGAGGCTAAGACCCTGGCTTCCCCTCCTTTATTCACTTCTGGGTGGCACCTTAAGGGCTGTGCAAAAGCAAAACTGCAGAAAATTTGGGGAAAGGAAAAACCAAATACATTTGTGTCCCACTGTCAATTTGGGATTTGGAAGAAGATTGCCTCCCAGAGCACACACGAAAAGATAGGGTATCACAGCAAGGTAGACGAAGACAAAGAAAAGTATAAAATAAAGTTGCTATACCTATAATACTACTCAGTATTTACTTGGTCAAATTTTAACCTCAATTAACAAGTAGGTCAGCTCAAGTTTGACTGGCTTCAGAATGCCCGAGGCCCGGATTTACAGTCTTTGTGTAGCAGCAGCACAGCCCGTGGGAAGAAAGGCAGGGATGATCCTGCAGATGTGACTGATTCCTACTGCTTTCTGCCCCTGACTGGCAAGATTCTGTCCCAAACTGACTGTTCCACAACAATGTCAGTTGGCAAGTTCTGCCTTTGCTGTTGATGCTCTCCAAATAACCATAGTCATTCTTCTTTGAGGCCAGTGTGGTATCATCACAGGTAGATGGCCCTGGGCTCTCACCTTAGCCCTGCCAGTTGTTGGCTGTGGGATTCGGGACAACTTTCTTAACCACTCTGAGCCTCATTTTTTATTATTAATGGTAATAACACAAAGTAATAATAAATAAGTGTAATACCTCAGGGCTTACTATGTGAAAAGCACTTTACAAAGCCTGTAATACACATTATGTCATTTAGTTGTCACATTCACCACACGAGGTAGAGACTCCTATTTCCCGCATTTTACAGATGAGGAAACATGCCCCAAATCACACAGCTAATAAGTAGCAGAAGCAAGAATTGAATCAAGGTCTGGCTGACTGCAAAGACCACCGAGCTTGATCACTATGCAGGCAGATGTACCACGCAGCCTGGAAGGACCCTTATATGGAACTTCCCTGCTAGTCTGCATCAATACTTGGTCCAGAATAATAACAGCATTGATCCCTGTGTCAAGGTAACTTTCTTTTTTGTATGTGACGACAACTTTTAAACAAGTTTCACATTTATTCTAACAAAAATCTTTGGATCTGTACCTATGACTTTTCACTTTCCATCAGGTTCATATTGGGGCTGGGGATCATGGCCCTGCAAGCTTCCCCTCGATCTGGGGACAGGTGCCTGTTGGTGACTGTCTATGGCAGCATGCCTAAAAACCAGTGACAGTCTGGCAGGTTCCCAGCTGCTGAAATTAGCCTGCAGGATCCTTGCAGGCAAAGGTATATTTTAGGATAGCAGTACCAAACAGCATCACAGAATGGCCAGTGATCAGAACACAGCCCCTTCCACGCTTCCTCTAATGTCCAGATAGCTTATGCTCATGTCTGACCCCATTGCACAGTTTGCTTATATAGAGAGCAAGAACCTATTTATCTGTATATCAACAAATATACACGCCCATACAATTCAGGACCTAAATAATAATGACTTTCTTTTAATAAATTTTAATTATAATAAAACAAATTCTCTTTTTCAAAGGATTGTACCACATTTTAATTAGCAAATTCATTTATTGGGAATGATTTCATTAGCAGCTGAATTCTTCCAGGGAAATCATTTAAAATTATTGGTGATAATAATGCTTCTTAATGAATTACCATGAGCAATAAGTATAACTTGATATCTCAGTATGGAAAGAAATTTCTGATCTAGATCAAGAATATTCAAGACAAAAGAAAGAACGTACTCACCAAGTGCTCCTCTCCAACCAGGCATAATTTAGAAGTCGGGAAGTAGGCTCAGAGTCAATGTCATTTTCAAGGTCACTCAGTGGGTTAGAGGCACAGCCAGGGGTTCTGACTTTCAGGGCATCAAAGTCACATCACTTCACATTCATGTTCTGCCACAGAATTGTGGCACAGTTAATCTGTCCACAGTTATGGACAGATTAACTCACTACCCCATCCCCCACCTTTGGGATGGAACTTAGAGGTTATCACAGAGTTTATATTTACAGGAAGGATTCAAAATATTTATTGAACAAAAAACAGAGATGTGTTAGGAATCCAAATTCAGGAGGAATTTATTGAAACCACAACATTCCAGAAGTCCAGACTCTCAATTCATCTGTGCTACAATCCATGAGGTGTCATGATGTGACCCAGTCACATAGCAAGTGATGGAGCTAGGATTTGATAGTGGACTTGGTGACTCCAGTCCAGGCCCTTTCTACTTCCCCACAGCAACAGCTTATTATAGCTTCCATAAGAAACCCCAAAGGGGAGAACTAAGAATCCCTTGTCTCTGTGCATGTCCAGATACTCTGTTATGCAATATGCCCAGTGCCCCTTTTAGGTAAAAGTCATAACATTCAGCTCAGTTGGAGGGAAGTAGAAACCATAGTCCTTACCCTTGAGGAATTATTCCTCCTTCTGGCTGATGAACTGAAAGTATTCAGAGAGGTCTTGGTACAGTGTGACTGCTGGCACAAAATTCAGTGCTAAGAGAAATAATAAATTACAAACTCAAGTATCTTCCTGTCATCCTGATTTGGAATGCTTATTGCTACACAGATAAATCCTTCAACCAGCACAGGAAAAATATCAACACTAGCTCCTGCATTTTACCCGTTTTGATAGTTGTTCACATGCCAATGGGTTTGCAGTTTAGTATGTGGTATTAACACCTCGGAATCCACCGTCTTTGCCTTGCATTTGAGTCCCCCAACGATCAAGGCTCCACCACATGTTCCCATGCCAGCGTAAATTTGCAACTCTTTACTAATCTCCTCTGTTTCTTGTAGAACAGATTCTTTTTGCTGTTGCTGTTTTGTATTTATTACATCAGCTTGCTATGTATTCTGGAAGCCTTTAAATATTAAAAGTTATAATTTAGCAAACTACAGAACAGCCAGAATTAGAAGTTTGGATTTAAAAAATTTTTCTCATAAGAAAGAGTTGGAAGTGCACCAACCCAAAGAGGGAAGGAGACTGAGACTCCTGCACAGATTTGGGGAGTTGCTGATATTCTGTCCTTGTAAGTTGACACCGTGGTACCGGTTGCATGTAGAGGCAAAGGGTATATAGTAGATACAGTATTTCTAATTGTCCCTCCTTCAAAGCCTCTTCTGCTAGAACGGACACCCTTCCCTTCTGCTTTCTGTTTCTAACTTTCATTTCCTCTGCACCCCACTGCAGTATGGCTTTGGCCTCACCACCATCCATTGGTACCACCAACAACCTTCTAGTTGCGTTATCTACTGAGTACCTTTCAGTCCTTATCATATTTGACCTTTATGCCACACAGTTTATTGTTCTCTCCTTCTCAAAACTCTTTTTAGGCCAGTACTGATCATTATTATTGTCATTATTATTATAAGTTGGCATTATAGAGTGCTTACAATTTATAAGGCAGTGTGTTAAGCACTTTACATGCATTCTTTCATCAAACACACATAACCCCATCAGGTAGATATTATTATTATTCCTATATTACAGATGACGAAATTGAGGCACAAAAGGTTACCTAATTTGTCCAAAGTGACACAGCTAGTAAGTATCAGAGCCAGATTTTGAATCCAGATTTGCCTGCTTTCAGAACCCACATCTGTAAATATTATGCTACATTGCCTCCTAAAGTTTTCAAGAGAGTGGCTGTCTTAACTGGACTGCTATAGCAGATTGGGTGGTTGAAACAGCACACATTTACTTCTCACAGTTCTGAAAGCTGGAAAGTCCAAAATCAAGGTGTAAATAGACCTGGAATGTATGGATTGAAGGAGTGCAGCTGGCTGGAGAATAGGGGTAGCCTTGTCAGCATCTTCCTATCAGTGTGTAATTAAGGGAGGATAAATGCAGGTGCTTCAGAACCAAAATAGCTCTTTGTGAATAAGATTTCCACACTTTGTGCAAAATTCATGGGTTAATTCAAAACCAAAACCAAAATCCAATGTGTCAAAAAGGGACACTTTTGCAAACTTTTGCAAGCTTCTCATGGTTTCAGGCTCTTCCAGAGAAAGAATATTTTGTCTATGCCTGGTGTTTGTCTGTATCCTTTAAATCATTAGGAACATTTGGAGTGCGGTAAGATCTGTGATTCATGTTAGCCTGTTTTGACATTTGTGTTAGTAAGAAGACTGAAAATGTGAACCATGTTTGCAGCAAAACTAATAACGATAATAATATCACTTACCATGAATTAGGTGCTGTGTTAAGCCTGGCAAGTCTGACAGAGGATGAAGGTCCTTGTGGGGATGTAGGGCGGGGCACCTGCTAACAGCAGAGGCAGAACCATGGAGCTAACCTGCAGTTGACCACATACACATGAAAGAGCCCAGCTGACCCCAAAAGACCCACCTAAGTGAACCTGGCCTAAATTACCACCCCATAGAATCATGAGCTCCGTAAAGTATTGTTACGTTCAGGCATTAAGTTTTGGGGTAGTTTGTTCTGCAGCAATAATAAACTCCTACAACCTTCAACTAAATCACCTTTAAAAAATAACTATGAAATCATGAGTCTGATATACTAGTAATATATTTTCTTAGTATACAATAAAAGGAATATACAGTATAACTGTTAAATTCTCTCACCAATATTAAAGAAGTTAAGATAAAGAAGATATTATTCCAGGCAAGGTAGGTGGTTAAGATAACATTTAGAGAGGAGAAGATATTTAACTGGGTTTGGAAAAACATATAGGATGTGACTGCATAGAGGTTGGCCAGGACAGAGACATTAGATGATGGGGGAGAGGATATTCTACAAATATAAAGTGTATTTGGGGGACAGTGAGTACATCATTTGGTTAAGACATAAGTGTTTTGGTTTTGTTTCTTTGTGAAGTTCTAAATCTGGAAAAAGAATTTAGTTTGAGAAAAACTTTAATGTAGGCGAATACCTTCAGTGACATAGCCAAATAAATAAATAAATACCATCTGTTCTTTTGGGCTGAGACCAGTGCATTTCTAATATCATGTTTAACTAGAAGGGATTGACTTTTAAGGGACCATAACTCTCTTTTTTTTGTCATAAGGAGAAGAGACTGACTTGCCATTCCTACAGTGAATAATCTAGACCCAGCATAAGACAGATTCTGGAGCTGGTGAGAAGGAAAACAGAAAATGCAGGTGACCAGAAGCCAGGGAACCAGCCGACACCCTCATGCAGCAACTAATGAGCTGTGTTACTTTGGGCAAGTGACACGTCTCTGGATCTCAGCCCCCTCATCCATCAAATGCATGGGGCTAACCCAGATGATCTCTAAGATCCCTTCCAGCTCTAAAATTCTGTCACTCTCAGTCAGCGATTCAGTAAGACAAGCAGATATCAAGAGACCATCAGATTCAGTGCTGATTCAGCCCACGGGGCAGAGGTGCTTCTGAGTTCTTAAGGGCAGAACTTACTGTGCAGTTTCAGCCCACCAAGCCTGAGCAATGCTGCATGTATAATGACTTAGTATAACTCGGGCTCTTCCATCAGCATGTGCGTGTGTGTGTTGGGTAGGAGTGAATAGTGAAAAAAAGGTTCAAGTCTTCTGACTGTATCATATGCAGTCAGTCTAAAAGATTATCACATCTCTAAGAAGCACTGAGGATATTACTGGAGATCAATTCACACTTTGCCTACAAATACCACGGTCAGGCTCAGCAAATTTCCCAAGCCAGAACATCCTTAAGGGAGCTTCTGGTGATCCTGTCTTGGGACAAGAAACAACATTCAAAACAGAGACCAGCTTCACTGGAGTGGATGATAAATGAGAAAGGAGGAGAAGAAAAGAAAACTGTTTCATAATCACCTATTTATGCAACCTCTATTCAGTCAACTTAGTACCCTCTATAGGCCAAGCACTGTTGCAGGTGCTGAAAACACAGCAGAGAACAAAACCAACAAAAATTCCTGCCCTTATGGATCTTACCACCTCTCCCTAATGATCGCTTCCGCAATAGCCAGGACGTGCACTTCTATGCACACATCTGTTTCTGGGGTGATTGTTGTTGTTTGCTTTCTTTTGTTTCTTTTGTGCAGACAGTAAAGAGTTGGTGGGCTTGGGGGTAATTTTCTGGTGGGGATGATTGAAGGACTGGGGATACCTGGAGGATACTTACTTGGCTGGGTTAAAGCTTGACTTAACTTGTTCATTCATTCAATCATCAGTTATTTATAGAGAACCAACTATATAAAAACCAGGCTCTGCAGTTAAAAAACAAACAGGCAAACAAACAAACAAAAAGTAAATAAGCCAGATTTCCTGTCCCAAAGATATTCCTAGCCTAGTTTTCCCTAGTGAGGGAAAAAGACATTTGAAATACGTAATTACAATTCAATATAATCTATGCTACGACAGAGTGCACACAAAGAGTGGACTCCAAAAAGCGGAACGGTAAAGTCTGCTGGGGAAAACTCCAGGGACATCTTCCCAGAGGAGGTTTGGTAACCTGGGTTTCGAAGAACGAGTAGAAGTTTTGTTGCAGGCTGAGGAGACAGCACGTGAGGAACAACATGCATCTTGTTTGGAGAGTGGTGGTGGTTCTGTGTGGCTAGAGCAGTCATTCTCCACCTCGCTGCATATTAAGATTATCAGGAGAGCTTTTAAAACTACAGAGACTTCCCCTACCACCAGCTGAATTAAATCACAACATTTAGGGGTGCAACCCAGGCCTGTAGGAAATTTTAAGACTCTCCAGGTAACTCTCAGGTACAGCCAGAGTGTAGAACTATGGGGCTAGAATAGTATTATACTTCCCAAGTTTTAATGTCATAAGAATCATCCGAGGATCTTTTTAATGCAAATTCTGATTCAATAGATCTGGGGTGGGCCTGAGAACCTGCATTTCTGACAGCTCTCAAGGTAATGGTGATACTGCTGGTCCACAGAACACTCTAGCAAGTGGCCAGAACAGGGGTTCTCAAAGTACTGGTATGGTGCCTGGCCCATCATCATCACCTGGGAACATGGATTTTTAGGCCCTGCCCCAGATCTACTGAATTAAAAACTCTGGGCATGGTCATCCAGTAGTCTGTTTTCAAGCCCTCTAGGTGGTTCTGATGCACCTTAAAGAGTCACTATGGTGTTTGCAAACCACTGCACTAGAGCATCAAAAGGTTGGGTAATGGTATTGAAAGATCCTATAAATATACATGGAGTGTAATTATAAAGAATCTGGTATATAAAGAGTTAGAACTCTATCCTATAGGCAACAGGGAATCCTTGGATAGTCTTAAGAAAGGGAAGGTAATCTAATTTGAAGTTTTGAGAGAACTCTCTCCAGGACAAATGTCCCTTTGAGGCACTTCCCAACTACGTACAGAGCATCCCAGTTGCTTTGGTTGCATTGATGGTCCTTTCCAGCCACAAACCTGAGGCCTCAGGGCCCCTGCAGAAATACCAGGATCATATGAAGGCTCTGGGTTTTGCCTGATGCCTGCAAATTTCTGGCTGGCACAACTTCCCTGGTATCTGATCTGCTGCTTATCCATGAATTCTCTCTCTTTCCTGGGTCCCTTTTGGGCATTACTGCCTTTGAGTTGTCAGTCTCCTTTGACTTGACTTCTCTTGGGGCCATGGCCTCTTGGGTCTTCCCAACTTGGCTTTAAGCATGGCATTCCACCATCACCCCCATTCACACACCACATCTGACTCCCACCACAAGCAGAGCACAGTGTCCTGGGCCTTGGCTTCTCTGGGAGGAGGCTCTAGACAGAGAGAGATGAAAGAGACTGTGGGTCTGGCTGGCAGTGACTTGCTAGGTGGCCAAGGCCAAATCGCTTACCTCTCTGGGCCCCAGTTGTCTCATTTATTTATCGAGTCTCAGTAACTGGATTAAACAACCATTAAAGAGACACAATATAAAGCTCTACAATTCCATAGAAAGCATTTGCTTTGCAGGATTGCTTTATTAAAAATATATTGTGCAATCACAAGTCTTTTCCCCTGGATATGGAAGAAGCTTATTTTTCAAAATATAGAACCTGTCCTTACAAGCTCAATATCAAGGTGTAGAATGATAATATTTTAGAAATATTAACCAATTTTTTGCCCCCAGATGTCTCCCCTATGCCCTTTCTCCTGTTCAAGTAGGTAGATAATTCTGCACTTATTGCCTCAGGGAGAGATATGATACATCTGAAAGCAGATGTTTTGTTTCCATAAGTCTAAGTTTTTAGGGCGAAGGCTGCAAAATGGTGGCCCTTGGGGCGAAGCTGAGCCACAGATGTGTTTTGTTGGACCTGCAGTGAATTTTTTCAAAATGAATGAATTTTCAACATTTCAGATCAGAAAGATTTGCATACACTGAAAAATTCCAGCTTCTACTTGAAAAATAAATTGGACAATTTGGCAACTTTGGACCTCAGAGAGAAAAGCTCTACCACCCGCTTTCCTGGATCGAAGGGTCTTGGGAAGGCAGCAAGACTGCAAAGCCTTAGCCTAGGCGGGCAGAGCCCTGTGCAGCTCCAGACTCATCATGAAGATGGTGGGGTCTGCTGAGCCCAGGACCAGAAGATGGACAGTTCAGGGTGACACATGTGGTCCATGGCCAAGGACCCAGTGGCGTGAAGGGTGGATCTCAGCAGATGCCTTTGTGGATAAATAGCATAGAGGACAGGATGGCTCCTATCACCTCCATGTTTTTGGTCCCAGGTAGGTAGGTAGGTGCCCTAGTCTTAGGTGAGCACATCGGAAATGAGACATAATCCCAATTATGGGGTGGAGAGAGGGATAGAAAATCCTTAACATTGAGATTAAGTCTCTGCCATATAATGGAACAGGGGTTCAAAATGAAATCAATCTGAATTTGAGAAAAGTAAAAGAAATATATTTTCTGCATGGCTCAGTTTGGAACTTAGATATGTAGCCATAATAAAAGAAAGTAGGATTTACTTATATACTTCTTTTCTATGAACACACATCTTTAAAAATGACATGCAGTGTGGGTAAGAAGCAGAGAAAAAGAAACCGACAATGGTGTCTGAATCTTCTCTTCCAGAATGAGATGAAAAATTGGTTCATTCCAAAGAGTTTGGAGATGGATTTGATCTTTGCACCAGTGGTTTCTGACATGCTTGGGTCATGGACTCCTTTGAGGAGCTGATAAAAGAGACCTTCTGTTCCAAAAACACACACACAGACACAAAATTTGTACAATTTTGTACAAATTCAGGGGAATTCAGAACCCAACTCCTTTGGAAACCCATCCAGGGACCCTAGGATTAGAAACCTGCCTCTGCCTGCCACTCTTCCTGTCCCCATTTTCTTTCAGGGGATTTCAGCAAAAAAAAAAAAAAAGAAAAGAAAAAGAAACTCCTCAGCCTATTTGGAATACAAAGGAAACTGCCATCCACAGTCTGTCACCCCGGCACCCTCACCATCTGCAGCCTTTCAAATCCCTTGCCCGCTCCCACCTCCCAGCCCGCTCTTCCTGCAGGCGTGGAGCTGGCTGAGCTCTGCCCGAGCATCCTCCTCAGGCTGCCTGACACCAGTGCTTGTTAAAAATAGAAGGGGATAGGGCCCTGCGTGCTCACCCCACTTCTGGCAGGGGACGCTTAGATTTGCTGACTGTCAGGAAATTCACACCAAACACAAAACTATCCTGGGCAAGAGATGCTCGACCGAAAGGGTGGAGAAACGTGTGGCTGAAGGTGAGGCAGAAGCATCCGCCGCCAGCAGGAAGCCGCAGCACACCGTTCAGCATACTTGACGTGGGCAGCCATCCGACCAGCCACCAACACACACGGATGGAGAATCCTTCGTGTGGAGAACCTCTTTAGCCTGGTAATGTGGCGGAGAGAAACAGCGGAGGCTGGCGACACGAGGCTGGTCAAGAAGACCTGCTCACTGATCACATGTGCTTTGCGCACTACTGTGTGTCCAGCACTAGGCCAGGCCCTCCGGAGTCCTGACACCTCCCTGCCTTCCAGGAGCACATATCCTACAGCAAGAGGATGAGACCAAGCCATGCTCACCGGTGCACTCGGTGTGGTCGAGGGCTCCTCCTGGCCTACTGTGAGGCACTCAGCAAGCCGCTTCATTCTCTGGAGCCTCATTTTCCCCACTTGGAACATGAAGGTGTCGTACATGGCCCAGGAGATTCTCTTCCAGGTGGTGAAACTTCTCCGATTCCATACGGCCCTTATACACGGATTTTGCAAGAAATGGTATTGCTGCCATTGAGGCACTAGATGGCGTCTGTACTTAGTTTAGGAGGAATGCTAACCTTAGAAGCATCACTGGTAAGAACCACCACACACACAGAAATAGGCTGCTTAAGGCAGTGAGGAATTGTGTAGCGTTAAATGGAAAATCGAAATGCAACGCAGCTCATAGTGCCTGTTACCTGCATGATAAAATGTGCTTAAACCAATATATCTAACTGATCCTGTGCTGATTCAGAAGACAGTTGGGGGTCTAGGAGAATCTTGCAGTTGTGCTTATGGAGCAGGCACAGGGTGTGCTGCCCTGATGTCAGGAGAACTACTTCTAGTCTCGGCTCTTGCTCTACGAGTTTAACTTCGTTGAAGCACGCATCCTTCCTCTGCCTTGGTTTCTGCATCTTTAAAACAAGGAAGGGCTCAACCAGACTCTGTGAATTAGCCCTAGTTCCAGCCTTCTATGATTCTCTGCATCAGACTGCCAAGCGCCAGCCAATTTTCCAGCATTATACACAGATGAGAAATTCCAATATTGTTGGCCTCTAGGACAAGAGAGAGAAGCCCTATTGCCACATACACATTTACAACACAACATGCTGCTGCCATGATTGAGGCAGCTTGAGGGAGTCTCTGACCTTTGCCAAAATAAACATCCCTTTAAACCTGAAATCTGCTTCTGTGCAAGGGAGTGTGGCAGCAGGTCCAGCTTGTCAGGCAGACCAGATTGTCTCACTCATGGCCAGAACCAGTTCCCTTAGGCAAATAGCTTGAGTTCCTGCAGAAAGTCTTCCAGCTCCTTCCAGGGCCACCATCATTTCTTTCTCTCCTTTGTTACTCCACACTGGCTTCATTTCCACCCACTTCCCTTCCTCTGGGTGCATCAAACTTCTTTCTGGTCACGGGAGGAATCCATGGCTCTGAAGAATGGAAGATACACTTTCTAGAGCCCATAGACACAAACGAGCTAGCATACTAATCTAAAACCATTTCTCAACGTGTGGTCTGTCTGCTACGTGCATCAGAATCAATTATGCTAAAACTGCAGATTCCAGGTCCTACCTGGATTTCCTAAGGCAGGATCTCTATGGGGAGCCTGGGATATGCATTTTCACAAGTTTTCTGGATGAGAAGTTTGAGATCCACTGCCTCACAGGGCCCCTCATCCAGGTTGAGAATATTTGAGTTATAGACAATTTAGTGGAATTCTTGGCACTGAAACTGGAATAAGGGGTAACAATGTATGATTCGAGTAACCATACATGGCATATATTGAAACAGAAAAAATGCCTAAGAGCCAAGTGAGCAGTAGTTCCCCTGGGGCTTCTCTGAGTGGCAGTGTTTTTGTAGAGTCCAGGCTGCTCATCTTCTTTAAAGGTGGAGAGATGTACATTTTCCTTCCCATATTCATCAGACTCAAGGGCAGCAACTCACCCTAATTAGCCATCTCACAAGAGACTGGTAAATAAACTACAATGTTATTTAATTATTTAAAAAAGACAAAATTGCTAAGCAAGCTGGAATATTCATGTCAGCATGCCAGGGAGTTGCTCCCTTTTAAAGAAAAGTCTACATAGGAAGGAAAATTACCTGCTACTGCAGGTGGTTTGATGAGCATGGACTAAGAGTTTGGGAATTAGATGATGTTAAAGTCATGAGATGTGGCAAGCAGTGACACAATCTCCACTCAACGGAAGACTAGGAGACTAGACCTGCCATTTAACTAAGTGCTTCCTATGGACCAGGCACTGGCCCCACTTTTAATCTTGTAGGAATATACTTGGCAAAGGGACAAGAATCTTTTTGCTAGCTGGTTTGAGCTAGCAAATGACAGCTAACCCAATGATAAATCTTTGCTCTTGTTTTTTCTTCTTTTACTATTTTATTTTTCCTAGACCTGATAGCCATTACACAAGTGTCAACTCCATCTTTATTCTGTCCAGTTATAATGCAATTGAACAGAATTATTGAGAAGCAGCCTAGTCCTACTGACTAATAAAATCTCACAGGGTAATTTTCTCTGCAAATGGGACACTGTCAATTACCTATAATTCCATGTGCATCATCACTTAATCTGCACACTTGCTAAACACATATTTTAGCAAAAGGAGGCATAGCAAATATTTATTTTTCTAGTGTACTATGTTCAAATTATGCATATACTTAATACTTCACGTCACTTCGAAAAGTACAGCTGAAGCAGCCTTAGATGAAATGGAGGTGACCTGTACTTCGTTTACATGTGATGCACATCTAACCTGTATGTATCTAACTGGGTTTCAGGCTCAGCTTCCAATCTAGGTCACAATGGTATGCACAGCCTCCCTGATGTCCCCCATCATCCCATGGGTCCACTTTGTCACCATTAGTCACTTGTCAGGTGGGCTCTATTGATGTAATCTGTCCTCTTGAGCTTTATAGGTTACAGTTTTTCTATAATCAACTTAAATTTAGGGGAAAGGACTACACCAGAGAAGGCAGATGTATTGAAGCCTTGCTTGTGCTTATAGCAGCTGCTGATACTGCTAAAATAGAAAACACTGGCTTCTTTCCCAAGAGCTTATATTTAAAATAATAATAATATTGTGTACATGTAAAATGATGGAAGCATTAGAGATACAATACTCTTAGGACATGATCCACATTTTCCTGTTTCAATGAAAAGAGAATGGGATTATCACACAGAAGAGAGGTAAAGGTACAGAGAGCATAAAATAATTAATTTACCAAACATGTATTTTTCACTGGTAACACATTTTTAAAATTTACAGTACCACATAGAAATAGAGGTAAAGTGTTTTGGAAAATACATTTTAGTCTAGACATTCTCTGGCCACGCTATTCTGTCTTTCCAGAACTTTCCATCCCTGCTCTGACCCTACCTGTTCTTTGATTTTCATAAGATTGTCCACAACTTGTGTACTTTACTTTACCTCAGTCTTTCATTCTATATAAGTTCTTTCCTGCTTCACTGTCTTTCCTTACCTGCCCAGGTCCCATAGTCCATCACTTCAACTACTCTCTACCTAGAGAACCCTCTGTCCTTCTCTTACCCCTGTCTTATAAATCACCAATGCTGGATTCACTCAGACATACCCATCTTCTCCTACTCCACACACTGGTAGCCAAGCATTGGAGAATGCACTCGGCTAGGCAGATTGGGGCTCCTGTACATTTAGGATCTCTAGTCTCACCTGAGTCCCCATGATTCTGGCCATTCTCATCTGTGCCCCTAGTCAGTACTTCCCTCTGTGTACATGTGTGCTCATCAGTTAGTTCCAATTATTAGTGAGTACATGTGGTGCTTGTTTTTCCATTCTTGAGATACTTCGCTTAGGATAATGGTCTCCAGTTCCATCCAAATTGGTGCAAAAGGCATTAATTCATCCTTCTCCATGGCTATGTAGTATTCCATAGTATACGTGTACCATATTTTGTTAATCCACTCATGAACTGATGGACATTTGGATTTATTCCACATCTTTGCAACTGTGAATTGTGTTGCAATAAACATTCACATGCAGATATCTTTTTGATAAAATGACTTCTTTTCCTTTGGGTAAATACCCAGTAGTGGGATTTCTGGATCAAATTGTAGGTCTACTTTTAGTTCTTTGAGGAATCTCCATACTGTTTTCCATATAGGTTATAGTAATTTGCAGTCACTCCAACAGTGTATAAGTGTTCCTCTCTCTCTGCCTCCAAACCAGCATCTTTTGTTTTTGGACTTTTTAATAAAAGTCATTCTAACTGGGGTAAGGGGATATTTCACTGTGGTTTTAATTTGCATTTCCCTGATGATTAGTGATATTGAGCATTTTTTCATATGTTTATTGGCCATTTGTCTAACTTCTTTTGGAAAGCTTCTGTTCATATCTTTTTCCCACTTTTTAATGGGGTTGCTTTTTTCTTGCTGATTTGCTTGAGTTCTTTGTAGATTCTGGTTATTAGCCCTTTGTCAGATGTATAGCTTGCAAATATTTTCTTCCACTCTGTAGGTTGTCTATTTGCTCTGTTGATTATTTCCTTAGCTGTGTCGAAGCTTTGTAACTGGGCTTTTAATCAAGTCCCATTTATTTATTTTTGTTGTTGCTGTGATTGCCATTTGGGTCTTCTTCATAAATTCTTTGCCTAGACTGATATCTAGAAGAGTTTTTCCTATATTTTCTTTTAGAATTCTTATGGTTTTCTGCATTACATTTAAGTCTTTTATCCATCTTGAATTAATTTTTGTGAGTGGTGAGAGATGTGGATCCTGCTTCATTCTTCTGCATGTGGCTATCCAATTTTCCCATCACCATTTGTTGAATAGGGCTTCTTTTCCCCAGTACATATTGTTGTTTGCTTTGTCAAAGATCAGTTGGCTGTATGTGGATGGTTTTATATCTGGGTTCTCTGTTCTGCTCCTTTGGTCTATGTCTCTATTTTTGTACCAATACCACACTGTTTTGGTTACTACAGCCTTGTAGTATATTTGAAATCTGGTAATGTGATGCTGCTAGATTTGTTCTTTTTTCTTAAGTTTGCTTTGTCTATTCAGGCTCTTTTCTGATTCCAAATGAAGCACAGAATTATTTTTTTCTAGATCTGTGAAATATGACAGTTGGTATTTTGATGGAGATTGCATTGAATCTATAAATCACTTTGGGTAATATGGACATTTTATAATATTAATAACAATGTTGATGCTACTGATCCATGACCCCCATAATATGTTTTTCCATTTGTTTGTGTCATCTGCAATTTCTTTCCTCAGTGTTTTGAAGTTCTCTTTGTAGAGATCTTTCACCTCCTTTGTTAAGCATATTCCTAGGTATTTTATTTTCTTTGCAGCTATTGTCAATGGTATTGAGTCTTTGATTTGACTCTCAGCTTGACTGTTATTGGTGTATAGAAATGCTACTGATTTGTGTACATTGATTATGTAACCTGAGACTTTGCTGAATTTTTTTTTTATCAATTCCAGGAGTCTCTTGGTAAAATCTTTGGGGTATTCCAGATATAAAATCATATAGTCAGCAAAAAGTGATAGTTTGACCTACCTCCTATTTCCCAACTTGGACACCCTTAATTTCTTTCTCTTGCCTGATTATTCTGGCTAGGACTTCCAGAACTATGTTGAGTAGAAGTGGTGACTGTGGGCACCCTTGTTTTGTTCCAGTTATTAGTTGGAATGCTTTCAACTTTTCCCCATTTAGTATGATGCTGGTCATGGGTTTGTAATATATGGCTTTTATAATCTTGAGATATGTTCCTTCTATGCCCCTAATTTGTTGAGGATTTTTATCAAGGGTGCTGAATTTTCTCAAATGCTTTTCTGCATCTATTGAGATGATCATATGGTCTTTGTTTTTGCTTTTGTTTATGTGGTGAATCACATTTATTGATTTATGTATGTTGAACCATCCTTGCAACCCTGGGATGAAGCCTACTTGATCATGGTGAATTTTTTTTTTTTTTGATGTGCTGTTGAATTCTATTTGGTAGTATTTCATTGATGATTTTTTCATCTCTATTGGTCTGTAGTTTTCTTTTTTTGTTGTGTCCTTTCTTAGCCTTGATATCAAGGTGATACTGGCTTCATTGAATGAGTTGGAGAGGATATTTTCCTTATCAGTGTTATGGAATAATTTCTGCAGTATGGGTACCAGCTCTACTTTATAAGTCTGATAAAATTTGGCTATGAATCCATCTGGTCTGGGGCTTTTTTGTTGGAAGCTTTTTATTACTGCTTCAATCTCATTGTTTGTTTATAAGGCTGTTCAGGAATTCTATATCTTCCTGATTGAGTCTTGGAAGATTGTGTGTTTCCAGGAACTTGTCCTTTCCCTCTACATTTTTGAGTTCATGTGCATAGAGATTTTCATAGTATTCACAGATGATATTTTGTGTGTGCCCCAATCACCAAATTGGAAGCCTGGGAGTCACCTTTAACTTCTCCCCCAACCTCCACCTTTCCAGCCAGTGACTGCTAAGTACTTTCTACTCTATTTCTTAACAAGACCTCATTTCTGACTTATCTACTGAAAGAATCGACTATTCTCCTGCTTCCCATCTCACTCCAGAGAAATCTTACATGAAAATTGGAATTCTGCTCTTCATATATAACTTCCATTTGCTGAATGAAAACATCAGACTTGGGAGGAATCAACCCAGCTGCAGTGAAGGGTGCCAAGTGCCAAGCTGATTTCTTTTTTCAATATTTGTGTTGAACAAATGGGATTTTGCAAACCGTAATCATCTTAAATTATGCTGCTGAGCTGCTTTAAGCAGAACAGTAAAATGAATAAACATGTAAATATTCAGGGGAAGTTTGGGCCATGGAAATCATCACAGTGAAGTCATTTGTGTTACCTTACCAGGTTCTTCTAATAAGAATGAATCTCCCCAGTTCGCTCTGAAATGGAGGGACATGGGGTTCTTAACCACAAAGTCCTATCTTTGTGCTCTAAGTGAGATATGAAGAAAAATCAGAGGACAGGGGTTTGTCTGCCACCCCCCCCAATAGTTCTGGCACATACAGGTGGGCGATCATCCTATCATTCACAGCGCTGTTCGATGTCAGCGTGATGCATTTTCTAGACCCATCTGGAAGGTGTTTCAGAAGAGAAAATGTCTAAAGGCCTTCCATAGTTATGAAACATTTCATGTTAATCAGACTCAATTTTATATCAGAAAAATTTAAAAGGGAGCAAAATTAAACCAAATACCATTCAGGATTCCTTTCAGCTCCAAAATCTATGATCCCTTTAAGTTACTGGTTTTTAAGTTTGGTGGCAGTGTGGGTAGAGGAAGTGTTACAGACTCCTTTGAGAATCCAGTGGAAGATAGGGGTTCTCTTTTCTGGAAAATACTTAAACATACACACACTCCTTTATGTATTACAATTTCAAGGTTTCATGTATTCCAGCTAAAGACCTATTGTCTACATCTGGGCACTGATTAGACATGAATCTGCATGTGACTAAAATTTTTTTGTGTGTAGTTAGATAAATATAAAATTCCCACTTGATATCCCCCCAAATCACTCAGCTTTCAAACCTGTTCCTCTTCCATTTCCTGAAGATTCTTGCTGTGGACTTCCTGAGGAGGGCCTATCTCTCAGATCAGCAGAGAATTCTATTCCTTGGTTAAGCCAGTGTTTCTCAGACAAAAATCTTTGGGGGAACTTGGACCCTCTCCTATCTCCATGCCCATGGCTACAGGACCTGGCTGTGCCAGGAAGGATAGGCCAAATTTCAGCTGTCCCCAGTGAGCTTTCCTCTCCAAATGGGCCCTGAGGGTATTATCAAAGAGACCCCAGATTTAGAAGCCAGATTGGAAGTGGGATGGAGGGGAGTAAAATTGTTCAAGCTGCTCCTTTCCTGAAGAGACAAGAAAAAACTGGTCTGGCTTGGCCAGAGGTTTGAGTCAGCGGTGGGTTCCCTAGAGAAGGGGAGAATTGGTGCCATTAACACAAAGACGCTATTAAGGGCTTTGGGAGTGCTGGCAGTTGGCCTGAGCTGGATACTTGGAACTGAAGCTTGTATTAAGATGTTAAAGCTGGAGTTAAATGTTTCTCACACTTGAATGTTCTCAGTGCTCAGACTGATCCATATTTCTGAAGATGTGGGAGAGCGTGTGGGGGCAGCATTATACGTGCTGCTTCATTATCACCACTGCACGTGGCTGCCAATCTCTCTGTTATTAAGAACCACTTCAGTTTCCCCAGGCCTTTCATTTTCTGGAAACTCTCTCTACATGGTTCCCTAACAGCCATTTACTTACCACTTGCATTTCCTACAATCTGAGGGCTTTTTCAAGAATTCCAAGGAAGAGTCAAAATTTCTTCTAACTCCCTTCTAATTCCAAGCCATGAGAAAATATTCTGCATGTCATAATATCTAGATAAACTTAAGTTTCAATTTCTCCAATTGATGGTAAAGTCCAATTTTGTTTCATGTTATTTCCGCAAAATCACAGAAAACAAAATGTTGGCAGAATTCCACAGGGAAAAATAAGAATTTCAGCAGTTTCACCTAATTCCATTACATCATCACTTCTCAAACTCACCAGTTGTCATACCATATTGCAAAATGTCACTAGCACTTTCCCTATTTCATATATTATGGCAAAAAGAGAGTTTTGTTGCATGCCTAGAGAGAAAGTGGAAGAGGAACTTGTTCAAGTGTCACATAACAGTGTACACTTGCCTCCTACAAATTCTGATAGATGAAAAGATTTTGACAAAATGTTTTAGTCCGTAATGTTTATTTTTTTAAAAGAAGAAAACTGCCAACTTTAATTTGCATTATTGAGTTACCAAAATGCAAAATGTGTTCAGTGTATTATGTAGAATCTCATGAAACAGACACTTCCTGTGGACCTCAAGAATAGAGCCTTCACATTCACAGTTCTGTTGCCTGGAACTCTTCACACTCCACCACATACACACCCCTTCACAGGTTCATTCCAGTTCATTTTTTATTTTTTATGAGACAAGTGATTATAAGTCCAATGTGGGTGGAGAAGAGGCTCTACAACCAAGGACATGGTGCCGACCTGTTCATGAAGCAGGAAGGAAGAGTGGGAAGTTAGCAAGCATAAGGTTTCAATGGAAACTATGTCATTCTCTTCCTGCCCCCATTCCCAGGTCACTGAAGAAGTGGAAGCAGCCCTAGCCCAAGCCTAAAGGAAGAATACTGCATTATTTTTGTTTGTAAGCAGCGAAACCATAGAGTGGTTAAAAGCATAGACACTGGAGGTAGAATGCCTGGATTTGACTCCTAGCTCCAAAGGTTATTACCTGTGTCACTGCAGACAAACTGTTTAACTTCTTTTTGCCTCAGTTTCCTAATTGGTAAAAGGGAATAATGATAATAATGATGTCTGAGGAATAAATAGAATGCATAAGAAATAAATGAGTTTTTATACCGGCAGCATCTTGTGCCTAGTGCACAGTATGCCCTATAAAAGTACTTGCTATTATTACCTCATAGGTTTAAATTATTTTACTAGAACATAATGATTTTTTGAACTAGAATCACTGTAGTTTGGCAGCCCTACAAACACATTTTATTCTCATCTGTCATCCTTTCCCCTCTCACTCACTAGGCCACTGTTGTCAAGAGGGAAGATTGACATTGACCATGATCCCTTGGGAAGAACCAGCAGAACCAGCCTTCTCCCCCTGATGCCTGAGAAATGATTTTAAAACGTTTCTCAGTGCTGAGGTTGGAGAGAAGATTAGAAGGGAAACAAAAAGAGAAGAGGCTGGTGATGGTACCTGGGGGGTTCCTTGGGACCGGACATGATCCCATGCCCCTAAGACTTGCTTTAAATGAAGAAACAGTAAAACCCCAAACAAGAGTGTGGACCTGAGGGGAGAAGTGACCTCTGCCCTATGTCCCAACTGGACGTGAGCAGCGCCAACCTCACAGGATGTCCCGCCCTACCACTCGGGGCAGCAGTTGGGCAGAGGTGGTTGTGATGGTGTTGAAGACCTGAAACACCCTCATCAGGTTTCCCACTATCAGATAGGTGTGGGGAGCAGTAAACCTGCCCTGTGCCCCAGAGGAGTGTGGGGAAAAGAGAAAGCCAACCTAAAGGGATATTAGAGTCCTGATGCAGGGGCAACACAGCCGAAGTGGGGAGCGCTGTGTGGCTAGAGGCCAGCGAGGAGCATGGTGCTTTGGCAGATGCCAGTGTGCAGCACAGCAGCGCCTGAGCACAGGGAGCTGTGTGCGTCTCGGTGAGCACCAGGATGGAAAGTGCCACCAGCAAGGGGACTGGTCCTCTTGCCGCTGAGGCTATGATGCCACACAAGACCCTTGGATCTTAGGTGCCAACTCTGGGGTCTGGGGTGGGGCCAAGGAGGACAAAAATCTTGAATTAACTCAAGGAGAAGCCTGAAATAAATAGCTTTACCTGAAATTAGCCAAGATTAAATTTTGTGCCAGGAGGAGCAAAATGGGGCTTAAAATGGAGAATAACTTGAATCACAGAAAACCAAAGAGCATAGGGTCTAAAAAGTCATACTTACTAACTTCTCAGACAGTGGAAATGCCTAGGATTCATGCTCAAGAGTGAGTGCCCTGTAAACGGAATAACCCATGTCCCACAGTCCAAGATGACATTGGGAATTTTGCTTAGGCAGTCTTGGATAACGCCACTTTCTTACTGAAGGAATAAGTCCCCTAGGTGGATAGTTTGCTAGACATGGTAGGAAAAGAAGATACAAGCAAGAGGGGTAGGTAACCAAGGAAGTAGGTATATGCTATTTATGGTGACTATGTGGGACCCACTGCAGCTGGGGAAAAGGCAGTATAGGCTGCTAGCTAGAGCCCTGAATTTGGGTCAGATGTCCTAGGTTCAAATCCCAATCCCACCTCTTAATTTGCTTTGCAATTCTGGGAAGCAATTCAATCTCTCAGAACCTCAGCTTCGTAATCTATACGTGTCTCTCCAGGCTAGGATTAAATGAGAGCAGGTATGGAAAGTACCCTTATATAGCCAGACACATGATAGATGCTCAGTGAGTATCTGATGAAAAAGAAAGCCCCGCCTCTAAGGCCTTTATTTCCAAACCTGGACCAGGTGCTTCTTGCATGTGGACAGTCCTGCTTACCACACACACTTCCATCTCTGCCTAGGGTCTTGCGCTGAGTGAGTGGATGGTCCAGAACCATGATGGTGTCCCATACTATTAATAATTCAAGTGTCACTTGCTCTTTGAATTCTCCCAGTCCTGCTTGCTGGCTAAATACCCCTAAACCCCCACCCACAACACAGCACCCCCCGCCCCCATTTACTCACATACCTCCCTCACTAGCTGTGCTGACGAGGTGCCAGCATGTCTCAGGGCTAAACTGGCCAGAGCGTCTGTAGATGTCTTGTCATCATGGAGTTTGACCTTATACCTGAGGAGGCACAGACTATTTCAAAGAAACAGACAGTTTGGGCTTTATGATTAAGCCAGAGAAAAATTGTGCAGCAATATCTTATTGTTCAATTTAAATGGTGTTCAGGCCAGTGTGCTGAAGGGGACCTTTTGTGGAGGAAGCAGAGATACTGAACCCTCAGTAATAAAAGGAGTAGAATCTTGGAAAGGGAGTAGCACTTTAAAAGGGGTGGTCCTTTAAAAACATCCTGGGGCTGGTAGAAAGGAAAAGGGGTACGTTGGGAGAGAACCAGTGATTGAGGGGGGTCCTGGGAGTTTTAGGGGGGATTGCAGGGAGCAGGGGGGACCTGCATTCCTCCCTGGCAGCTTGATATAATTCAGTGATGGAAAAACTGCTGACCGCACTCCTTCTGTTTAAGTTAGCACATTTTGTTGGCTTCCTTGTTGTAGGCGTTGAGTTATTCTTTCCCAGCTACCCGTCTGTGTTCACTTTTCTCTCTTTAACACACTTATGTCTGGGTGCACATTCTTAATAATGAAGTCAAAGTGCCCTGTTGTCAAAGCTTCCAGAAGAAAAAAAAAAAAAAGTGAACACAAAGAAGCTGTTAAGGCAGCTAGGATTACCAGGAGGGAGGAATAAATTCAAAGTGCACTCCATGAAACCTGGAAAACTCCATCAGCTCTTCCAATTTCTCTCTAGCCTTCACATCCCCAAGGACCTCGCTGTCCCTAAAGAAACCCATTAGTGTGCACAGGCTAATGAGACCCTCCAGTCACTGGAACAGGAGAGACTCAACAGGGAGTCCATTTCTGCACACTTGGCAATAGGCTGCTGGAAACACCTGGTCCTCTAATCTGCACCCCCAGGCTCCAGACAAGGCGGTGCTCACTCCTTCAACCTTGGCTACTCAAGGACTTCTGCTTGAAGAGACACCCTGGGGAGTTAGAAGACTTGTCTTTGGTGGATCTGAGCCACCAGGCTGGGACTCCTGCTCCCATCTGAAGGACGCTGCGGCATAATTTCATCCTTGAACAATGGCTTTGGGGAGGCCATTCGGCAAGGAAAGGGAGTTTTTCATAAAAGCCAAGGTGGAAATATTAACAGGGACCAGCTGTTTATTTCTGAAATAAGGACTTATTCCCAGGCTTGACGCGTGGCACATGATGAGCGGCATGGCAACCTCCATTTAAACGTGGAGTAATCTTCACAGACTGAACACACTCATTCCATTGCCAACCACATTTCCCCTGACAGAAATGGTGCCTGGGGTAGCCCAGTGCTATAGGGAGAGAAGCAGCAACGTAGCAGCCCCTTCATCTTCCTGCAGAGAGCCCCGCTCCTCAGAAAGCACCACAGGCCCTGCCTTGGTGGTTTCTTCTCGTGATGGCACCAGACCAGCTCTCCTTCCACAGAACGCACACCGTGTTGTCTCCCTACAATGAGGTCTAGTCAATACTTTGTAAGTCTCAGGAGTCAACATATCTACCCGCATAGCTTAAACATTGACTGTTTAACCTTGGCCAAGTCACTTAATCTCTCTGAATCACAGTAAAATCAGAATATTATTACCTGTCTTGCTGGGTTGTTATGGATGTCCGAGTCAATGTCAGGAAAGCAACCTGCCACAGAAGAGATGTTGAATCACTGGTGTCTGGTTGTCATGGCATTAGTAGTTCTGTTAGACTAGTTGCGTATTTAGAATAATGAGTATTCATTCCAGTCATGCATGTGACTGACCCGGTTCAGTGGCTTTAAGATGCTTTATTTTTTGTAATATTTTTTTAATTTCAAAATATGATGGGGGTACAAATGTTTTTGGTTACATGCATCACTTTTGTAACACTTGAGTCAGGGCTATAAGTGTGCCCATCACCCAGATAGTGTTCACTGTACCCATTAAGTAGACTTTTGACCATGCCCTCCACTCCCTCCCTCCTGCTTGATTTCCACTGAGTTTTATTTCCTTCTGTGTACATGTGTGCTCATCAGTTAGTTCCAATTATTAGTGAGTACATGTGGTGCTTGTTTTTCCATTCTTGAGATACTTCGCTTAGGATAATGGTCTCCAGTTCCATCCAAATTGTTACAAAAGTCATTCATTCATCCTTTTCTATGGCTGAATAGTATTCCATGGTATACATATACCATATTTTGTTAAACCACTCATGAACTAATGGACACTTGGGTTGATCCCACATCTTTGCAATTGTGAATTATGCTGCAATAAACATTCACATGCAGGTGTCTTTTTGATAAAATGACTTCTTTTCCTTTGGGAAAATACCCAGTAGTGGGATTGTTGGATCAAATGGTATGCCTACTTTTAGTTCTTTGAGGACTCTCCATACTGTTTTCCATAGAGGTTGTACTAATTGGCAGTCCCACCATCAGTGTATAAGCATTCCTTTCTCTCTGCGTCCACTCAAGCATCTATTGTTTTTGGACTTTTTAATAAAAGCCATTATAACTGGAATAAGGGGATATCTCATAATGGTTTTAATTTGCATTTCCCTGATGATTAGTGATATTGAGCATTTTTTCATATGTTTATTGGCCATTTGTCTATCTTCTTTTGAAAAGCTTCTGTTCATATCTTTTTCCCACTTTTTAATGGGGTTTTTCTTCCTGATTTGCTTCTGTATAGATTCTGGTTATTAGCCCTTTATCAGATATATAGCTTGCAAATATTTTCTTCCATTCTGTAGGTTGTCTATTTGCTCTGTTGATTATTTCCTTAGCTGTGCAGAAGCTTTTTATTTATTTATTTTTATTTTATTATTATTTATTTTTTTTTTTTTTTATTTCAGCATATTATGGGGGTACAAATATTACGGTTATGTATATTCCCCATTCCCCCCTCCCCCCTCGAGGCAGAGCCTCAAGCATAACCACACCCCATACGTTGCACATCTTACTCATTATGTTTGTATATACCCATCCCCTCCTCCCCCCTTCCACCCGCCCAACACCCAACAACTGTTATTCCTATATGTCCACTTAGGTGTTGATCCGTTAATACCAATTTGCTGGTGAGAAGCTTTTTAATTTGATCAAATCCATTGATTTATTTTTGTTGTTGCTGTGATTGCTATTGGGGGTCTTAGTCATAAATTCTTTGCCTAGACTGATATCTAGAAGAGTTTTTGCTACATTTCCTTCTAGACTTCTATGTTTTCATACCTTACATTTAAGTCTATTATCCATCTTGAATTAATTTTGTGAGTGGTAAGAGATATGGATCCTGTTTTATTCTTCTGCATGTGGCTATCCAATTTTTCCAGCACAATTTTTTGAATAAGGCTTCTTTTCCCTAGTGTAAATTGTTGTCTGCTTTGTTGAAGATCACTTGGCTGTATGTAGATACTTTTATATTTTGGCTCTCTCTTGTGTTCCATTGGTCTATGTCTCTATTTTTGTGCTAATACCATGCTGTTTTGGTTACTATAGCCCTGTAGTATAGTTTGAAGTCTGATAATGTGATGCCTTGGGATTTGTTCTTTTTTTCTTAAGATTGCTTTGGCTACTCAGGTTCTTTTCTGGTTCCAAATGAAGCATAGAATTATTTTTTCTAGATCTGTGATGATGTTGATATTTTGATAGGGATTGCATTGAATCTGTAAATTGCTTTGGGTACTATGGACATTTTAACAATGTTGATGTTTTATAGCAACAGAATCCCTTTTGTTTCCCAATGAAATCTGACATGAAATCCCCATTTTATGAAGCAAATAGCAGGGTGCCACTCTGAGGGAGGCAGGGAAGACAGCCAGGACTCAAGTGTCCCACCTGCCTCCTCCCTAGCTTTCTATGAGGTTCTGGCATGAAATTCCAAGATGACTCACAACAGTTTAAAAACCATAGGTTTATTTTACAATTGCTATCACATCTACCAATCTCAGGGACCTGAAAATTAGAGTATGGACTCAGGGGTTGGCATAACATGACACCCTGACTCTGGTCACTCTGGGGATGAAACAGTCCTTGCCACACAGAGATGTCCCTGCTCATGTCAAGGCCTTCCCTTTGTCCCCCTGGACAAGCATAGTACCCCTGTCTCAAGCCTTTCCTGTCCCCATCCTGTCTTACTCAGGCTGCCTGAAATCTGTTTCAATCCAGCCCATATCTTATTTACCTCTCATCCTGACAATCACAACTCATAAGTTGGGCTTTAACTTTATTTTTTAAATGCCATCTCCCATTATATTAGCTTCTTTTCCCATTTATATGGTACTTTATATATTTATCTAATTAAATCCTTGTTTTGACCAACCACAGCAGTTTTATGGAACAAGGTGTTAAATAAAAGCTTCAGCAGAGGTCCAAAGACAGTGTGAACTACATTCCAAATGAGGTACCACAGCAGATGCAGAATTTTCAAAATAGATACCTGCAAAGTGGTTGCACAGTTCTTAGACCTCTCTCCACAATGAAGGTAAAGAAGATGATAACTGAAGGGTTCCTCAGGAAGATTTCTTTGGAGAGAACTATAGTGTGAGCCCCACTCCCCTAAAAGAGAGATAAGGGGGTTCCACCTTCTAACTTCCAGTAACAGGGGTTTCATAGAAAGTAGGAGAGGACTTTTAGAGAGCTGTTGGTGTGTTTAGATTCTTCCCACCCCATATACATACAGGAATGAGGTCAGAGGTGGTCCCTTTCCCCTCAGTGTAAGAAAGTTTGGCTTTTAGGAGAAAAATAATATGCCCCAGCTGTCTGACCAATCCAGAGGCCCAGGGTGTGCCTCCCACCTGAGGGTAGGTGGCTTGCCCCTTCAACTGCAGAGTAGAGGAAAGACGAAAGTCTCCCCCATGGGAGCCAAACAGGAGAGAGCCAACATTGGGTTGTCTTAGGCTGTTCCCAGGAAGATCACCTAAGGGACAGATGGAGAGAAGCTGCTGAAAGCATGGCTGGATTCCCAGGGCCTGAGGAGGAAGAGACATCTGAAACAGAGAAGGTTTGTCAAGGGCATGCAGGCAAGTAGTCACCAGCCAAGGGGGACAGGGCACCTCCAAGGGAAAAGCAGCTACCCCTTGTGGTCAGCCTGAAACACCTGCCAGGCCAAGAGGTGCAGAGCTGCACAGCAGCACCTCTCAGAGGGAGCTCCTGCCTCCTCTCCCTGGATTCTAGCTGCAAAGCACAGCTGTTATGATGGGGGAAGAGGAGAAGGATTCAATGGGAAAAGAAAGAAGAAAATGACCACAGCCTCTCCGGCCTGCAGCATGTCCAAGCTAGAGGAGGGGAGAAACCTCCTAAAGTCAAGTTCATGGTACTGGACATTTTAATTACCAGATTATGGTTATTTTTATCACCCCATTGTAACCAGAAAACTCATGAAATGACCTGAGATTTCAGCTAGTGGCAGGGGGAAAATTAGTCCTATGGTCTGGATTAAAGGGACAATGGGAGACAAAAACAAAGCTACTTTTAATTGTATGAATATACGTGCTTGTTCAACATTAAGAGTTAACATGTATTAGTCACACCATTAAGAGCTGTAGGTATCAGTCAGAACTGTTTATGTGGCTTAAGTAAATAAAGGAAAATTACTGGCTCTCATAGCTGAGAAGTCCAGAGATAAAGCTGCTTCCGGGAACACAAATGGAACCATCAGCTTTCTCTTTCTCTCTGGCTCACCTAGTTCTGTTAATGCATTGCACTCATTTTCTTCCACTGCAAATTGGCTTTATTCATGCAAAGGGTGCAGCCACAGGCAGGGAGCTCTAGGCTTACAGAATCCCAGCTTAGCTCCAGAAGAGAGGGCTTCTTGCTTTCAGAATCTATAAGTAAAATCCCAGGGGATACCTGATTGGCATGGCTTGAGTCATGTGCCCATCCCATAGATGTCCAGGGGGGCAGGGTACTTGATTGGCAGGCTCACCAGAGCAACACTATATGGATGAGATGTCTTCTTCCAAAGGAAATGGGCTGGCACTAACTGAAGAAGGGGGCAGGTATGATAGGAAGACCAGAATAACAAAGCCATAGTTATCTGCATTTTGTAGCACAGGAAAATGAAGCTCAAAGATGTCAACTGAATATTCTCCCTATGCAGTAGACAATAATGATGATTACAACAATTAATATCTTACTACGGAGAACCTCTGCTTATGGTCTTCCCTTAGTCAGAGATCTGTTCCCCTCCACTGAAGATCTGCCTATCAAACTTTTGCTCATTTTCAAGCTCAGCTCAAATAATATCTCTTCCATGAGGCTTCTCATGACTCCCAGGAATGAAAATAAATTGATTCTTTTACTGTTATACAATATTATTGCATATTGTACAGTCCTCAGCCTTGGTTCTGTAGCAGAATCATCTAGGCAGCTGATTCAAATGCCATCCCTCCGTCAAATCTTCCCTGATCTCAAAAACACATACTTCTCTCTACTTTGCTACTGTAATAATTAGAATCTTTTAAAGCCATAACTTTCATGTCAACTGCTTCTGCAACAAGCACCCAGACTATTGCTTTTATGAAAGCATTTGGCTTTGCATCTGGTACACCAGGAAATTCTTTATTGAATAAAGCAGCAATGCCCTTTATACTTTGTGGTAGTTCACAAATTTTTGAAACTCTTCTGTTCAAGAGGTGGAGTCTAATTCTCCCTCCCTTTGAGTGTGGGTGAGAACTAGTGACTTGCTTCTAATGAATTGGAGAAAAAGGTTCTGTGATGATGAGCAACTTCAAGGTAAGTTAATAAATGGTGCTGCAACTTCCTCTTACTCTCTCCTGAATTGCTTGCCTTTTGTGAAATGATCATAACTAACAGGTTGTAAGAACACTCAACAGCCTATGGAGAGCCCACCTGGTGAAGAATTGAGACTTCCAGCCAACAGCCATGTGGATGAGCATCTCTGAAGCAGATCACCCAGCCCCAGCCAAGCCTTCAGATGATGGCAGCCCTGCTGTAGCCTGACTGCAACCACAGGAGACTCTGTGAGCCAGAACCTCCCAGATAAGCTGCTTCTTAATTATGGACCCACAGAAAGTGAAATAATAAATGTTTATTGTTTTAAGCCACTAAATCTTGGGATGATTTGGTACACAGCAATAGGTAACTAATGCATACTTTCACATATAGACGTGGCCAGTATTTTTAACACTGGGTGTCTTAGCCTGGGTTCCTCAGAAACAAAGCCTGAGCAAAAAGTTAATGTGCTAGTACTAAACTATGGCATTTATTTCAGGGAAGCAGGACTGAGGGAAAGGGGGTGGAGAGGGAAAACACATCCCAGAGTGCATTGCTGAGCTGGCACCTGCTTAGTATGAATTGCAACTGATGGTTCCATCTTGAAGGTCCAACTCTGAAAGGTTATAAGTTCAATCGCATCTCAGGTCAGTTATCCAATGAAAAGAAGTGAAAAGAATTTATCTATTGGATGGAAAAATGCTCAACACCACTAATCATCAGAGAAATGCAAATTAAAACCACAATGAGATATGTTACTCCAATCAGAATGGTTATTATTAAAAAGACAGAAAATAACACATGTTGGAAAGGATGCAGAGAAAAGGGAATACTTATACACTGTTGGTGGGAATGTAAATTAGTACAACCTCCATAGAAAACACCATAGAGATTTCTCAAAGAACTAAAAATAGAACTACCATTCAATCTGACAATCCCACTATAGGGTATCTACCCAAAGGAAAAGAAATCAATATATATATAAAAAAATAACTGCACTCATGTTTATTGCAGCACTGTTCACAATAGCAAAGATATAGAATCAACCTAAGTGTCCATCCACAGACGATTGGATAAAGAAAATGTGGTATATATACACCATGGAATACTATTCGGCCATAAAAAAAATGAAATCATGTCCTTTACAACAACATGGATGGAACTGGAGGTCATTATCTTAAGTGAAACAAGTCAGAAAGACAAACATTGCATGTCTCACTCATAAGTGGGAGCCAAATATTGTGAACACTTGGATATAGAGAGGGAAACAATATACAGTGCAGAATTGGAAGGGCGAGGAGGTGGGAGAGGGATGGATAATAAGAAATTACTTAATGGACATAATGCAGGTTATTTGGGTGATGGATACCCTAAAAAGCCCTGACTTGACCACTATGCAATCTATGTGTGTAATGAAATTGCACTTGAACCCCATACATGTATACAAGTTAAAAAAAGAAAAGAATTTATGAATCAGCTCCAATTTCCCTTTAGTCAAGTTTCCTCCACAGGACACTAACACTCCTCATGTCCCAGATGTATTTGCATACTCACCAAGCAGCTCCCTGGTGCCATGTGCCTTAGAATGAACAAAGAAACCCCAGGGTGTCACATCACTTTGCAAGGCATGAGGTTTTGCCAGTTGACCACACAAAACTGGTGACCAATTAGCAGCTGGAGCAGAACAAGTGGGTGAAGGTCCTAGACAGATGGGCTGAGAGGCTGTGGTGGCCTGATAGACATGATGGGGTGCCACAGCATGTTGCCTGAAAGTATCCTCAAAACTCAGATTTAGAAAGGAGTAAGGTCATCAGTGAAAATGGCACCAAATAGCGTCTATGATCAGCCAAACTGCAATCAAAGGGACCAACATAACCTCAGAGATTGCAACCAGGAAACTCAACCACCTAAGTAATTGAATTAAATCCTGTCCGAAGCAAATGTTAATAGAAATGGAGGGTCTGAGTGGCATTGTGAGAGGGAAGGAAGGAATGAGCAGTGGCTCCTCACCACATCCAGGGGAGAGGGGACCCTGATTCGTGTGTCTGCATATGTGGCTGGTAAGGCAGGCAAACCTTCAAATGAAGACAAGCAGAACTTGGTGACACCAGCCATCAAGGACTCATACAGCCAAGTCCCCTGTTCCCCTACTGGGCTCACCAAATAACTGCCTCTCTGTCATCCATCTTCCCATGTAAACTTCCCAAAAGAGAGAGAATGTTCTGATACACAAGTAAGAGGATCAGATTCACTTGTCAGTTCCAGTTCGTATGAACTGTTCAGCTCTCCCAAGGTGTAAATATAATCACTACTCTTATTTATCCAATTAATTGCTCATGCTCCCCCTGTGGGCATGTACTAGGGTGACCAGCCAGCCTTCCACAGTGAGACCCAGCTCCTTTGTTCTCTTCTTTTTCCTAAACTGTAACACAGGCTTAAAAACAACGATACACACACATGCACATAAACAAGAGGTTTAGTCTACACAGCACATGTGGCCATGCACACACTGGCATATAGAAACAAGGGTCCTGCTGGGCTGGTACAGTGACACTCAGGTCCCTTGAAGAGGAAGAGCACCTTCCTGGGCTGCCATGAGGGACTCTGCACCTAGCTCTCCAGCCTGCCAGGAACTCAGCCAACTACTCAGGGTGGGTCCTTTTGAAGAACAATGCTTGGCCCCTCCTCCTTTGGGTACTTTGTCCACTTGTTTCCCTGAGGTCAATGGTACAGAGTAGACCCTGCATCTCAGAGGTGGCAAACCTGGTACATGTGCTCCCCTGGAATGCCCAGTGTCATTCTCTCTTCTCCACCTAGAGCACCTTTCCTCTAGGGGCTGAGGAAAAAAGCCCATTCTGCTGTTAATCTCATGTTGACGCCAGCTTCCCACAGCAGGTTCCTACACGCAGAGATGGGTTTAGTACCTTCCCTGGCACAGACTGAAGAATGCAGCCATTCAGGGTCACACTGCACTTTATTTATCTCTTCATTCGTTCATTCATTCATCAAATACTTTGGCATTACTACCTAGAATTAGAGCAATCGTGGTTGAAATAAGACCACAGATTCCAAAATTTCTGAAACACGGCTTTTTCACTGACTAAAACTGCATGTCAGCAGAAATGAGAGCAGCCTGAAGTTGGGTGGTTGCTTCACCTCAGTTCGGTTCTGAACACACCAGTTCTTTGGGTTCTCTTTTTGTATTGAGTGTTAACCAAATTCTGCCCCCTTTCTCCCTTCCAGAAATTGTTTGGGGATCCACAGGGGAAAGAGGCCCTTTTATTCACAAGTAAACAAACTTAGACATTGCATTTGAAAAATGATTCAAGGGTGTATTTTGAAAACTAGGGAAATAACCGTAAACAAAGATAAAATACTGTCTTAGTCCATTTTTCGTTGCTATAAAGTAATACTTCAGGCTGGGTAATTTATAAAGAAAAGAGGTTTATTTGGCTCACAGTTCTGCAGGCTGTACAAGAAGCATGGAACTGGCATCTGCTTCTGGTGAGGGCTTCAGGAAGCTTCCAGTCATGACAAAAGGTGAAGGGGGAGCGGGTGTGTCACATGGTGAAAGAGTGAGCAACAGAGAGGCGGGAGGTGACACACTCCTTAAGCAGTCAGCTCTCCTGCAAACTAATAGAGTCAGAACTCACTGATTACCATGAAGAAGGCACCGAGCCATTCAGGAGGGATCTGTCCCTATGACCCAAACACCTCCAACATTGGGGATCAGATTCCAACATGAGATTTGGAGGGGCCAAACATCCAATTATATCAAATATATATCTGAAAAGAGATTCAGATACACATTTGGAAAGAAAAGGAGTCACAGCGTTCCTTCAGAAAGGAACGATGTGTACTCGAATGTTTATAGCAGCACAATACACAATTGCAAAGTTCTGGAAACAACCCAGGTGCCCATCAATACATGAGTGGATTAATAAAATGTGGTATATGTATACCATGAAGTACTATTCAGCTTTAAGAAACAATGGTGATATAGCACCTCTTGTATTTTCCTGGATAGAGTTGGAACCCATTCTACTAAGTGAAGTATCTCAAGAATGGAAAAACAAGCACCATGTGTACTCAACAGCAAATTGGTATTAACAGATCAACACCAAAGTGGACATATAGGAATAATATTTATCAGGTGTTGGGCGGGTGGGAGGGGGGAGGAGGGGATGGGTATATACAAACATAATGAGTGAGATGTGCAACATTTGGGGGATGATCACACTTGAAGCTCTGACTCAAGGGGGGAGGGGGGCAAGGGCAATATACGTAACCTTAACATTTGTACCCCCATAATATGCTGAAATAAAAAAAATTAAAAATTAAAAAGAAAGGAAGGATGGGGGGTATGGCATTGAGGCATTAAAACACTGCAGTTATTTATATTAGCTGAGTTTTTAACTTTCAGAATACAAGACATGGAGTTCTTCTGAATTCTGCGGTGTTGGGTTCCTCATCGCAGTGTGGCAGGTACCCTGGGAGGAGGAGGAGCCCTGGACATGGGGTCAGGCTCTAGGTGACTGCAAAGATGGCGCTGGGCAGAGATAGGGGAAGACCCTGCCATCCAGGGGCTCACGACCCAGAGGGGAAATGCTCCCAGACAGAAGTACAAACGCCTGCGAGAAGATTCAACCCTGGCTGTGTATCAGAATCTCTGGAGACATTTTTCTTTTAAACATTCATGCTTGAGCCCCACCCCAGGCTTCTGAATCTGAATCTTGAGCTCAGATGTCGCCTCCACTATCAAGCTTTCCTGAAGCCTCCTCAATTGCGTCCCCGTACACACCCCCACGCTGGGTTTTTATCGCCTTGCCCTTACTCATGGGTTCACCTGCTCTCCAGCTCCCACTGGACTCTGAGCCCGGTGAGTCAGAGAAGTAGCTATCATATGATTAGAAGGCTTTATTCCCCCCAGAAAGTGGTTGGATATTCAAAATTAAAGTTAATAGTTAAGTTTTTATATTAATGCTTGGAATCATATATAATATCCCCTATTTAATTGTGATCTGGGCATTCCATTTATCATTTTGGATTATTTAGAGGCAAATTTCCCAAGACTGCTATTATTTACCCTGAGATATGCTCATTAGTCTAAGCAGTGACCATGGCCTAAATCTTTTTCAGCTGCAGGACTCCAAGACGCGCCCAGAGCAGGGGACAGCTGTCAGGCAACTCAACACAGAAAGCTGTTCTTTCTCTCTCAGCCAGTGACTCACCTGCAGCGGCTGCATGACAAGGGGGGGCCCAGGCAGTAGATGGGAGACTGTGAATGTCACCCAATTGCCAATTTTCACATTTTGGAAAGACCTAGAAATGGCAAAACAGACTATGATAAGCCCTAAAACCATATCACATCTCTCCACTCCATACAGTTTATTTTCAATTGCTAATGTCATCAGCTGTGTCACCTGGTAGTGACATATACCATTTCTCCTCAAAACCCCTCTGGTAGCAAATGTCCCATGGGGTCACCTCCCTCAGTCAGCTGAGTCAGAATCACAGAATTCCAGAATTGCAAAGCTGACAGAAATCTTCCTAATAACAGGAGAACTGTTAACATTTCTTGAGTGCCTACTATGAGGCCAGCCACTTTGTATATTTTATTTCACTTAATCCTCACACTAACTCTGACATGCAGGGCTCATGGTGCTCATGTTTTAAATTAAAAAAAAAAATTGAGGCTTGGAAAAGTGAAGTGATCTGCTCAAGGTTACATACCTAGCAACCCAGACCCGTAGGATCTAAAAGCCTCTGTTTCCCAACATGGGAATTGTGTACAAGGCAGCATGCCCAGAGTTACAACGAGTCTCATGGTTAAACACAGCATATACTTTAAAGTGATGATTTTATTCAATGATAAATAATTTAAAACACTTTTTATTAAAGAAAACATGAATGTATAACAAGGGAATACAAATTTGGGCAAAACTTAAAGGTAAAACATAAAGCTTTAAGAATTTCATACTGATGGCAAGCTCCTTCTGGCTTTGCCCCCAGACCTCCAGGGTTCCCACCAGGGTCCTCTGCCATGAGGAAGATTCTGGCAGAAAGATTTAACTCCGTTTCAGCCCGAACAGAACTCAGGAATGGCGCCCCCAAGTGGAATAGGAGGGAATGGCTTGTCATCAAAGAGCCATCATCAGTGATTACATTTTGCTCCAGGGCTCAAGTTTCAGTGTCTATGGCTGGAGGAATATAAATGATGTAATTCCATGGGCTGCCGAGCCCCTTCTCACCTAACTGATGCTCTCACAAAGTTCCCCAAGCTTTCCAATGTGAAGATAAGAATCTGTCACTAAACGAATGAACCAGCAGCAAGCTCATCCCCACCCTCAACTCCACTTCTTGTAGCGAGCCCTCCCACCACCAGACCTTACTTCCCTTAAGCCCTAGGTATCTGTTTCATAAAAATACCCAGAATCATCTCTGGGGTGGCTGCAATAGTCAGGGACCTTATTCTAAGACAGGTTGGCCAGTCTATACTCTGCCCAAGGCTTGGAGGCCTCTGGAGAAGTTAATCACTGAATTCCAAAGAGCATAAGAGGAAAGACTCTAGCCAGGCCCTTGTCCAGGATGAGGTGGGCACACCATGGCCTGCCATCCTGACATATTTGAAGTTAATAGGTGTAGCCAAGAAAACCACTGAATAAGGCAAAGAAGGGCACAGCCTGGCGGGGCTGTGAAAAGGAGACCGTGACCCAGAGGAAAAAGAGGCAAAGCTCTTGAAGTGGCACCACATCTACAAGCACACTGCAGCCAGCCTGCGCCATGCCCACTTCCCCAAACATGCCTGCTCCCTGGCCCACTGACCCCTTTTACTGGGAAGCTCTTATCCCTGCTCATTGCATGGCTAATTCCTACTCATCCTTTAGGTCTCAGTTTTGATGCCACTTCTTCTAGGAAAAGTTCCCTGATTTTCTCCAGGCTGGGAACTTCCTGTTTACTTCCTGGGAACATCCCATATTTGCCTCATCCTAGTACTTACCAGATGCATTATAACCGCCTATTCACTTGTCTGTGAACGCCACAAGAGCATGAATTCCTGGGGGCAATACCCAGCACATTGTAAGAGCTCTAGGGTTGTCACTTGAATGAATGGTAATTAAGAGCATGCTATAAGTCCCATTGGGATACCACAGGGATACACTTTCCTGGCAATTCAGCTAGTCTCAAAAGTCCACAGCAATAAAGGGCTGCTTTTGAGAGGGCTGAGAGTGGGGAGGAACTCATGCAAACAACCAAGTACCTAGCACTGAGCACACAGAGATGAAACTGAAAGGTCTCTTCGCTGCAGAAACTCAGTCCAATGAAGGAGACTATTAAGGACACGATAGGAAGGACAGACTGCTTTAGTACAAAGCTGGAATGGGAACAAATGTGAACACCCAGTTGGGTGAGCGATGCCTTATTTTGCTTACATACTAATCTCATTGCTTAGAATGTCTCACTAGACAAAAGTTTTAGGACAAACTATCCATGAAAACTTTGATAGATATATTTGCAAGGTAATAGAGAGTCAATACAACTCTTTTATACGTACCACTTTATTAATATTTCATTTTACTCATGCATCCAATATTTTGGGGGTGGTTTTTATACCACACTAACACCTAGTGTAAGAAAGTCTGGGAGAATTAAAAAATTACTGCCCTCAGGGAGTTTGGAGTTGAGTGGAGGAGATACAAGTAACCATAATTCAAGGCAGACAGGGAGAAACACCAGGTAAGTCAGGGTTGCTTCTGCTGTAAGATACTCAACTTGGCTCAACTAACAAAGGAAATATATTTTTCACATAACTAAACTGCCCAGGGGTATCTTTAAAGGCCAGGTTTAGCTTTATCCAGGAGTTTGAATAACGAACATCAGTTACTTTTCCGATCTCTTGGCTTTGCCGTGTGCTGTGCTGGCATCACTCTCGGGCTCTGTCTCAAACCACTCACAGCTTCAGGCTCGTAGCTTTCAAGGCCTGATTTGACCTGAAAATACAGCTTCTCTTCTCCCACAAGTTTTAACAAAAATCTAGGGCCTGATTGTCCTTGGCTTAAGTAATAATCACGTAACCTTCCATGCACCAACCACTGAGCCAGGGCAATGGAATTAGCTGACGATAACCCTAGGCCACGTTCCTCCCCACCCACCTCCAGATGTGTGGGATCAAGCCCACTCCCACTATACAGGCTGAATAGTCAAATGTCATAAAAACAATCTGACCACATGCTTGAGACCTAGTCCTCACAACGGCTTTGTGTTTCCGCCCATTTGATAAATGAGAAAAATGAGGCCAGCAAAAGCCAGCACAGGACTAGAATCTGCTCTTGTGATTCAGTCCTATGTTCCCTCCACCAGTGTTTGTCGGGGAACCGTCAGAATTTGGAATGGGACAATTCTTCCTTGTGCAGGACCATCCCAAGCTTCACAAACGTTTCACAAACAGCTCTAAGACCAGTGACACCTACCCCAGCATTGTGACAACTATTATAAAAATGCTTGCACACACTTTCAAAGTTGTACTTAGAGGGCAGCGACTCTCCTATTTGAGAAAAACCATATGTTACCACAAGTGGACCCTCTTATCAGGAGTTTCATACTTCTCAGCATTTAAATGTGCGCTGTAAACTTTGGCTTACAGATAGACTGAACTTTTGATGGGACATCCGTTAGAGATCATCTAGTCCACCACCTGGGCCAGAAGTTGTGGTCTGAAGGAGAAGGGATGAGCGAGGGTGGGAGGGAGGAAGATGAGCTGGGAAGGCGCCCCTGGAAGGTGGGCGCCAAGGGTTGGAGGTCGTAGGTCTCAGCTTCCTATTGATGCTCCTGTTCCTCAGAAGTGAAACCACAGAATTAACACATTTTTTTATAGTCAAGATTCAAGCTGTTTCTTAGGGAAGATGGAATTTGTCCTCCTTTACTTGAATAAGATAGGAAATTCCAAAATTGTGGGAGGCAGAGTGTTAAATTCTGGACAATACTCACTAAGAAAGATATTGCCAAACTGATCTGCAGTTTGGTGAAGCAAACAGTGTAGGTGGGACTTAAAACCACCTCATCACATGAAGAACATTTCATGAAGCAGGCAAAGTCATGCCTGGGAAAATACTCAAAATGAGACGAGAAACTGTTCTCCTAACACACTGAAGACAACCACCCAGGAGCAGACTTGGAATTACTCTGCACAGCCCAAATGAGCAGAACCAGTTCCAGCAGGATCTGAAAACACTTGGACAACGAGAGAGATCTAATGACAATAAGCTGTCTGGGAAAATAGTGAGTTTCCCACTGCTGGAGGCATCCAAGCACACACTAAGATGTTGAAGTGGGTTTGAAGCACAGACTCTCAAACATTCTAAAGTAACACAAAATGGATAAAGTTTAAGCGGTCTACACATTGCTAATAGAGAAAAAAGGTTGTAAATTATGATCTCAATTATTATTAGAATAACTATAGGGTAAGACTCTCTCCTCCCCCACTCAAAAAGCCTATCAGAGCATGAGTGTGAAGCAAGTTATTGTAGGATAATTTTGAATCTTCTCTAATCAACAAAGAAAAAACTATCTTTAACACACTTTCATAGTTTATTGATAATGCAATACCTTTGCTAAAACAGTAAATCATTTGGTTAAGAAGTGCTGGCCTAAGGGGTTGTGCTACGTGAGCTCTAAGGTTTGTCCAACCAGAAGTCAAGTCTACACCTAAAACTCCATGGGCTCGAGTGCCTACAGCTGCTCAGTAACCCAGCCCCAGGAATTTCGGCAGTATGGTGGGTACTGTTGTGCTTCTGACTATCCGATGGACAATTAGGGGCCCGCGGATATCCAAAGGTTAAAATGAGATGGGCACCACACGTCATGCTAGTTTGCCTGGGGTGGTGGTGGCAAGTTTTACAAAGCAATTGGGACCTCGCTGTGTCACTACCTTATCTGAAGTACCAACTGAGACAGCTGTCTTTGTAATGGGTCATCTCTGTCTGGCAGCTGAGCTCTGGGACAGAAATGACATTTGGCATGACCAGCCTCTAGTAACAAAGCCATTTTGAATCAGAAGTGCTAGGAGAGTGTGAGATGCCAGATCAGGAATTACAGAGGCTGGAAAGCTCCAGTCTCGCCTGGCAATGCCGTCGGAGGACCTCTCTGAGTCTTTGATCGTCACAGCCGCTGCGGTGGAGCTAGCTGCTCAATGCAGATTTTCATGACCATCAATCCCAATGAATGGAAATGTTGTTCTACTTCATACTACAGAGTTTGGTATGAATTTTAGATCACAATTTAGGTTAAATTATAAAAATGAGTGTTTCTGTGGAACACCAGAGACATTGTTTGAATCAATGTATAGAAAGATGTGGAAGAGTGGGATTTGGTCTTTGTTCGAAGATCCTGAGTGGCTGGGTCTTATTCTTTTTCTTTTAAAGAAATAAATGCATATATATAGTAATAATATTCATCGGGTGTTGGGCAGATAGGAGGGGGAAGAAGGGGATGGGTATATACGCACCTAATGGGTGTGTGCGTACCGTCTGGGGGATGGACATGCATGAAGCTCTGACTCGGGTGGAGCAAAGGCAATATAGATAACGTAAACATGTGTATCCCCATAATATGCTGAAACAACAAAAAAGAAAGAAATGCATAATTTACTGCCACCAACACCCTTCCTTCACATCACCAAAGTCATTTTTTTCTGCTATTCAGAATAAAGTGATATTGTTGCTGCTTAGTTGCAAGGTTCATGGGAGCAAACATCCTTCATCAGAGATCTATAACTCTCTGGTTGGTGCTACTCCACAACCTTGTTGCTATGGTTAGAGTACGCACTGCGTTTCTCTTTTTAACCTTGTGGCACAGCACCACGGTCACCAGCACTTATTGTGCTATTCGCGCTCATGCCAACTAAAGCAGAGGTGCTGCCCTACTCTCATAGTGCTTACTGTAAAGCCGAGCAAAGAATATTCACCCTCACATATTCAAAAATATCTATTGAGCACTAATATGGGCTTGCTTGGGATCTCAAGGTGATTTTACTTGTTTGAAAAACACTTAGTTTGCAGATGGATTTGCTTCCTGCTATTTGCCATATACTCCAAATAGACGCAGAAGCAGAGGCTCTGTGAAACATACAAAACTGAAGGTGCCATATCCCAAGATTCTATAGTGAACGCTTTGTCTTTTCTCCTCTCACCCTACACTTCTCCCTGGAATATATAAAATGCCCTGTATGATTATAATTAGCACCTACAGCCTACATCATCAGTTCACACATCAGTGCTGAATTTCAGCCTATAATGTCCAACTACTAACCAGTCGTCTGGCAAGAAATCAGATTCATGACATTCGCAAAGCAGAGTTCATCATCTGCTGACCCCCACCCCCCACTCCTCACCCCCCACACCCCTACCCCCACCACCAAGCCTGCTTCCCTCCACACACACCCGGTCTTCGCTTGGTGGCACCACCATCTGCCCACACGAAACACTGCTGTCTCGCTGGACTCCTTTTCTTCACCCTCCACGTTAAATCAGACAACAAATCATACTGACACTGAACCCCCCAAAGAGTCCTCACAACTCTCTTTTCCCTCCCACTCCCACAGTCACCTCTGAGGGCTTAGCTCCTCTCCCCTGGACTATTTCTCTGGGTGGTATCTTTGCCTCTAGTTTAAAAACCTCCATGTGATCCTTCTAGAACACGAATCTGATCATGTTACCACCCACCCCCACCCCCCTTGCTTCAAGTTGTTCTCATCGTTTATGGAACAAAATTCAGGGTCCCTAGAGGGCTCAGGTCCTCCCCCTGTGTGGAACCTGTGCTTTAGGCTAACCCGTCTTTAGTAATCACGTTGGTAGCACACTGTTTCTTGCTGCCATAGCTTTCTTTTGTTTCCACATCCTGAAATCTTTCCCCACTTTGTCCACCTGATAAATTCTTATAATTCAAATAATTCTTATTTGTGCTTGAAAACTCATGGGCAGCCTCTTCCTGGACACCTTTCCTGACTCTCCTGCTCCTTGTCATTACTGCATCTTATACCTGAACCTCCCCTTGCTCTTGTCCCACTGTCATCACGGGGGATCCCCCCTTAGGCTGTGAGCTTCTTGAAGGCAAGGATCATGTCTCACGTCCCTCTGCCTCCTCCACTCTGGGTACCATGCCTGTCACATGGGATGAGCAAGTGAGTCTTTGTAGGTATAAATAGATGCTCTCAAGTGGACTCTAAAAGGGAGGGAGAGGGGAGAAGGGGGAGGGAGAGAGAGAGGTTTTAAAAAAAATCGATAATTTTTCTAGTTCTTTAAAGATGGAGGTTTGGATTTACCTCAGAGGGCACATTGTTTCTTGTGTCTGGAAAACTTTAATGATCCTTTATGCAAAAGTGAGGCTATAACCTCCAACTGCAGTAGAGAGCTTCTCGAGACAATGAGGACCTAAAGAAATATAAAAGGCAGCCCAGGGTTACCTTACTGGGATGCTGGCTACAGGCTGAGAGGAGAGGAAATGGGGAGTTTCCCTGGGTGTCAGGGAGTCTGGATCTGTGACAGGCAGGAACTTGGCAAGAGCTCTCCTGTCGTAAGGAGGCAACGCCACCGGCTGGTGGTGAGGGGAGCAAGGGCCAGGAGGGCGTCCCTGTGAAAGAGCAAGCTCAAGGACCTGAGAAGAGGCGCACAGTTATAAGGCACCCCCACCTCTGTGTCATCCCTCTGTTACCCCAGTAAAGTGTTATTAAATGTCACAGCCCTGTCTTAGTTGGGATTTGGGGTATTAACACAGCAGCCAGTGTCCACTGTCACTGAATCAATACAAAGACCACCAAAATGATCTAAAACGGAGGAACAGTTCATTATGCACCAAGCAAAGGAGAATTAAGTTCCTTAAGAAAAGTCAGCAAGTCTTCCCCAAACTGAAAGCAAAAGTGCTAGATATAATAGGGAGAAGGGGAACTTTTCCCAGATTTCTGGTTTGTTCAAAAGTGGATTGAAAAGTCTCTCTTGAGTTTGGTTACTTTTTTGGTTTTGAGGCACAGGTGTGGTTCTCAAACAGGTTCAAATGGGCTGCGTGAGGCTCTAGAAGTCTCGGTGTCCCTCAGTGGGCAAATTTAAATGCACACTTTGGAGGCTTGGTGAAATTTTTTTTCTTTAATATCCTCATTGGGGTAAAACAGTCACAGGTCACTTATAACAGCCTGAGTTTTGACACAGAAAGTTGCTACACAGTTTGAGGCCATGTCAGGCTAAAGTGACAAGCAACAACTGGGGTGAATTTCAAAATGTATAAGGATTCCTGAGAGATTCCCAGGGCACCTGGAGAGGCTATCCTGGTAGAATACCAGGGGCTCGGGCGATGGATATGTGGCTATTAAAGGAGAAAGACTCCTGAACCCAGAATGTCTAGGGCTATCAGGAATATGCGTGTCATCACCTCCAAAGTAAAATCACCTCTCAACTCAGTTCTTCTCTACAACGAGGCTTATTAACTCTTACCTTCGTATCAGTTGATCTCAAGGGAAAGCATCACATCAGAGTCAGAAGTGGAAAATTAGATCTATCCTGCTTAAAGACCATAGTGCTCTGAGTTACACACCAAAACTCACAAATGCTGATTTTGCAATGTAAGGCTTCCACGATTTTTTTTTTAGAAATCATTGTCATTTCCTTTCTATGAAAAATTACCACTGAGTTACTGTTCTTTTTTTTTTCCCCAGCACAATTGAAATTGTACATGGTAGGGAAGTTTTTAATTAGTCTATTCCAAGCAGGAACTGTGTGTGCTCACTGCAGTAGGGGCCTAATAAATTACTTCATAATCGCAACTGGAGGCTTTGTGTCAGAAAATACTCATTAGTTTGCACCAGCAGCCAGCGGCTTCTGTGAAAGGTCTTAGAAACATGCTGTAGTAGGGGTAGATCGAGTGGCTTGGAGCAGAACTTCTGGGAAAGTGAAAACAAACAGGCCTGGGTGGTGGGGGGAAGCCCTATGGACCTGAGCTGCAGAGTCTGAGGACAAAGGAACTTTTGGAAATTCCATGCCAGTCCTTTCTGCTCACCCCACATTTTCCTGCTTATAATGCTCTTCTTCCACCCCCCAAAAGGGTTTTCAATTTTCAAACCATTCTAGTGTCTTTTTTTTTTCTTTAAAAGTATGGAGAAATCAAATGCTTGGGAAGTACTTGTCACAGACTAGTAAGGAAATGTTTATACTGTCCTACTTAGATGCACAAATAGAGATGGATGAATGGATGAAGGATGGATACAGACATATAGATATATAAAATGGGAGGACAAAATGTTATTAGCCCAGCTGGTAAGAGAATTCCTTTCAGAGGGAACGTGATATGTTAGTAAGGACTAAGACCCGCAAGGGAATGGTCTAATGATAAAGATGGTCTCTGAACTGCTTTCTAAGGCGAGATAGTCCTGCTGATGGCAGAGTTTTGTGAGTGTTTCGCCTCAGTTTGATCAAGTGAGTTTGGATGATTGTTGAGGTAGAATTGTCCTGCAAAATAAAGGGTGAGAATTTGAAGCTGGGAATGGAGGATTCAGGGAGAGAAGTATGAACCCATCAAGTGAGGCGTTACATGCAAGGAAGGAAAGATGGAAACATGTATACCTTAGCAGAGAAGGAGAGCTAAGATGTCTAAGGGGGGTTTTGAAATTATTTGCTGTAGGATGTACATGGTAAACTCCTCCTTCCATCTGCCCTAGAAAACTGCTTCCCAGAAGCAGACCCTTAGACTAGGATTCACAAGCAAGGGGTTTATTAAGGAGGTGCTCCCAAGGGAGACCAGTAAGGAAGTAGGGGAAACAAGACAGAGAAGAAAAAGTCAAGCAAAAGTCTGATCACAGGCAAAGTCCTTCAGCCAGATCCTGCAGGGGAACTCTGGAGTGTAAGTTACACCTGAGAGTTGTCCCGGCCAGAGGTAAGGGAGCCGGGCTCCCAACTCTTGCACCGCCAGTCATCATCAAGGATGGTGGGGCAGGGGAGTGAATTCCCAAGCATTTCTGGCTCTCTGCTGTGGAGAAAAGTGGTTCCAATAGCCTGAGGGTGGCCCTCGGAAGAGGAAGAGCTGCAGATGCTGAGTGTGAGAAGAAGCCAAAGAGGCAGGAGTGGAGGACAAGATGGTAAAAAGGGAGCTGAGATCTCATAGAGCATTAATACTGCCCACTCCAGAAACCTTTAATAAACTGCATTTGCTCCCCACTGCTTGTGTATGAGTCAATTCTCCACGGTAATAAAAGACACACTGACATATGCACCCAGGTCAAATCTGCAGGGAGTAAAGGCAGAGCCCTTGCTGTGGGTGCAGAGAACGGAGAGCCCCTGGGTCCATGTGCTTCTGGAACCAACCTCACGATCACATCCAAATATACAATGTATACCAGTAAAGCTAGACTGCTGATGCCACACTGAAATGCAATCCCTGTTATCAAAATTTGATTTATATACGGGAGGCACATGTATTCCCATCCCTGATCATTTCTGCTAAGGAAACACCAACACTCCTCACTGCACCTAACACAGGCAGGCATCCCAGGCCATCCGAGACTCATCTCTGCTGCTTGTTCCAGCTTTTTCTCAGCCAGACTCACACCTGCAATGTGTGACTCCTCATCCACACCCCATGCTATCTTGCCCAGTAGCCACCGACTGTCCTAAACTTTGGCATGCACCAGACGCTGGGCTAATATGGGTTCTAGGTGTCACTTAACCCTAAACAATAACTCCATGCCTTATTAGGTGCTAGTTTCTTTATTTCGCATGTGAGAAAACTGCAGTTTGATGCAGAAAAGTCCAAGTTCTCTAAATGAGTAAGGGGTGGAGCCGGCATGTGGACCCAGGACTGAGTGACTAAGGAGCTGGTGCTTTTACTGCTGTGCTGCTCTGCCTCCAAGGACACTGTCCCCTCCTCCTAAAGCCCCTTTCCCATTTCAGAATGTCAATACCCTGCCATCTTCCAAGGCCCATTCAAATACCATAGCCTCCACAAAGCCTTTTAAATTAGGTAGAGCTCTTGAAGGAAAGGGATAAAAATTCAATATGCAAAAAATAAAAATTACTACTTCCAGTGGTTAGGAAGAATGCTAGGGTGGCCTACATATTCAAAGGGATTGGTGCAAGAACCAGGGCCTAAAACAGGGACCAAAACAGCTAGAATTCTCTACTTCCATCTTTTATTTTATACCTCGTCTTCCACCTAATAACTGCAGAAGTATGCTCTCACTCTCTCCCTCCCTCCCCCCCCCTCTTTCTTTCTCTCCCTTATTGTTCATTTATCAACCCAGGAAAGACTCTGATCAGTCCTATTTGGGCCGTGGGCTTACTTTGCCCCTGCCCTTATCACAGTGTCCAAGGAATGGCATATTATGATCGGCCACACCAAGGAGACTGGATTGTTGCATGAAGACGGGGGTGGAAGAAAAACATTCTGAGCTGTTCACAGCACTAGCTGCCAGAGTTCATTACACCGCCTATGAAGATCCAGACAGAATCACTCTGTTCCAGTTTCTCTGGCATAAAACGCTCATTTATTATGTTCACAGATTCTGTGGGTCAAGAATATGGAGGGGACACAGCAGGGATGGCTTATCTCTGCTCCACAGTGTCAGGGGCCTGAGATGAAAGACTCTAAACCCGGGCTGGATTCATCCGAAGGCTCACTGCCTCCCATCTGGCAGCTGATACTGGCTGTTGGCTTGGGGGCTCAGTTCCTTTCCACATGGGCCTCTCCATGTGGTCTCTCTGTGTGAGATTGTTTGGGCTTTCTCATAGCAAAGTTGCTGCTTCCAAAGCTGGAGCGAGAGAGGTGGGGAGAAAGAGAACACAAGAACATGCCAGGTGGGAACTGTATTGCTTTTTCTAACTAGCTTTAAAAGTGCTGCTGCATTCAATTTGTTGAAGCCTCATGAGCCTGCCCAGGTTCAAGGGGAGAGGACATAGACTCCACCCCTTGATGTGATCAGTGACAAAGCTCTGGAAGAGAAGGTGGAATCAAAATTATTGCTGTAGACATTTTTAGAAAATACAGACTGCCACTCATTTTTTCCTGTGAATTCTCTTTATGTTTTTCATATCTTCCCTAAGTTATTGTGAGTGCTCTGAGATATTCACCTTTGTATTTCTATGCACTCCCTTAAACAGGACCTTACATACAATAGATCTTCCAAATATGTCGGTTGGCTAAATGTCTCTGACACAGCAGCATCACAGTTTTTCTACCAACTGGCTGTGTGACCGTGAGAAAAATTACATAACATCTCTGAGACTCGGTTTACAAACTGAGGGAGTTTAACTAAATTTATGGTTTACTAAATATTCTAGTTTAGCAGCAAGTGACAAATCACTTTCTTCAAATTACACCTAACACAGAATCCCAGCAGGTAAAACAGATTTAAAAAATAAAACAAGTGCCCTGGTTGAAACAGGTGGAAGAGCTACCCACGTCCCTCTCCTTCCCCCTTGCTGCTGTGGCTGACCAGGGGACAGAGGCATGGAGGTGGTGGCCATCTGCTATTTTTAATCCACCTAGAATCTCTTTTGGTAACAGAATCTACCTCTTTTCTGGGGAACCACTACACACACATACACACTCCCAGTCCGTTGGTTTTACACAGCTGACCTCAGCTCCCAGCTCTAGAGATGGGGATATGACTCAGACCTGGCCAAGGGAAGTCACCTGATTGGTTTAAAATAAGCACATGACCCATTTGGGGGCAATGAGACTCAATTCTAAGACTTTGCTGCAAAGAGCAGGAAGAAGGATGCTCTTTGTTCTGGGGTTGCTCTACTGGTAGAATGAAATCCTGGAGCTGCTGTTGGCCATGTGTGCTGCTTTATGGGAGAGAGCCTGGCAGAACGAGATTCCAAAACAGAAGAAAGGAGAACCAAGAGGAAAAGGTGAGTGGAGTAGGGAGGGGATGACTTAATAACCTATGTGAGCATCTGGATCCAGGCATGACTGATGCTAACATTAACCCTGGACTTTTCCAGATAGTTTTAATTTTATTTACATCATTTTCAAATGAAAGAATTATAGCAAATACACAGAACTGGCAAGGGTCTGTGGAACAGTTTGCAAGCTACTACAGGAGATGATCTCTAGGGCTCCTTGCCCTTTTATGAACCCCTGGACCTATAGATCTTTCAGTTTCTCATCTTTTATCACTGTAGCACAGTAGCATGAAAAATGAGTTGATTTCTCTGAAACTACAAAATATCTGGTGGTCACAGGATACCAGGAAAAGGCCTCTGGATGCACACAAGGCTTGCTTTTGATTGACATTGAACATTTGCTCTAAAACATCTTGGACTCTTGGTTTCTAGTCCAGAACATGAGTTGAGCTTAGAAGACATGGAAGCTTTTAATCATACATAAATTCTGTAGTAAAAAGCCATATGTTTTCTATATGAAGAACCACATCAATGAACCTGCAAAACATTGTTAACTGAGGAGTCGGGGGAGCAGCACATATCATTGAAAGCCCATTTGGGCAGAAGAAAAGGAAGAGACTGGCCAACTACATCTGGTCAGCTAGCTAGGGCTGCTGGCTTCTGCCACGTTCTTAGCAAAGCCCAGTTCACATGTCCATGGAAGAATGATCTCTCACATGCACTCCTAGTCAAGCTTCAGGAATTGAAAGCAAACCTGATACCTTTTAGCACTTCCATTAAGAATCCTAGGTCAACTTCTAGAACATCTCTTTGAATTTTTCATACTCTACAGGGGGCCATTTGTAAATCCATATCAAGAACATGGAAGTACATCAAAACCGGGATGAATCTTGTATTCCAATCTGTGTTGAGTACTGTGAGAGCTATGTCTTCGGTACAGCTTGTTATGCTGGCATCTCAGGGTCCAGAGGAGTCTCGCGCTGAGTCACCCAGCTAGTCAACTCAGCTCGGCCTCTGCGTGATGCTGCCTCTGCTCATTTTCCTTGCACTTATGTCAGAAAGTTCCTAATAGAGGAACCAAAAGATGATGACTTTTTAAATGGTACTTACATAGGAAGCCCGGCTCGTTTTCTGTGCTTTTCTTAAGTTATTTTTTAGCCTTTCCCATTTGCAAATGATATCAATGAAATGTCTGTGTCTTGAATTGAGGCCCCACCACTTGCCAGAATACCTCTCTGTTTTCCTGCTGCCCCGCCCTGCCTGCAGTCAGACTCCTGTTACATCACAGTCATTTTCAGGAACAGAGACGGTGCTGCCAGAGGCCCACGGTTATAATTTCCCCACACAGAACAAGGTGGTTTTCAGGGTAATTGCCCTTAGCAACACACTCTTCAAAGTGAGCATGAGGAGGTAGTGAGAGGCAGGGAGGGGCCCAGAGGCTCAGCTTCTCAGGTCCCTAACCCTGCTGCAGAGGCCCTCCTTACGCATGAGAGAGGACTCAGCAGGGCCCAGCACACAGCGGGTACTTAATAAGTGCTCAATGAATGAATGAATGAATGAATGCCTAGAAGAGTAGCATGACACATGTAATTTTATTCTATTGTAGTGAATTCATGCAGGAGTCCAATAGTAGAAAAGGAAAAATGGTACTTGATCACCTGTTGCCCCGTGGGGCTGCACTTGAGGGTTCAGTAATGATCCCCTAAGTATTGTTTCCCGGATCCTCAGCTCATCAGTCCTTAGAATCAACCATCCTTAGAACCAGTCGGCATGGGAAAGGACCTTACATACAGAAATTCTCTTTTAAATGTCTACACTTGGCCCTGAAGTCCTCCAAACTGAGTTTTCCCAAGGATATTACTTAGTATTAAGAGGTGTTATTTGGAGAGAGGATTCCATGGTGAAACAAGTTTGGGAAGCAACAGGGTAAACAGAGGTAATCGGGTATCTTTACTGTAGGACACCTCATAGTCCTTATTTGCCATTGTTCATTATAAATTTCCAAGGGGCAATATAGTAAAAAATGTTTACCATTTTTGACACAGAATTCCTTTTTTAGTTTCTTCTATTAATATTCCAAGCATCTTTGATATTCTTGGAAAGGCTGTTCTAGAGCAAAGTTCTAATTACATTATTTTTTGTTTCTCCTATGGAAACATCTGGCACATGGAAGAAGAATCTATTCTGTTCTCCTTCTTTATCAAGCCCTTTCTTTTCTATTAATATAGTCCACAGACTCAATTACAATATGCCAGTTATAAATTATTTAATGAAATACAAATTTAAAATATCCACAGGATTTTCTCAAACTAGTCAAGAGGATTCTACTGTTTAGATGGAAGAATGAACACACAAAAATAGCAATGAAATAAAAAGTGGGGGAGCTGTCACCACCAGATGTCAAAACATATTATAAAGATAGAATAATTAAAACTGCACAGTACTGTCACATGACCAAATCAACAGCTCAACGGAACAGACTGGAAAGTCTAGAAATGCCCCCAGTATATACAGGCACCTGAAATCAGTGGGGGAAATGTGAGTCACGCAATATGTAGCATTGGGACAATGGCTAAGTCACTGAGACAAAAATAAAGGTGGATCCATACTTAACAGCATCCATTTTTAGGCCTGATAATTTATTTCAAACTCAGCCATATCCCGTCACCTCTGGTCTAGTTAACACTTCCCCTTCCTGTGTGGTTGTTGATGATGTAGCCAGCTTGTTCCTCACCCCCCTGACCCCAAACGCAATGCATCCCACAGCTGCTGATCACGATAAATTCCAATAGTCAACACCAGAGTCATGAAAATAACCTCCCCCGTTTGTTTGCGTGTTTTCCTTAAACTAGCCAATCCCCAAAGCCTGTGGGAAAGCCTACGGAATGATGCCCATGGACCACGGACATTAATAAAGGCATAGTTCCACAGGTCCTCCCTCTCTCTCTCACTCCCTACCCACTGGTTGAGCTCCCTACCACCTCCAGACTTCCTGTCAGCCTCCTGGCAGCACCCCTAACCTCCCCAGGGCCTGGGAGTAAGGACTTTCTTCCATTTCATGCCTTTTGGTTTCACTTCATTGTGTCTCACCTGACCAACACACCAAACCTAACTCTTCCCCTGGTCAAGGCTCTCCTAGAGAGTGTCTATCTTGCCTTCTAACCACTCACAAGACCAAATTAAGAAGAAACCACAACAATAGAAATCACAATAACCAGAATAAATTCCAAATGGACAAAAAAATTTAAGTGTAAAAACTAAAATCATGAAAGTGCTAGAAGAAATTATGGAAGAATTGTTTTATAATCTTAGAGTGGGAAAGGCCTAACTATCAGAAAAACCCAAAAACAAGAAAGAAATGATAAATTTGATTAAAAAACATCAGGTTCTACATGGCAAAACTCAACATGAACAAAAGCCAACAAAGTGGGGGGAAAAATATTTACAACTCATATCATGGAGAAAAGGCAAATTCCCTACTATAAAAGAGCTCCTACTGATCAAGAAGAAAAAAGACTGAAAATGCAATAGAAAAAGATGAACAAAGGGTGTGATCACTCCACAGGAAAGGAAATATAAATGCCCCTTAAAACACCAGTATGCATAATCAACCTCCTTCATAATAAGAGAGATGCAATTTAAACCACACTGAGATATCATTTACAGTAAATATAGGGATAAAGGTAGAGAAAAAGATAAGGGGAGAACTTGGATATGTATAAAATATATCTTCAGGTTTGCCCAAGAAAATGCTAACACTGTTGCTTGTGAGGAAACTAAGTGATTGAGAGACAGAGAAGGAAAGATGTCGTTGTCTTTTCTTTTGGACTTTTAGGATTTTGAATCATGTGACTGACTTTGAAACATGCAGAAGAAATAAATAAATAAAATTGAAGATAAAAAATCAATTTTCCTTCTCTTTTTGCCACTCCACTTTGCTCCGCTGTGGCTGGCCTCTGTTACTGCCCTCCGTCTGCTCTCCTGGCCCCTCTTCCAGGACTGCCAAGTCCACATGATGCCCAGAGCTGGTTTTGCAGCTCATGTAGTGAAAATCGTCCTCAGAACATTGCCAAATGGTTTCAGAACACATTTTAATGTGATGTTTCTGACAGAGCAGCTGTGGCTTCATTTAGCAGAATATCTGAGCATTTTAGTCTAAATACAGCAGTTGGGTTCTTAGAACAAAAGGTAGTAAGAATGGAAGTGTGAAAAATGTGGAAAGAGACTGATTTTCTATGTGGCACATAGAAATTAAATTTCAGAAATTTAATTTCAGAACCGGAATTTTATTTGTATTTTATTTTTCTGATTGGATTTAACATTGTAAGTAGTATTTATCCCAACTCCAATACATAGGTGTGTGTTTTGCTTTTTGTCTCTTAACTTTTAACTTAGAAAATTTAATTATTCTTTTTAACAGCACTGAGTGGAATGCTGTAGAAAGTTAGCATTACAAGAGACCTGAACGCTTATTTCATGGTGTTATTTCTCATTTAAAAAAATCTATATGCTGGATATTAGGAGAATACTAGATGACCTCCTTCCCTCTGTATTTGAACCTATTGCTCGTTTCTGGTAGGGTGCAATACAACAATCGATTTTAGATCTTGAAAAGATGTGTGGGGGCCGGGCACAGTGGCTCATGCCTGTAATCCTAGCACTCTGGGAGGCCAAGGCGGGTGGATAGCTCAAGGTCAGGAGTTCGAAACCAGCCTGACCAAGAGCGAGACCCCATCTCTACTAAAAAAAAAAATAGAAATAAATTAATTGGCCAACTAAAAAAATATATAGAAAAAATTAGCCGGGCATGGTGGCGCATGCCTGTAGTACTAGCTACTTGGGAGGCTGAGGCAGAAGGATTGCTTGAGCCCGGGAGCTTGAGGTTGCTGTGAGCTAGGCTGATGCCACGGCACTCACTCTAGCCTGGGCTACAAAGTAAGACTCTGTCTTAAAAAAATAAAAAGAAAAAAAAGAAAAGATGTGTGGGGCCAAGATGGTTTCTGTTATATTAACATATGTTAAGCTCCAGGAGGGTGCTGAGGAGGCCTGTGGGAACTCAGAATCGCAGAGACCAGCCTGGCTTGCAGAATCTTAGGAGATAACATGAGAGCTTGTCAGCGTCACAGGAGCAAGTAATTCAAACTCAGTTCAAACAAACAAAAGTTACAAAGATTTATACAAGCTCAGCCACCTTCCCCATTGCACAATTGCATTATATTTCAGCCTTCTCCCATTTTAAAAACAAAACACATCCCTTAACAATCATTCTTACCTCCTAGTCCAAACCCCTTAATAACCATAATAATCCTCAACATTTGATAAGCAGCAAGGAACCAGCAGAGAAAGGAGAGTTTAAGCTACAAGTACAAGCTTTGCCCCCAGGGTGAAGGAGACACATCCAATCGTTCTTCCTATGATGCCACACATCCTATGCCACTCAACACCTGGCTTTGACATTGCAAGTATCCCCAGCTGGCCCCAGACTTTCCTGACATTTTGACACATATCAAATGTGTCCATATCGACCATAGAAGTTCTGCTTTTGTCCAATTTTCAAGCTTGGTTTCCATATGATAATTGTCTGAGAAAAGGGTGTGCAAATAAAATCAGTTTGAAGTCCAATGATCTAGACTGGACAAGCACTGCATGGGAAGGCAGATTTTGACAGAACAGCCCCATCCACAAATGGGGATGTGTGGGATTTTGGAGAGCTCTGAGGGTGGGAAACAAAACCTGCCAAGGATTGAGCCAGCTGTTAGTCTCAGACACCCACTAGGCCAGACGCTCACCATGGCTCCTTCTGAACCTCCCTTCATCCCCTTTGAAGCATTCCCAGAAGGGGGGACCACTGTTAGTACTCATGGGAATATCCTCTTATTCTCTTGTTTCCACGTAAGGATCTCCCCAAGGGAAGCTATGTTGGAGCAAACACCGCCAGTTCTCTCTACCTTACACTGGTGCCTGCACATGACAGGAAGAGTCACTTACCTGACTGATGCAATGGGGAGATCCTGACTTCACTGGTCCACACTCACCAGAGGATGGGGCCCCTGCGTGGGAATGAGGACGGTGCTGGCCTTGGCCTTCCTGTGTTCTGTGGCTGTCTCAGACCAGCTTGGAGCCTATGCACAGATGCTTGTGCTTCTGGTCTGCATTCAGTAAGCAAACAAGAATGTCTTTTTTCTGGCTGTAGCTCTTCACTTGCATCTTTTACAGTGGCCTCCTGCCCTGCTGGGGTGCTCTTTCCTTCTCTTGCATTTGGCAAGATAGGAAGTGGGCTCCCTTCAGGCAGCTGGCAGGAAAAGTGGTCCTGAAGTTCACTGTGTAGACTCCACCTTTCCCCCACAGGAGTCCCCAGGTCTAGGCTGAGGTGGAAGAGGGAAGGAACAGAAGTCTCTGCCCAAGTCCAAGCTGTGTTCTGCAATGTGATGGATTAGAAGCCCTGTACCTTGGACAATACGTCTGACACTATACTTTAAGCATCATTTGTCTGTTAGTGTCTATTTCTAGAATTATTAGAATCCAAAGTGGAGAGGTCATTGATCAGGCTCCTGCAAATGTCCAACACCCACCGCAGGGTTTGGACAGTCACAGGATCTTTCTGCCATATAGGATCCTGAGGCTAACGGTGTCTACCTAGCAAGGATGTGGGGCATATCAACCACCCCAGGGTCATCAGAAAGAAGTTATGGTGACTGTATTAAGCTTAGTGCTTCCTGCAGGAGACCTGTGTGAGCACCAACATCCTGAACTGGGAAGAGGGTAGCACTGGAGTCAGCCATATTCCAGTCTGAATGTCAACTCCCCAACCTGTTCACTCTGTGACTTTGGGCAAATTACTTAATCAAGTTCTCTGATCCCTGTTCCCTCATCAGCAAATGGGAATGAATTTTCTTGTGAGTTTTTTGTATAGATTAAATCACATACATTATGTGCTTAGCACATAGTGCTCAATAAGTTGAGTCTATTAATATTTTTATGTAGCCATAACTGATAACACCAGGAGTTCTCCTCGGATGCAGAGCTGTGCCGACTCCAAGAACACCTGCAACCTCACATAGAGCTGAGCCCTGGAAGGCCCAGCCTCTGCTTGCTGGAGGCATATGGGGCTGAGACCTACCACTACAAGGGGTTTCTGGTGATCAGGTAAGGCATTCCTGCCAGGAGAGGAAGGTGGAGGGGGAGAGATAGGCAGGGGCTTCCTCCCCAGACTGCTGTTGGCAAAATGCCTATTTTGTGACCCAAAGTAGAAGTGTGGGGAGACAAAGGGGATACCAACCTCCCAAACAACAGCTACAATAACAGCTACACTTACTTAACTCCTACTGTGTGCCATGAGCTGCTCTATCTACGTTCATACATTTAAATCTTGGAGCGATCCTATGAGGCAGGTCTCATTACCCCCATTTTATAGATGAGGAAATAGAGGCTCACAGAGGTTAAATCACTTGCTAAATTGAGAGCATAACTGAATCGCAGAGCTGCAGAGTCTGTCCTACCACGTTCAGCTACTTACTCTTCTCCAGAACAGAGAGAGAAACAAAATGGCAAGAGAGCTGGGACTGTGTGAACGGACAGCAGGGTGAGTGTCCGAGCTTCACCCGGGCACTTCAGACCACGCAATTCTTTTAAACACCCACACATGCGCACATACACTTGTAACTACTGTCTTTCTGCTACACAAAGCACTGAAACTCCTATTATTGAAGTCCACCTGGATAACCGCAGCGATGGCCTGTGCCATGGAAAAGTCTGTAATGACAAACAGTGGGCTAAGTCTTCCCCATTGCCAGGAACTTACCCAACCAGAAGCCATTAAGCTCAGTGGTTTTCCTCCTGCCTGTACAAGCACTCTTTAGGGGCTGCAAGAGAAATGCCATTTTAGATGCATTCTCCCTGAAGGTTCCTAGAGTGTAAGACTCTTGGCATTTAGGTAGAGGTTTCATCATCTGGGCTCCCTGTCAACTGCAGTGGAAAGTTCAAACCTCCAGCCCGTGAAGGCTCCCTGTCAGGGACCTGGGGACGCTGCTTTGCTGAGAGGGGTATGCCATTTGCAAGTCAGAGAAAGGAAGGTTTCTGTACTTCTCAAATGTTGCAGTAGAAAATAAATCTCTGTGAAGATGACCCTGTGTGGGATGACTTGAGCCAACTACTTGGCTTTCTAACAGAATAGACATGTATAATATCCATGTCCCTAGCCAAGCCACCCTAGTATAATTTGTGCATTTGACAAGATAGAGCGAAGAAGGAGCAAGAAGCAATGCTGAATGCCTTGGTCCCAGAGTTCAGGTCGCAGAATTTTAGGACTGGGATGTCCATATGTTTTTTAGTATTCATCCCATGCTCTGAAATCCATAATAATCCGAGTTGAGGGGATGCAAGCTTGGAGGGCAGGTACTATTAATAGATGTGATTCGAACATGAGTTTGACCATGGAGGCTTCAGTCAAACCTGGTTTTCTTTTGTCAGGGATCCTTCATAACGTTCCAGTTTCATGATGTCATTTTATGGAATTAAATTTTAAACAGCTCAGAATTGTAGAATCAGTTAGCCTCAGCTTCAGTTATAATAAGGCCAGTCACTACAGAGGCAAGGCTGTTAGGGGAACGCTGGTGGCAATTGGCAGCTGTCCTCACATCAGCAGGAGGCAGGTGAGGAATTCCCTGCCTCTCAGGTCAGTCTTGAGCATAAAGTGATTAAGCCTCAAGCCCTTAAGTTAGCCTGGCCTCCCACAAAAGGGGAATGTTTATTTAGGCCACACAGCAAATGTGCAATGCAAGACCAGCTTTCCCTTCATGTCCTACCAAAATGGAGCTCTTTCCCCCGGGAGAGGTTTGAAATGCCCCTTCTACTGACATGGTGAACAGGGAAGGGCATTGCTGCTGCAAAGAGAAGGCGGCTGTCCAAGAGAACACACAGAACCCTCAGGCTGGAGGGACTGAAAGCAGAGGCCACTTCTGGTCCTCCCCATTGCTGGGAGTAGAAGTCTGCAGCATTGTACTAAGAATACTAGTGTGGGGTGGACAGTGGGAGGCATACATTCAGGAAGTACCTGAAGGTGGTACTTTCAGAAGATTGCAGGTAAGGGGTGAAGAATTAAGTAATAAGGACACTGAAGAAAGAATCAAACATCCAGCATAATATGGTACAGGGAAAGTTCTTTCAGGACCAAAGAAAATCCCCAAACATAAAAGAAAAAAAATAATTCAGACCTTAGTTATTGGGGTGTCACCAGTGTCCTGGCAAAAAGTGACTGAACATACCACAATGCATTGTGTATGCTTTAAAATACATCAGTACTTTATGAAGTTCTATTAATGATTAAAGAGTCAGAGCTTGGTCATTCTGAATAATTCTATTCATGACTCCATAAAACCCCCAATTTGAGGTACCATCGGGTAGAGACTCCTGACCTCAGTCATTGGTGCTAGCCACAATGGTAAAGCCAACCGAGCAATTCCTTTAACAAAATGTTTCCTACCGAGGCTTATTTCTGCTTCTATGTAATACACATTTACCTAGCTAGTTAAATTTGAAGGCCTAAACATCACAGGAAGGCTGCCCCTTAGGACCAGGAGGTAGCTGGCTCATGACTACATGTTACACGCCTGGGGCCTCTGACAAACCCCACCCACAGGCCTCCACCATGGATTCAGATGTATTAGCTATTAAGCTCCAAGATCGTAATCTGGGGGTCTTAAAGATAGTTCTTAAAACCACCAAACGTGATTAGACCCAAACCTTATGGCCAACCTGAAACAGAATAGCTGAAATACTGGGAATATTGAAGTACTGGAAGAAACTAGCAAGCTCTAGTTATCTTTGAGTTTGTTTAGGTACATTCAACTAGAAGTTCTTGGCCTTGACAAGAAATTTCATTTAGTCTTGTATTTATCTAAATTGGCTAAGTCAGTCATGATAATTAAGATTTATCGGTCAAAAACTAGAAATAGAATCACCATAAGATCTAGCAATCCTACTTCTGGTCATATAGCCAAAGGAATTGAAATCAGTATGTCAAAGAGGTAGCTGCACTCTTATGTTCACTGCAGCACTGTTCACAGTAGCTAAGATACGGAAACAACATAAGTGTCTATAAACAGGTGAATAGATAAAGAAAATGGGGTATATATACACAATGAGTACTAGTCAGCCTTAAAAAAGAAGGAAATTCTGCCATATTTGTCACTATGGTCAAAACTGGAAGATATTATGTTAAGTGAAATAATATGCCAGACACAGAAAGACAAATACCGCATGATATGTAGAATCTTAAAAAAGTCAAACCTATAGAAGTAGAGAGTAGAATGGTTATTACCAGAGGGTGGGGCTGGCAGGACTGGGGAATGGGGAAATGTTGTTCAAAGGGTATTTAGTTTCAGTTAGATAGGAGGAATAACTTTTAGAGATCTATTGCACAGCACGGTAACTATAGTTAATAATAATGTACTATGCATTTCAAAATTGCTAAAAAGAGGTTTTAAATGATCTCATCATCAAAAAAAAGGTGAAGTGATGGAAATATTAATCAGCTTGATATAATCATCCCACGATGTAAACATATATTAAAACATTACATTGTGCCCATAAATATATAAATTGTCAATTAAAAATAAAAAATAAAATTTTTTTCAAAATTTAAGATTCAGAAACTGGCCAAAATATTAACTTACACTTGTAAAGTTTTCTTACTACCCACCCATGCTTCTCATTTTTGTTTTTGACCAAATAATGAATTAATATTGTTCAAAATTCAGAAAGTGAAAAAAGACATATGAAAGTATGTAAATGAAAATTCTCTCTCCCATTCCCAACTCCCAGCCACCTATTTTCCCTCCTCATAGGCAAAAAATGTTATTAGTTTTTTTGTGTGTATCCTTCCAGAGATATTTTACAGATATAATGGCAGTTTGGGTCTGAGAAAAAGAACAGATACATTCTTTTTCCCCCTTTTTGTACAAATAGCAGCATATGCCAAGGAAACTTTGTATTTGAAGGATAGCCTTCAACGTTTCTAAATGTTTAGCTAGCAAGTTGATAACACTCATTTACAGCAATCATAAGAGCTTATTTAGAAGATGTTTTATGTCTTGTTAGAGCTGTGATTATATTCAGTGTTAGGTTAGAGATCCCTTTTGAGTATCTAATGAAAATTATAGACCCTCTCTATAGAAAAACAAGCACATATACACTTACATTAAAAAACTGCATCTAATGTCAGAAAGTTTCATAATCCACAAAACTCACCACCACCAACAACAAAAACGTCAAAGAAACCAAGGTTCAGAGAATCTTATTTGCCAATATTCATATAGCTATGAAATGGTAGAACTAGGAATCAAATCATGGTCTGCTTGATTTGAAGCATGAGAAAGGGTCAGTACAAAAAGTCACAGCTCTAAGTTAGATTTTACCAAGATAGGTGAGCAATAATATATACTATATAGATAGCAGCAATGCTATGTAGAAGAGGGGAAGAGAACAGAGGGTCCTGGTGTGGCAATAGAACATGTGCTATTATTGCTATCAGAGCCCCTCACTGATGGACGGGCAGGGTAGATGGTATCAGTTCAATAGCTCCTGTAGACTCACCTTTCCTGGTCAAACCTAACTTAGAGTTATGACTCCTTGTACTATATTGAGAACCTATTTTATGTCTTTAAGATACAGCCTTTTACACAAAAAGCTATTAGGATTGAAAGCAAAGGACACTGGAAAATAAAATAGAGCCATTTTGTAGTTGCTGATATTTTTAGTTCCAAATTCCTACATGTAGGAATTTAATGTTAAAAGTAATAGTATCCTCCTATAAGACAACTGGTATTCTAAGTCTGATAGAAAATGCAAGGGATAAATCAAAGATAAGATTCATGACTATACTTGTATAAATGACTTTCTTTTTAAGAAACAGTAATAAAAATGACAAATGGAAAAAGGCATAACAGTGAATCAAAAGTCAAACTGTTTCTGTTCTATCGTCAAAATGCCTAATTTAGAAACCTATAGGTTTCTTTTTCTTGTGGAGGAACTCTGCCTACACTCCAGAAATGTAGGGCCCTGGATGTCATATTTGTTCTTTCCTTAACAGATTTAATCATAGTTGCATTTGTCACCCGAGCAGCCATAACCTGCTGAATCTCAATGAAGGGACAGAAAGTGAGTCACAGTAATGAAAGGATAATACAGGGAGCAGCAGGGCAGGGCCCTCTCGAGGGCAGTGGTGGATTTACTCCTTTGTACCCCTTTCTGGAGTATAGTATAGAGAAATAGAGCAGAGATGCTGATGCTGGTGCCTAAGGATATTTGGCTCGCTGATTGCATTCATTAGGTTCTTAGGTTCTGAAGTCAAACAGATCTGTTTGAATCTTGGCTACATCATTTTGAGCAAGTTATTTACCTTCTCTAAGCCTCTACTTTCTCATCTGTAAAATGGCGAAGATAATAGTACATCACATTGGCTTTCTATGAGAATTAAATGAGATAACGTATTGGCACAGTGCCTGATACATTGTAAATTCTCAATAATGGAAGCTACTACTATGAGTGATCTGTAATTGTGGAATTTTTTACCAACTGGCTCATGGATGTCATTCTATTCATAATAAATGCATTCTCCAGTGACATCCAAGGATGGGAAACATTCTGAATTGGATTTTGTCTCCTTAAGACTTGAACCAAATATAGTCTTCTAGTTTGCTTAGAGTTTTTTTTCTTTTAGGTTTTCCTTTTAAATCATGAATGGGTGTTGAATTTTATCAATTGCTTTTTCAACACCTACAGAGATAATCTGTTGATGTGTTGAATTACACTGATATTCAAATAATAAATCAACCTTTCATTCCTGGAATGAACCCAATTTTGATGTCATATATATTTTGAATGAATTTCTGGATTCTATTTTCTAATTTTTGTTTAGCATTTTTGCATTTATGTTCACGAGGGAAATTGAGCTTTACTCTTCTTTTCATGAATATTCTTGTTAGGCTATGGCAACAAAATTATCCTGGCTAGCTGGAGGCAGTGGTACACGCCTGTAGTCCCAGCTACTTGGGAGGCTGAAGCTGGAGGGTTACCTGAGCCCAGGAGTTCGAGTCCAGCCTGAACAACATAGCAAAACCTCATCTCTAAAAAAAATTAATAATAAAATTACATAAAATAAAAATTGTCCTAGCTTCCTGGTCTCATAAAATGAGTTAGAACTACTTCCATTATCTTTATTCTATGAAAGAATTTATATAAAATTGTTTTGATTTCTTTCTTAAATGTTTGGAAGAGTTCACTAGGGTAGCCATCTGGCCTGAGGTTTTCTATGTGGGATAACTATTATTTCTAGATTTAATTTTTAAAATAGATATAAGATTATTTAGAATTTCTATTTCTTCTTATATGAGTTTTGATAAGAATGTGTTTTTTCAAGGATTTGTCCATTCACTTGAACTTATAAGTGACAAAAATTCTTTTAAAATACCAATTATCTTTTTAGTTTTAGTAGGATCTTTAATTATATCCTATTTTTCATGCCTGATAAGGAAAATTTGTGTGCTTCCTCCCTCTCTCTCCTTTCTTTCTCTCTGATTAATATTGCTAGGAGTTCATCAATTTTATCAGACTTTGCAAAGAACCAACATTTAGATTTATTGATTTCCTGTGTTCTATAACTTTTTCCTTTCATTAATTTTCACTCATTATTTCATGTATTCTACTTTCTTAGTTTAATTTATTGCTCATTTTCAAACTCTTCAAGATGGAAGCTTATATAATTTAAGTCTTTCTTCTTTTTTTAACAGATGCATTTAAGGATAAATATTTTCCTTTAAGCACTGCTTTAGCTTCATTCACATGTGAAATATGTCATTGTTTCATTATCATTCAATTTATAATATTTTCAAGTTACCATTGAGTTTTCTTCTTTGACTCATGAAATATTTGGATGTGTATTGCTTAATTTCAAAATATTTGGAGATTTTCTAGTTATTTTTTGTTACAGATTAGTAACTTAATAAGGAATTCTTTAAAGCTTACACGCCTGAAAAAATATGTATTCTGAGGTTGTTGGATATACTATTCTATTATATAAATTAGGCCAATTCATTACATTTTCTAAATTTTCTGCATCTCTACGGATGTTTGTTTCTTTTATATGTTACTGGAAAAAGATGTCGAAATCTTGCATTATAATTATGAGATTGTATATTTCTCTTTTTAGTACTGTGAGATTTTGCTTTATATATTTTGAAGCTATGTTATTAAGCTTATACAAATTTGAATTATTATATCTTCCTGGTAGGTTGCCCTTTAAAATGTCCTCTTTATGTCTAATAATACATCTTGTCTTAAAATCTATTTTGTCTGAGTCCTTATATTTAAGGCATGACTCCTAGTAAGAAGCATACAGTTGTGAGTTTTTGCTATCCCTTTTTACTTTTTTATTAGAGTATTCAGTTTATGGTTAATGTAATTATTCACATTTGAGTTTATATCTATCTTTTTACTATTTTCTAGTTGTTCCTCTTCTGTGTTCCTTTTTCTCTTTTCTTTCTTCTGAATTACTCAAATATTCATTCTATATTTCTCCTCTGTTAGAATTTGTATTATGATATGCCTAGATACGGTTGTCTTTGTGTTTATACTACTGTGTTTTATAATGTGCCTTGAATTTATAGTTTGGTGTAATCAGTTTTGGACATTTTTCATCTTTTATCTCTTGCAATATTGCTCCTAAATCATTCTCTCTGTTCCCTTCTTTAGGTATTCTAATTACATGTGTGTTAGGTCTCGTCACCCAGTTCCATATGTCTCCTATGTTTCTTTCTGTATTTCCTATATAGTTTTTTTTTTACTCTCTCTGCTTCAGTCTGGATATTTTATTATGCATTCATCTATCTTCCAGATTAATAATCATTTCTTCAGATGGCTCTCACATGCTGTCAAATCCATCTATTGTGTTTTTAATTTGGGGGCACTTGGAAAGTGATTAAGAGAGGTATTTTTTGTAATTCTAGAATTTCTTGGAGTTCTTCAGGGGCTCTTCTCCCTGGAAGACCTTAAAATCCAATTTTTATCTCCCCAGCACTGTGAGAAAACTCTGTTTGGCAACTTTACCTCTTAACTACATCTTTTTCTTTTTTTTTTTTTTTAGTAGTGAATGCCTCAAGGAGATAAGTAGCTGAGACTGTCTTGTTTCTCTACAGGATTTTGGCCTCTCAAGTTTTTGCTGTCTCTGTAGCTCTAAACTCTAATTTTTATCTCCTTAGCCATAAGAAACTGATTTAATACTCTACCTCCTAGATGTCAGTTTCTACTTGGTTTCTCAAGCTCTCTGTCCTTGCTGCTTAAGAATCAGAGAAATGCCTTGAAGGGAAAAGCAGTTTTGAATATCAGGCTCGCCTCAATGAGTTTCTCTTCTTTCCAGAATTTTCTCTATCTTCATGCCTCTCCAAAACCTTCAGATATTTCTTTTTTTATTCAGTTTCTCTATTTTTTTTCCAGTGGGAATTTGGTTGGTTATACCCTATTCTCCCTTTACCAGAGGCAGAATCAACTAAGTCTTTTACGTTACATTTCACAAGTGCTTAGCACTGCAGGACCCTGTAGAGCAAAGCTACTGGATCTAGAGGACTGCATGTGCACTTCAACAGGTCCCTGAAATTGTACCAGAATTGTGTGAATGTGTGTAAATATCCTCAAAGGGACCCACAACCCCAAAAGTTCAAGGCTGCAGTAAGCTATGGTCACATCACTGTACTCTAACCTGGGCAACAGAGGGATACCCTGTCTAAATAAATAAATAAATCCATTATGTTTCTTTTTCTACCAAGACCTCTTTAACACTCAAATGAAACTCATTTCTAAAACTGTAGTCTAAATTTAGAGAAACCTACCCATACAACTGAAGTTTTTCTTTAGGGCTGTCAGACACTATGATAGCCAACACAGGACAATTATGATGGTGGTTCCATTATGGCCCTCTGTTTCCTTTATGAATTATGTAAGGGTTGTTTCCTCTTTGTAGTCAATCTTTGTTTGGTTTTCACAGCTTATGATAATGTAATTTTTGCATTATCCACTGTCGATCCACTTGAAACTCATTTGACCTCCCCTTTTGAATAGGCACGTTAGAGCTTTGTTATAGAAAATATATTACACACAAGCCTCTATCTCCTTTACGTGCTTCAAAATCACTGAATAGGACTAAGCTGCAGGGTTGTGAATCCACTGAAAATCAGCAAATTCCTCAAAACCTAAACAAGCAGGAGAAGATTTCCACAGACTATGTCCTACAGAAAGATATATTCTAGAGAATAAGGCTGAGAGTGGAATATGTACTTGGCTCAGGTTTTTGCAAGTTCCAAAATGTTATAATGTCTCATATCTCTTGCCTTGCTCTGACCAGTCTGCCCTCCCAGGACCTCTGGCCCCAGCCAGAGGCCCTTCTGTGGACAGTTGACCTCTTCCCTACCCACCTCCACCTCCCCTGCTGCAGATGACTCCCTCCCTTTGCTGGACCCCTGCCACACTCAGACTACCTACTGGAACCTCAGTGGACCTCATCCCTGAACCAGGGCTATAAGGAGAGCCAGGAAGCTATGGTGGCACCACTGGGACAGTGCCTGGCACATAATAGGTACTCAAAGGATATCTGAATGAATGAATGAACAAAGGAATGAATGAATAAGACAAATGAATGTGAGAAGAGGCTAAGGAGGAAATGAAACTCAGGAACTGGCTATTTGGCCAGGGGCTCCTACTCCCCTCTCTACTCTCAAACTTCTCTCTGCTAAAAACTCTTCAAAGGCCTTTGTGAGTTCTCTTTCTCGGATTTGGTTCCCTTACAGTGTCATGGCCTCTTTGCCTCCTGGGTCGGGGGTAACTACAGGATCCCTTCTGGGACTAACTCTCAACTAGTCCTGGGATTAGTTCTCTTGGCTTGGCTTTGGTCCTTCCAGGGCTTACTCTGCTGTCTCAACTGCAATTCCAGATCTATAATTCTGAATGTGTTTCTTTTTTTTTTTTTT
>VBSM01003204.1:29676722-29687872 GCA_008086735.1 Cheirogaleus medius | reverse complement strand
CGGCCTCCCAGAGTGCTAGGATTACAGGCATGAGCCACCGCGCCCGGCCTGAATGGTGTTTCTTAAGCACAAATATTTTCTAGAGTTATTCTAGCTTCTCTGCAAGTTTCATTATGTGGCTTTCCCTAAGCAGATCTAGAGACAGACATTCAACATACCTTAGGGGACCTGGAATAATATAGGCTTAATTAATAATAGTTGTTAATAAATCTCTCTGGGCATACTCAGAGAAAATCATATGGTGGTACCAGACACTGGAGAGTGTAAGATAAATAAGATGTGGTGCTTACTTTGAAGAAATTTACAGCTTTTATACCACATCAGAATTAGTCAGAATTCTTTTGGTTGCAAGTGACAAATGAATTTTTTTATATATACAACTGAATTATAAAAATTTATAGCCTGATAATCAACAATTATAAAACCAGGACTAGAATGTTACCAGGACTCCTTCTTGATCTCTCATCTCAGCTGCTCCCTGTATGTCAGTTTTCTTCTTAGTCTTCTCCAAGTCACCAGAAGCATGACTGCTAGTAGCACCAAGATCATATCACCCAGGTTTGTCACTAGACCTGACCCAGGGAAAAACAATTCTAAGAAAGGGTTTTGATTAGATCTTGGCTCAGATAACCATTTCTAGAAACTCTGCTTTGGCTAATGGGAGGGGTAGTATAATTGGCTCAACTTGGATCAGATGTCCATTTCTGGCCATCAACAGTGACCAGAGTACTGAGAACTATAAGAATACCACAGATCCCATTCAAATTTTATGTCTAAAGCAACTCTTAGCAGACAAAACAATAAACATCCACTGCTACTGCCATAAGACCAAGTTCCTTCCACATGTGGAACATTCTAAGATAGAGGCATTTCCTGGGAAGGCTATTTGTTTTTCAGTGGGCTATAACAGTTTTCAAATGTATATAGATGCTTCTGATTGCAGAGAATAGTCTGGATCTTTTCATTGTAAAGACCCCTCTATCCTCTAAACTTGCTCACTATCTGGCTAGAGCCCTCCTAGTCTAGGATATACCACTGACAGGGCCAATTTCTGGTTCTGTGGACTCAGGGATGAAACATAATAAATCAGTATACTTGTCTCTGGTGGGCAAAGTTCCACCTCCAAGCCCCTAAGTTGTCTTGTGGACTCTGCTGTGGTGGTAGCCTGTGGGTGACAAGAAGTCAGGGAATCCGAGTTCTGACCCAACATTTTGCCTTCCCAGGCCAGATGCTGTTGGCCAGATCACTTCTCTTAAGACTCAGGGAGTCAGTTTCTACTTTCCTGCTTCACAGGGCACAGATATGGTCATGAGGATGAGCACAAGCCCTTGAACTGTGAAACTCTGCGCAGACCTGAGGATGGCTGTTAACACGGCCTGCCTACAGTCCCTTCCGGGGCTTCTCAGGCTAGCCCAGTTGCCCTTATCCCCAGTAGCTGTCCCCGTTTTTATGCCCCACACCTGTCTGTTCTGCCCATGGCTGACTTAACTTCCTCTGGCTCTCCAGATTGGGGTGGGGAGTAGACAACCACTCTTGCCCTCAATCTGGAGCAGGCTAAGCCTAGTCCCTCCCGCTGTTCCTGTGATGGAGGGATCCGTCCTTGGCTAGGAGCAGACTGCCTGCCACTCCAGAACTTGCTGCCTTAGAATGAGCAGAGAGTGGGAGGGTGGGAAGAGAAAGGAAATGTTTTCCATCTGTTCAATCTGGAGGCCACTGGGAGAGCAAATTTTTGACATAAAATGTTACCATGGGATACTGAAAATTTTTAATTTTTAATAGTAGAAAAAACTATAGGAGACGAGAAACCTAAGTTTTCCTGTTGACTTGGCCACTAACTAGTAATGTGACCTTGGAGCATATAACTTCACCTCCATTTCCTCATCTGTAAAACAGAGTGACTGGATCAAGTAAATTATAAGTTCTCCTTCCAGCTCTGATATTTGCTGATGTGGGTGCTTGTGCACAGGAAGGAGTAGGGTAAGAGAGAAAAGGGATACGGAGACTCAGCCTTGATCTGTGGTTCCTGACCTTGGCCATGGACCCCTAGGAGAGAGGACATAGAATTTTTTCAAGGGGTTTGAAAGACTTATACATGAGCCAAGCATTATCTGCAGAGCAAATAAAAACTATTTCACACATATATATATACTATTTTCAGATCTACATGGGTGCTACTGGGATTAATTACATGCCGATTCATTTTAAACGGACATTTTCCACATTATAAAACTTTTTAAAATCAACAGATGCCAAAAGAATAACTACCCTCATGGGGGAATCTTTTTTGTTTGTTTGCTCATTTATAATGAATCCTTCTTACAAAGTGGAGAACTGTTGATGACAAGGAAAACTTGCAGTATGGAGAGATTGAGCCTGGGGCCATATCAAATACTCCTTTGGATTGTGAGAGATTAAGGTTAATTTTAGAGAAAATCCTGTTTAGTTTTTAAAACCCAACCTCAACATCACCTCCTTTGTGAAGTGTCCCTGCTAGATCCCCACACTGCCATGCCTCCAACAGGATCAGACATGCGGTCGGTCAGGGTCCCCGAGGAAAAAATGACACACTCAAATAAGGATAATTTGACAAAGACTTACTAAAGGATTTTTCAGAGGTATAAACAGTTTATAAGGAAAATACAGAGGCTAATGCAGTACCCAGGGTGCTAAGAACAGGGTCGTTGCTACCTGAGGTCTGACAGGCAAAGGGAGGAGTGGTTGCTGGAACCAGCACGTGGGCAGCGTGGAAAAGGCCACCTGGAGCAGAGCTGTGGCTCTTGTTGGAGGGATGCCCAAGGCCATACTGCAGGGAGGAAGCCAGGGGAATAAATACCCCACCTCACTCTCCTTACTGCCTACTGCTGCCCCCATGGACCAGTGCAACCAGGGACTGGGAGACAAGTGAGTCTGTTGATGTAGCGCATGGAAGGCAGCCTCCTAGGGCAGAGAGCTGAGTAAAGAAGGGTGGAGTGGACCTGGGGGAGCAGGCAGGAGAGATCCTCATACAATCACCCTCTTCACTGAGCTCCTAAAGCTAAGATGCTGTAGTTACCTCCTTCTAGCACTTTCCATAATGAGTGGTAGTTTTATCTATGGACATTACTATCTCCCCACCACACTGAGTTCCTTAAAGGCAGAAACCACATCCCATTTGGTTCTGCAGTCACAAAACCAAGCATGATGTAGATCCCTAAGAAATATTTGTTGAGTCTTAATTTGAGGCAACAGTTTTGAAAAACAAGTGCCATATGGCCTGTGCAGGTGGCATCTGCTGATGCTACTGGGTGTTCCTAGGACCCGTGGGTCCCGGAACACATCTCCTTCCCCACAGCACCACACAAGATGAATGGAGAAAATCGCAGCATCCGTGTGTTCGTGAAGCTGAGGCTGATGAAGGAATGTGTCAAACAAACCTCTTGATGGAAGCTTATTATTGTAACACATGTGAGAAAAACGTCAAAGTTCATGAAACTCATCTAAATTTTCTGTAGGGCAATTTTCTTGTTCTTATTTCAAAGTGTCATACGACTTCAAAGAGACTGGGGACAGTGCACGTAAGAAGGCCTTTGTGCCAAGATCGCTCAGATTCTAGTACAAGAAGGGCCTAGCTTTGGAGGTGGCGACTACAAGATCCAATGCACCAGAAGAACCTCTGAGAGGCTGAGGGGCAATGGGGCTCTCTGGACAGAGCTCTGCCCACTGCAGGTCCATTCGTGCCGCCTGGTGAGCCTTCTTTTCCTAACCCTCTTTCCTCAGCATCAGGTTGAGATGGTTTGCAAACCAGAGGCAGATGCCCAGTGCAATGAGTTTTCCCTGGATTCAGGGTGGGGACTTAAGTGGAGAGAAATGTCACAGTGCCATCAAGTAACCCAGAACCCAGTGATAAGCTGTGGGTATGAGCCCCACACATACTCTTAAGAGAAATATTTCAAAGTGCTTGAAGTTCCCAAGATGAATTTTTGGCCCCATGGCAGGAATTGAGGTATGAGGGTGAGAAAGGTAGAGGAAAGACATCATGGGTGGGTGGTTCGCACCATGCCTATGGATGAATGTTGCCCAAAGCTAGGAGTATGCCCTGTGATAGAGGGAAAGGGGCGGGGGACAGAGCTGCTGAAGCTTTTCTTTAGTAGGTCTCACCTGCGACCTCACACAAGGCCCTCTTCTCTAGCCTACCAGTCAGGGAAATCATTGTTGTAGTGGTCAAAACAGCAATACTTTGACCAAAGTACACTCTGATCAACTGCTGAAATGCAAAAGAGAAGCTGACAGTGAGAAAGGGAGGTGCGCACATACTTAATGGAGGGAAAGACCGTCACAGGTGGCGTTGTCACCTTGGCCAGTGGCCTAACAAGAGAATATGTCAGGGAACTCCAGAGGCAAACTATTTTTCCAACGAGGTGCATAGAGATGCAAACCGTATGCCCTTCTAAACAAAAGGGAAGAATCAGGCCAAACCCAAGGAAGAACGTAAGGAATAAGCACACACTGCTTTGCCCAAGGCACTGCAGAGCCTAACTAGTTGAAACCAGATGTCCATCTAAAGCAAGGAGGTAGAAGGAAAACAGATAACAGCAGGAATTAATGAGATAGAAACGAATGCAGTAGAAAAGATCAGCTAAACCACACGTTTGTTCTTTGAAAAGATTAATAAAATTGATAACCCTTTGGCGAGATGGTTAGGATGAAAAAAGTAAAGGCACAAACAAGCAATATACGGATTGAAAAGTGGGACCTAACTATGTTCCTGTGGACCTTGTAAAGATAATAAGTTTATTTTTAACTATATTATAGCAATAAATTTTGACACTTTATATAAGATGGACAAACTCCCTGAAAACTATAACTAACTCACAAAGAGCCAGAACACTTGAAAAGCCCTGTAACTTTCACAAAATTGAATCCAAAGTCAAAAATCTCCCACCTCAAATCCAAGGTCTATCAATTTCACTGGTAAATTCCACTGAACTTTCAGTAAAGCCAATAATACCATCATACCCCAAGTCTTTCAAAATGTATCAGGCTTATATAACCATAATTCTAAAACCTGAGAAAAACAGTATGAGAAAAAAATGTACTAGCCAATATCATTCATGAACAAATAGACAAATTATTTAAATAAAATAACAGCAAACAAATTCAGCAGATTATATTTAATCCAGGAGCATAAGATTGATTTGTCATTAGAAAATCAATTAAAGAAATTTGCCACATTAATTGGAAAAATCATGATTTTCTCAATAGATGCAAAAAAAGCATGCAACAAAATTTAACACCCTTTCATGATAAAACCCTCTTTGCAAAATAAGAATATAAGGATACTTTATTTGTTTGAAAAAGTTTATCTGCCACAAAACTACAGCAAATATCACACTTTCTATGAACTACTGAATGCATTCTTTTCTGATGGGAACAGGAAGACAAGGATGCCTGCGCTTACAACATTGATTCAACATTGTACTGGAGGCTCTAGCCAGTTTAGAAAGCAAGTGAACAAAAATCAAAAATACAAGTATGGAATAGAGAGAGATAACATTGTCATTATTCACAGATAATACAATTGTGTCATAGAAATCCAAACAATTCTACAAATTATTTTAACTAATAAAGGTGTTAGCAAGGTTGTTGGATACAAAAATCAGTTGTGTTGTGATATAGTCAAAGAAACACCAAAAAATTACATACCATTTACAACAAGATTTTTAAGTACCTAACAAAAGAATGTGAGACCTTAATAGAGAAAATTATAAAAATTTTATTGAAATACTTTAAGAATAAATACTTCAAGAATACCTAAATAAGTGGAAAGATGTACAATATTCATCCAAATTAATTTGTAGATTTAATATAATTCTGATTTTTAAAAAACCCTATACATATTTATGGGACATAGAAATACAAAGAATAACCAAGAAACTCTTGAAGAATAAGGTGAGAGAATTTCCCTGACATGTATCAAGATATCAAGCAAGAATAGAAAAAGTCACCAATGGAATAGACAGAGCCCAGAAACAGACCCACTTATACATGGTTTTGATATATGATAAAGACACCATTGTAGATCAGTAGAGAAAGGATGAGTTTTTCAATAAATAGTGCTGGGATAACTGCATATCCATGGGGAAAAATGTGAAATTTTTTAATCTTACCATATATAAAAACAAACTCAAGGCCCTAAATCTCAGGTCACTTAAAAGAATCATTTTAAAGAAAATATAGGAGAATATCTCATGACCTTGGGGTAGGGAAGGAATTCTTAAGTCATAAAAAGCACTAACCATAAAAAAATACTGATAAATTTGCTAACATTAAAATTGCCCAAAGGAAAAAATAAAATAAAATTGCCCAAAGAGACATCATAAAAATTAATGAAAAGAATAGGAAGTATTTATAACACATATAACCAACAAAAAGCATATCTAGAACCTACAAAGAACAGCTAATATGAAGAAGACAAACAACGGAATGGAAAAATGGGCAAAATACTTGAACTGGCACTTTAGAAAAGAGGATGTCCAAATGGCCAGTAAATATAAAAAGGGGCCCATTTGTCATTAGGGAAATACATTAAAATTATAATCAGACATTATTACACACCTACCAGATAGACAAAAATTTGTAAGTCTGATAATAGCAAGTATTGGCAAGGATGAGGAAAAATGGGAACTTGCAAACACTGTAGAAGTTGTAAAACTTTGGGAAACAGTTAGGTAATGCCTAATTAAGTTCACTGTGCACATATCCTAGCAATTCCACGCCAAAGCATATGCTCTAGGGAAATGCTTGCACAGGGGCCCCAGGAGACATGTATAGGCATGTCCATAGAAACACTGTTTCTAAAAGCCCCAAACTGGAAACAGCCCAAATGTCCATCAGCAATGGAATGAATAAATAATTGTGGAACACTACACATCAAAGAAAATGAACCACAACCACAAAGAACAACATGGAAGTGTCCCTCAAACATATTTTTTAACAGAAGAAACAAATCACCAAAGAAAACATATAGGTTTCTATTTTATATAGAGTTCAAATACGTTGTTTAGATATGTTCACATAGGTTGTATTTCAGTTATTTATTGCTGCTATAACAAACCATGCAAAAAAAAAACTGATTCTATTTGTTCACAATTCTATGGATCAGGGATTTGCTCAGAGCACACAAGGAATGGTTCATCTTAACTCCACAATGTCTAGAGCCTCAGCTGAGTTGGCTAAAATGTTTGGGGGCTGACTGAAGCCGTAGGTATGGGGCCTTGGGCCTGGTTGTCAGCTGAGTTCCTCAAATCTCCTCCATGTGTGGCCTCTCCACATGGCTAGCTTGAGCTTCCTCACAGCATGGTGGTCTCAGAGGTCCAAGAAGGACTATTTCAAGGGTACCTGTCCTAATGAGCAAGCACTTATTAAATCTGTCTTTGCACCATACTTGTTAAAATCCCATTGGCCAAAGCAAGTCATACGGACAAACTCCAAAGTCACTGTGGGAGGGGGCCACACCAGGGCAGAATAGAGGGAACCATAGTTCATTTGGGGGCCATCAATGTAATGGTCCACCACAGCTAGTGAAGTGAGAGAATAATTTTCTCAAAAGTAATGGTTACCTTTCAAGAAGAAAGGGGGACACACTCAGGTAGGAGCACAGGGAGCTTCCAAAATATTGGCAATGTTCTATTTCTAAACTGACTGGTAGTTAACATAGGGTGTACTTTATCCTTCTTTAAAATGTCAATTCTGGCCAGGTGCAGTACCTCATACTTGTAATTCCAGCATTTTTAGAGGCCAAGGTGGGAGGACCATTGAGGCCAAGAGTTTGAGACCAGCCCAGGCAACACAGAGAGACCCCATCTCTACAAAAAAAAAACAAACAACAAAACTTAGCCATGTGTGGTGTCGTCCACCTGTACTCCTAGCTACTTGGGAGGCTGAGGTGGGAGGATCACTTCAGCCCAGGAGTTCAAGGCTACAGTGAGCTATGATTGCACTCCAGCTGGGTGACAGTGAGACCCTGCCTCTAAAAATATTAATAAGTAAATAAAAAGATTTAAAATGTCAATTCCACTTGACACAGTATTATGCAGGCATTTACATTTGTATGTTTGCAAATAATTTACAATTTAATGTTTTCATTATGTTTCAATAAAAAACCAGGAATATATATGCGTATATTACAAAGATCTCAACTATTTATTAGAACTGTTGGAAAGAGAGCTAGAAGCGAATCTCTATGCCACAGTGACTTTCTCAGAGTGGTAGGAGCACTATTATTGAAGTAAATTTTCTTTTTATATTTTTCTATGCTTTCCAAATTTTCTATATTAAACTCTTACTGCTTTTAGAATCATTAAAAACAAGAATCACACAAGCACGGACACCTATGAGGGAGCCCAGTAACTGCACTTCTCCCGACTGGCCTCACTTTGTCATTCCAGTTCTTTTTAGCGTGGCTACCGGAAGTTAATTTCTGGAGCACAAGGTATCTCAGGCTTTTCAGAATAGACTCTGATAAAAATTAAATCAGAACCACTTGAATTAGTTCTCAGACATGAATTGTATTGCCAAGCCCTTGATTCGGTGCTCAAATGGGAACTGCCAGTCAGAAAGGAAAGGGGCCAAAGGGGACAAAGAGTGATGAATGGAGGTGTCTTGCAGCCTCTCTATTCAGAATCACAAGATACTGAGAACTTGGCAGGGTAGACTTTTTCTGCAGGCCATCTACAAATGCCCCATCTCCTCTGATTTAAAATCATAATTGGAGGAAGGTGACTGTAAGATGTGACAGAGGAGGAGGGAAGGCAGCCTACGCCTAATAAATTAAGAGCTTGGACTGTGGTGTCCACCTTACTCACTGTGTGACCTTGTACTAGCTTCTCGACCTCTCCATGCCCCACTTTCCTCCTTTCTAAAATGGGGACTGAGTAGTGCCACCCCATGGGGTTGCTGCGAGAAGAAAATGAAATAGTAGATGTGAAGTGCTCAGCACAGAGCCCCACGCGTTGGAAGCACTGAATAAACTACAGCTATCACCACCGCCAGGGAGGGGGAGGCACCCACGCAGGTCCCAGCAGATGCTGGGCCAGCACACTCCTAAGGGCTTCACACAGTCACCATTTACATCACCACACCTGGGAATTAGATATTATCCCCATTTTTCAGACGACAAAACAGAAGATCTGAGGTTCTATAGCCCACCCAAGACCACAGAGCTCCCCAAAAGCAGAGCAGTAGCCGAAGCTGTTGCCTGGCCCCCCTTTGCTCTGTGAGGAGAGGAGGGTGGGGAAGGGGACCTCGCAGAACATAGTGGACGGGAGACAAGGGCTCCACACTCTGAGAAGACACACTCCACTTTTTTTTTTTCCACAGTACCCACCACTGAAAGTAAAACTCCGAAATCGTTTCCGTGGATGTGAACACATACAAGTGACAAGCACTGCAAAGAGTGTGGAACCGCGCTGCCGACCGTGGGTACCGAGGAGGCTGCGCCTGGAGCCCGACCCTCGGTGTGGACGGGTCTTTAAAACCTCGAGAATCTGTCCCTGGACCCACTTACACTGGGAAAAATACTTCTAGCGTCATCTCCGAAGCTTGTAAATGTTTACATTCACTTGGGCCCCACGTTCCTTTCCATGTGATGGGCGGGAGTGAGAAAAGGCGCGAAGACGGCCAACGGGCGCAGGCACTGCTCCCCTCGCCAGTGCGGATAGAGGAAAAGGAAAGGAACTTGCCCTTCCCAGGGTTCCAGCCCCACTTCTCACCGTCCGTCAGCGGTTCCGTGCATAGGGAGGCCTTTATAAGAAATAAGTCTGGGTACAAATAAATAAACAATGTGCACTGACCTACCTACCTTTTTCTTCCTTTTCCTCTTCCGTTGTCAGTGTATGTTGGCTGGGAATATCGAACTGGAAAGTAAGAAATGTACGCAGCTTTCCAACGTTTAAAATTTTTGCAAGCGGGCTCAAGTCCTTTCCTTGGTGTTCCCTAGCGCCTGGGCGTGCTTTTGAGTGTTAGAGCCAGGGAAGGTTAAACTGCCCCACCCCAAGGGGTCGTAGTGACGTCCCCCACCACCTGCCATCAGTTATACTCCTGAGAAGAGAAATTGGAGAAGGCTATTGTCCCAAGGGCTCACAGAAACCCCCACCTAAAAAAAAAAAAATTCCCCACAACCAGAGTACGACTCATCCAAAAATAATTCATTTTATGCCCATAAGGAATTTTATTTCCCTCAATTCCGTAACTTAGCCTTAAGCACATCCTCAAATCTTTATGCAAAGGACTCAGAGAATTCAGGTGAATTCCCTTGGGCCACGATTTACTTCCAGGAGCAGATGTTGCACATTAGAACTAATGGGCTTAAAGTTACACATCAGCAAGACTCGTATCTTCTGTTAATAATGCTGTGAGTGATTTCAGTTTCCTATGAGCTATTACTCATAGCAAGACACTGTGTCTTGAAAGCACTTGACTTGATCTGAGTTAATTAAGCCACATAAACCTTCTGAGAGGCAGAGAGAAAACCTAGGAATAAAAGGGGGAGGGAGAAGAATGGGAAAGTGTTATCTAATACTGAGATGCACCTCCCTAGTGGTCTGATAATATTATAGCAAGTGAGCCTCACTACTACAGCCGGGAAAATTTACAAGTCATTTGGGACCACAGAAATTGCCTTTGACAGTGACTAAAATATTAGAATTATAAAATACTTAGAGTTCAAAGGGTCCTTAGAGATCATCTGGTACAAGCCCTCACTTGAAGACTGGATAACCCCAGCTGCTTCGATAAGTGAGAGGGAAAGGCAGGCCTGCTGACCCTCAAGACTCTTTCTGGGCTGCTGGCAATGAGCTAGCTGAGACCTTTGGCTGATGCTCCCTGCAGCAGGAGTGCCTGTGCCCAAACCAACTGCCCCCAGGACCAGGGGTGCCAAAGCCTCCAGGTGCTTCACAAAGCTCCCCGAAGAGCTGCACCTAAGCACAGCTCTTGCTTAGCACCTGAATGCAAAATATTTGTTACCTGGTGACAAAGCCACTTCTGTTAGCCCATTAAGAAGAAAAGCAACAGGAGGTGAGGTCCTTCTGCTAGAGCACGATCCCCAAGTGCATCCACCTGTGCCTTGGCCCAAGCACACTTTTCCATAGGAGGCCACGAGTTGGGGTAGGGCT
>VBSM01003204.1:29650698-29676622 GCA_008086735.1 Cheirogaleus medius | reverse complement strand
AAAAAAAAAAAAATTCTTGGAAGTAGAATTGCCAAGTCACAGAATATGAAGTTTTAAAAGGCTTTCAATATAATCTGCCAAATGTTTCCCCAGAAAAGTGGTGTCAGGCTAGGCTCCCAGTAAGATTTCTGAGGTAGATTGTTAATGATTTCAAATAATTTCCTTGTGTTTCATTCAGCTTCTTTCCAATAGAAGCTAATAACCTACTCAAATACAAAATGATACATTTCCCAGGAGTCTGAAAAAGTTGGAACCCTTTCCCTATATTCTGATGGTTTTGAAGAAATGAGGGCAGGTCACTCACCACCACTGGAAGAAGTGAGATAAAGGGGCTTTTTAAAATTATGCACCTTCATTTTGATGAAGATATTTTCTTTTTGTAAAATTTCAGTTTTGCATAGTGATTATTTCTACATGGTGAAATTATGGATAATGGTTATTCTTTATTATGCTTATCTGTATTTTCTAATATTGTTTCAATGTCCTAGTAATATTAGTGCAGAGTTTGTCACCCTCAGCACTATTGACATTTTGGTCCAGATAATTCTTTGTTGTGGGGGCTGTTCTATGTAGCACAGGCAACATCCCTGGCCTCAACCTACTAGATGCCAGTAGCACCCTCAAGTTGTGACAGTCCAAAATGTCTCTAGATATTTCCAAATATCTGTCTCCTGGGGGCGGGGGGGAATCAAAAGTGCCATCAGTTGAGGACCACTGTACTAGTGTAATAGACAATACTAAATAATATAATAGTGTACTATATAATATTATACAATAATAATAAACACTCACAGTGCTTTGTGCCAGACACTATTTCCAGTGCTTAAAGAGTATTATCTTATTGAGTCTTCTCAATAAGATCATTTGAGCGTGGCACTATTATTTCATCCATTTTATCCATAAGGTAATAAGGACAGAGAGGTTGAGTAACTTGCCCAAGGTCACACAGCTAGAAAGTGCAGAATCCCACATTGCAACCCAAGCCACTCCAGAGCCCATGATCACAATTATTTTTCTGCAGCTACCTTGAAAAAATTTTTTTAAATGAAAAAATTTTTTAAAGATTATTTTTAGCTATTAAAATTTTCCAGCAAATCTTATATTTTCACACACAATAATATAATGAACACCCATATACTTATCACCTAAATTTAATAACTATCAAGATTGTTGCCACACTTGATTCATCTGTCCCTTATTTCTCTTATTTCTTTCCTTCTCTCTTTTCTTCTTTCTTTCTTCCTTTCTCTTTCTCATCTCCTTCCTTCCCTTCTTCCTTTCTATTATATCATTTCATCCTTGCATAGCTCAGTGTGAAGTTATAAAAAATATGGATATTTTCTTACAGAGCCATCATGCCTATCATACATAACAAAATTAACAATTCTCTAATATCAATCCATATTCAAATTTCCCTGATTATCTCAAAAACATTAAGTCTTGAAAATTTCCAGCTTTGGACATTGAATAAGAAGGATGAAGTGGAACTTCCCAGCATTTTGTGAATCCCAAAGGGAATGAGGGGCTAGTCATACAAGTACATTTCAGAGGAGCTCTTCATGGTGTGAGCTGCAAAGGAAATGAAAACACACAGTCCACAACAACAATAAAAATCCTATTGCTGGTTTTGGGATATGAGTTCCGACACAAGAAGGAAAACGGTTGATCATTAAAGTTAATTTTAATACCAGCAGGGAACTGGGGCTAGCCTTCGGGGTTCCTCGACTCAGCTTTCTCAATGCATATTTATGATTTCATTTTAGTGCTTGTTGATTTACTTCTATTAGCCCATAAAAAGCCTGACACTTTCTTTCTGTTGTCCTTGAAACACAGTGGAAATTCCTTATGAGTCTGTGGTTAAGGACTGGCCTCCAAGGGGGTGAAGATAGCACAAATTGGTCTTACTTCACTTGAGGACAGCAGGATAGAGGGTGAGCAGGATTCTCTAGAGACCAGTGGGAATTACAGCTGCCCTTTCACCCCACACCACCCCCTGCTGGAGTGGGTTAGGGGTGACACACGGAACCCTCCTTGTGTTAGTTTCCTGTGGCTGCTGTAACAAATTACCATATACTTGGTGGCCTAAAACAATACACATTTATTCTCTTACAGTTTCAGAGGTCAGAAGTCCAAAATCAAGTTGACTGAGCCAAAATCTAGGTGTTGGCAGGGCAGTGCTCTTAGGAGAGAATTCGTTTTCTTGCCTTTTCTAATCTCTAAAGTTGCATGCCTTGCACTCCTTGGCTCATGGGGCTCATGGCCTCTTCCTCCATCTCCAAAGCCAGCAGTGTAGCATCCTGCTTCAGTAGTCACAGTGCCACCCTCTGTGCTAAATCTCTCTCTCTGCCTCCCTCTTACAAGGACTCTAGTGATTACATTTAAGGCCTGCTGGAATAATCTCACTATCTCATGGCCCTTAACTTAATCACATTTGCAAAGTCCCTTTTGCCATATAAAGTAACATTCACAGGCTTGGGGATTAGGACTTGGATAGCTTTGGTTGTCATTATTCAACCTACCACACTCCTCTTGAGATCAACTCATTCCCAGAGTAACACTACTTACATTTTGAGACCTCAAAGCTTTTTTTAACTTGAATGATTTTTAAAAAAGCTTTTTCTAAGTGTTTTCATTTGCTTATCACAACAATCCTTCAAGGTTGGCAGGATTTGGGTTCCCTAGAAGCAAGCCCCGAGGCAGGGAGTTAAGTACAGGTGTTTTATTTGGGAGGTTATCCTAGAAAGCACAGGCTGGCAGTGGAGAAGTGAGATAGAGAGGGAAGGACACCAATTCAGGGTGTGAAGCCAGCCAGTATCCCCTGGGAAACTGGAGCTCAAATCCCCCTAGAGACTAGGGGAAACAGTAGAGGCCTCATTTATCCCAACTAGGGGCTGGAGAAGTTGGGGTCTTATCCACCATCTCCCCGCCCACCCTTGATTGAGGGCAGCATCAGGGTCCTCAACTCTATGGCTTCCACTTTCCTTGCTCTTATGGCCAGTGTTCTCCCTCAGCCAGGAAGTGCTCAGAGTTACAGGTGTTTTCAGCAAGCAGCCTAAGTGGGAGGTGAATGCCAAGGGGGTTGGCCAGGGCCCCAAGGGTGTCTGCTAGGATCCCTATTTACCAATGAGACTCATTTATCCTTTCACCAAACATTTACTGAGTGCATGCTTACTCCAGGCCAGACAGCATGCCAGGTGCTGGAACCCACACACAGGTGAAGCCACCCTGCACATGAGAAACTCACAGTGTGTACAGGCATGTAAGGAGAGAAACTGACATACACTATGGTAAGCACTATGCCGGTACTATAAGTATTTGTGCCTGGCACATAAAAGGTGAGCAATAAAAATTGGTTTATAAAAACAAGGTATTATAAAACACAGAAGACCTCTGTTTGGAGGAGTCAGAGGGAGAGACAAAGGCCCCCTCCATCATTAGAGCCTGGCACCCAAATAAGGCCCTTAAATGAAACAGTAAAATACCAAGGTCACCTGGCCTGTCAACAGCAGAGCCAGGACAAGAATCCACATTTTCTGACCTCTAAGCCAGGATTCCTTCCACCCCCACCAACGGTCTCTGGGAGATAAGCCTAGTACTGACCACGATGCCCAGCTCATGGTAGGTAGTCAGTATCCTCATGAAATGGAAACAGAGCACCTGCTTGACCAAGAGAAAGGAAAGTATAACCTGGTGCTCACTTACAATCGCTCCCCATTCCCATCCCCAGGCCTAGGCAGCCACTCCCCTGTCTCTATAGCTTTGCCTTTTCTGAACATTTTGTACAAATGCATTCATATGTGTTCTTTTGTGTCTGGCTTCTTTTGTTGAGCATAGTGTTTTTGTGATTCATCAATGTTGTAGCATGTATTAATATTTTGTTAATTTTTATTGCCAAATAATATTCCATTGTCTGGTTATACCACACTTTATTTATCATTGATAGACATTTAGGTTATTTCAACTTTCTGGCTATTCTGAATAATGCTGTTATGAACATCTGTGTACAAGTTTTTAAGTGTTTTCATTTCTCTTGGGTAGATACTTAGGAGCAGAATTTCTGGGTCATATGGTAACTTTATCTATAACTTTGTAAGAAGCTGCCAAACTGTTTACCAAAATAGATAACTCCCTTCATTGTATACTTTATTTTTCATTAATTTATAGTAAGTTATAGACCTCAAGAAATTCCACTTAGCAAAAAAAAAAGGCATTATCTCACCTAACAAATTATCAATAATTCTTATTATCACCAATTCAGATTTCTACTATGGTCCCCCAAAGATATGAATATTTAAGTCACTGGAAAGTATTACATCTTCCTTTGGAAATTAGTGAAGTGGATTTCTGGTTTATACACTAGGCTCCTGTGGATTTGTTAGTGTGACTGAGTGTCTGAATGATGGACCTTTTAGATGCTTCTCCTGGAAGCTGGAGTGGGGACGCTGAGAGGGCAAGCCTGTCAGTTGCAGGAGCCAAGATGGATAGCAAGGTAAACTTGGGAGTGAGGCCACCATATCAGGCCGTGAGCAAGAAGACTAAGAAGAGGAAGCCAGGGGAGAAAGAGAGGAATAAGCAGATGTGCTGAGAGAAGTTGAGATGAGAACACACAGACCTTGAGAAGAAGGAAGTGACTCTAGTCCCCAATGGTTTCTCCATTTCTCAACCATAGCATCAGAATGGAAGAACATTGTTCCTATTCCTGGTTTCCATAATGATAGATTTTTCTTGGCACAATCTTGGCCTCTCTCCACTCTGGGGAGGTGAGTTATTTATCTAGCTTGCTAATTTGGGAAGAATAACTGGGTGTGCTTGGCTTGTTCCTGCTCCTAGAAGTGAGCTACCTGTAGGGGACAAGAATTCAGCTTTGTCCCTTTACATGGAGGCATGTTCTGCTGCTCCTCCAAGTGGGTTCTGCCCAAGTCTAGTGTTCTAGGAATAGGGTAAGTCAACTGAATTCCGAGGTTGGAATTAGCAAATACGCTGAGCTGATAGACTGAAAGCCACATCCCCCAGCCTGGTCTCCATGTAACAAAGGCTGGATTTTGGCCTCCACTGGACACTCCTTTGCTTTGTTTCTCAATTTCTTCAGCACCACATGGAGAAGAGGGTTCCCTTCCAAGATGCCAATATCCAGGTTCCCATGAAGACCAGCAGTACTTCCTGCCCTTAAGATTGGTGAGATTTTCCAGTATCCTTGCAACAGTGCCCCCTTGTTTAGATTTACCTTGAATGGCTTTTTCTTCCTTAAAATAAAAAAATTTGGGGTAGCATAAGGCATTTCTCTGAAAGTGATTCCCAAAAGATAAACTAGCTATTGGTTGTTTAAGTTTTTATTACTAATTTGGAAGAAATGATGCAGGTGGGCAGAGGGAGCCCTAGTCTGTGTTCATGTTTACATTAACTTTTACTGATGTGTCATATAGAGAAATGAGCACATCTGAATGAATTTTCACAAGTAGAACCCGCTCATTTAACCAGCACCCAGATGATAAGGAAGGACATTTTAGTACCCCAGAAACCCGCTTGTGCTCCTTATGCCAAAGCTCTTCAGTCATACATATTGGACAAGTTCTTGGTTTCATCCCATGGCTGGATACGTTTTCATTGTGTTTGATTTTTTAACACTCAAAGAGTAACCTTATTTCCAAAGTTTTGGGGAAACCATCACCATCAGGCACATGTAACATGTACAGCAATATTGAGAAGCAGCATTATCAAAGATTTTTGGCAAATCTGAGTAGATTGTATGCATTTCTTCATCAGTTAGGTCTCATCTGCTTTCTATCTTTCAGAGATTTCTCAATATTTCTGCTCTGCCAATGACTTTCTTTCTGTTTTCCAGGGCTGCGGTTATTAATCTTAAAATACACATTCACACAAATCTCTAGTCTGGTTTCTAAATTTTGGGAGCCTGAGGAAGGGGAGGCATATGTGTTTGGCCTGCTATCTTGATCCAATCTGCCACTTCATTTTTCATGACTGTATAATATTACTATCTCAGTGTGCTGATGTAACATAATTCATATAACTAATTCATATTTTTCCATACTAAAATTAATGCAATCAATATCCTTAAAAACAAATCTTGGCATATGATTCTGATTGTTTCTGAAGAAACCCTTTTAATTAATGCCTGTTGAATAAAATAGGAAAATGAGTTGGTGTTTCTGTGTTTTCATAAACATATATATTATCCAAAGGTCAAATATGTCATTGCACCAATATGTTTAATACAAGAGAATAAGAAAACTAGATCATGGGAACATGTTGGTCAAAAGACACAAAATTTCAGTTAGAGAGGAAGAATAAGTTCAAGAGATCTATAGTACATTATGGAGACTACAGTTAACCTATAATAAAAATTAATGTAAACATTCACATAGACTAGGGTGATAACTTTTCAAGTATGCTATACTTGAAAAGATACAATATATTGATAAAAGAGTAGATTTCAAGTGCTCTCATTGCAAAATAATATATGAGGTAATATGTATGTTATATAGCTTGATTTAGCCATTCCACAATATCAAAACATTATGTAGTATAGCCTCAAAATATATAATTTTTATCAATTAAAAAATAAATTAAAAAAAAGATCTTTTTGGGAATCAAACCACATCGGAATTCTCTATTTCCAACATTTCATGATTCATAACAGTCTATTTTCTTGCCCTTTCTTTTTTCTGTCCTAAGGATCTTGTGCAGAATCAAAAGAGAGACAATGTGGAGAAAGATCTAAGCTGTTGAATAAGCTCAGTCCTGGAGAGCAAATGGATATTTAGTCAAAACCACTCAGGTACCTAAAAGGTTTTCATATTTCAAGGCATCAATCTAACAGTTTTAACTTGCACCAGCTTTATTTTTAACTTGCTAAAAGATTTGTGAAAATTCTAGGCTTCCTATGTCCTTTGTACTCTGTTCTGCACAATCTACAGAACTCTAATGAGCTGCAAGGGTGTTTAAAACTCTGTTAATTCAGCAATGGAAAAACAATTGAAGCTACCTTACATCTCTGGAAGCCCCAAAAGAAATAAGCAAAGTTAGGGGTATAAATGTAGCCTTCAGAAGAAATCCTAGTCACCTCCCATGAGGTAGACAAGATGGGAGAAGATGCAGAAGGAGGCATGAACACAACCAGGTACACAGGAGGCTCTCAATAAATACTTGTTAAGTAAAACTATAGCCAGAACGAAAAAAATCAAGACTCTACCAGATACATCAAAACAGTCATGTTTAACTAAAAAGCATAAAAATAGTATATTTATGATTTCCTAGGTTGAAAACAGGGTTAGAAGAAATGTCAAAAGTTATTAGTATAAACTTGGAAGGAACCTCAAAGTCCAACCCCAATTCAACATGAAAATGTATTTGCTTCCTTTCAAATTTTATCTTTTCCCAGTTCATTCCATATCCTTCCTGTCTGTGAGGAAGTGCTAGAATGAGGAAGGGGCAGGAAGAACTTAGGGAAAATATAAAGTTAGGAAAATTTAGATTTGTTCATTCAGGCAAGTCTTCATTAGCCATTCATTTAACTACCATATATTGAGTGCTTAATGTATACAAGTGACCATTCTTTAATTTTAAAAAAAAACTTTTCCTTATTATAAAGAGTAAAATTTTTGAAAAATTAATAAGTATTTATAGATAAAATGCTAATTAATTTACCTAGATAATGCCTGGGCTGGTTCTTTCCATCAATACATACCTATTACTGACATGTTAAATGTAATGATCATGCAAAAAGTGTGAACTTTCCAAGGTTCTTGATGTGTCTGGACAGATTTCTTCCAATCAAAAGGTAGTATTGATACATTCCCACTATTAATATCTGTAAATGCTCACCTTAGTGCACCATTCCCCAGCACCAATATTATTTTTTTTTATTTACAGATTTCGTGGATAAAAATGTTATATCACTGTCATCTAATTTTGCATTTTTTATATCTCTCTGTGCAAAATGTTATCACAGCTCCCATCTTTTAAAAAGTTTTCTCTTGACCCCACACCCCCGCCTCTGGTTATCCTCTCATTTCTCTGCTCTGCTTAAAAACAAAACTCTTTATCTCTGCTCTCTCACTCCAATTCCTCTTCTCCCTTTCTCTCATGAACTAATTTCACAAAAGCGTTCAGCAGTCCCACGCACTGCAAGAGGACAGTTCTTGTCAAGGTAACGAATGACCTCCATGTTGCTAAATTCAGTGGTCACTTTTTAGTCTTTATCACACTTGACCTATCAGCAGAATTGATGCAATCACTTCTTCCTTCTTGAGATACTTTCTTCTTTTGGCTTCCTGGACATCTCTTCATTTTTTCACGTCAGTGATCAGTTCTTCACAGCCTCTTTTACTGGTTCCTCCTCATCCCCCTGGCATCAAAATGTTTTTGTCTGTCTGTTTGTTTGTTTCAAAAGCTGTACATATTTAATGTATACAACTCCATGAGTTTGGGAACTAGTATACACCCATGAAACCCTCACCACCATCAAGGCCATAGACATATAGCAAGACTGTCTGTTAAAAAAAAAAGTCTACCCTTCTAGAAAATTTCAAGTATACAATATAGTATTATTAGCAATAGGCACCATGCTACATATTAGATCTCCAGAATTGATTATCTAGTTTAACTGCAACTTTGTATCTTTTGACCATCATCTTCTAATTTTCCCTTCCCCCAACACCCTGGAGACCACCATTCTACCCTCTGCATCCATGAGTGTGACTATTTTAGACTCCACATATAAATGAGATCATGTAGTATTTGTATTTCTGTGTTTGACTTATTTCCCTTAATATAATGTCCTCCAGGTCCATTCTTGTTGATGCAAATGACAGAATTTCCTTCTTTTTAAAGGCTCAATAATATTCCATTTCATGTACATAACCACATTTTCTTTATGCATTCATCCACTGTTGCACATTTAGGTTGTTTCCATACCTTGATATTGTGAATAATGCTGCAATAAATATGGGAGTGCAGGTATCTCTTCGAGTTCCTGAATTCAATTCCTTTGGACAAATACCCAGAAGTGGAATTGCTGGATAATACGGTAGCTCTACTTTTAATTTTTTGAGAAACCTCATACTGTTTTCCATAATGGCTATAAAAACTTACATTCCCATCAACGGTGTATCAGGGTTTCCTTTTCTCCACATTCTCTTCAAAACCTATCTTTCCTCTTGTTGATAACAGCCATTCTAAGAGATGTGAGGTGATATCTTATCATGGTTTTAATTTGCATTTCCCTGATGATTATTGATGTTTAACACTTTTTTCACATACCTGTTGGCCATTTGTGTGTCTTCTTTGAAAAAAATGTCTATTCAGGTCCTTTGCCCATTTTTGAATGGGGTTGTTTTATTGCTATTTAGCTGTTTGAAATCCTTATATATTTTAGATATTAACTCCTTATCAGATAAATGGTTTGCAAATATTTTCTCCCACACTATGGGTTGTCTTTCCTTTGCTGGGTTTCTTTCCTTTGCTGTGCAGAAGCCTTTTAGTTTAATATAATCCCATTTGTCTATTTTTGCTTTTGTTGCCTGTGCTTTTGGGGTCATATCCAAAAAAAAAATCATTGCCAAGACCAATGTCATAGAGTTTCTGACCTATTTTTTTCCTAGTCATTTTATAATTTCAGGTCTCACATTTTAGTCTTTCATCCATTTTGAGTTGATTTTTCTATATGGTGTAGGATAACAGTCTAATTCCATTCTTTTCTATATGAATATCCAGTTTTCCCAACACCAATTATTGAAAACTATCCTTTCCCCATTTTATATTCTAGGTACCCTTGTTGAAAACTGATTGACCATATATGTATGGGTTTATTTCTGGGCTCTCTATTCTGTTCCATTGGTCTATGTGTCTGTTTTGTATGCCAGTATCATACTGTTTTAATTACTTTAGCTTTGTGATAGAATTTGAAATCAGGATATGTAATAACTCCTGCTTTGTTCTGCATAATCAAGATTGCTTTGGCAATTTGAGGTCTTCTGGGATTCCATATGAAACCACATATTGTTTTTCTATTTTTGTGGAAAATGCCATTGGAATTTTGATACAGATTGCATTGAATCTGTAGATTCCCTAGAATAGTATGAACATTTTGATGATATTAATTCTTCCAATTAGTGAACACAGGATATCTTTCCATTTATTTGTGTCTCCTTCAATTTTTTTTTATCAATTCTTTATAATTTTCAGTGTATAGATCTTTTGTCTCCTTGGTCAAATTTATTCCTTAGTATTTTATTCTTTTTGATGGTATTGTAAATGGAATTATTTTCTTAATTTCTTTTTCATATATTCATTGTTAGTGTATAGAAATGAAACTGATTTTGTATGTTGATGTTATATCCTTTACTAAATTTCTTTTATTAGTTCTAATAGTTTTTTGGTGGAGTCTTTAGGTCTTTCTATATATAAGATCATGTCATCGGTAAACAGAGACAATTTAAATTCTCCCTTTCTGATTTGGGTGACTTTTATTTCTTCTCTTGCCTAATTGCTCTTGCTAGGACTTCCAGTACTATGTTGAATAGAAATGGCAAGAGTCGGCATCCTTGTCTGGTTCCTGATCTTAGAGGAAAAGCTTTCAACTTTTCACCATTGAGTACAATGTTAGCTATGGGTTTGTCATATATGGCCTTTATTATGTTGAGGTACTTTCCTTCTATACCTAATTGGTTGAGAGTTTTTATTATGAAAGGATGTTGAATTTTGTCAAATGCTTTTTCTGCATGTATTGGGATGATCATATGATTTTTTTACCCTTCATTCTGTTAATGTGATGTATCACATTCATTGATTTGTGTATGGGAAATATCTTTGCATCCCAGGGATAAATATCATTTGATCATGGTGTATGATCCTTTTAATATGCTGTTGAATTCAGTTTGCTAGTATTTTGCTGATGATGTTTGCATCTATATTCATCAGAGATATTGGCCTGTATTTTTTTTCTTGTTATGTCCTTTCCTGACTTTGGTATCAGGATAATGCTGGCCCCATAAAATGAGTTTGGAAGTGTTCCCTCCTCTTTGATTTTCTGGAAGAGTTTGAGAAGGATTAGTATTAATTCTTTAAATGTTTGGTATAATTCACTGGTGAAACTGTCAGGTCCTGGGCTTTTCTTTGTTGGGAGGTTTTTGATTACTGATTCAATCCTCTTAATTATTATTATTGGTCTGTTCAGATTTTCTATTTCTTTATGATTCAGTCCTTGTATTTCTAGGAATTTGTCCATTTCTTTTGGGTCATCCAATTTGTTGATGCACTATTGTTCATAGTAGTCTCTTACGAACCTTTGTATTTCTGTGGTATCAGTTTTAATGTTTCCTCTTTCATCAATAATTTTATCCATTTGATTCTTCTCTTTTTTTCCTTAGTCTGCCTAAGGGTTTATCAATTTTGTTTGTCTTTTTTAAAAAACCAACTCTTAGGGGGCAAGGGCATTATTTGAAACCCAAAAATTTGTACCCCTATAATTTGCTGAAATTAAAAAAAAAAGTATAATAAATCAAAATAAAATCAAATCAAAAAAATAAAAAAAATCAAAAAAAACCCAACTCTTAGTTTTGTTAGTCTTTTTAATTGTTTTTCTAGTCTCTATTTCATTTATTTCTGCTCTTATCGTTATTATTTCCTTTCTTTTGCTAAGTTTGGGCTTAGTTTGTTCTTTTTTTCTAGTCCCTTGAGGTATAAAGGGTTGTTTCTTTGAAATCTTTCTTTTTTCTTGATGTAGGGATTCACCTCTACAAAATTGCCTCTTAGCACTGCTTTTACTGTATCACATAAGTTTTGATATATTGTGTTTTTATTTTTGTTTCTTTTAAGATACTTTTTAATTTCCCTTTTGATTGCTTTTTTAACTCATTGTCATTCAGGGGCATGTTGTTTAATTTCCATGCTTTTATGGATTTTCTAATTTTCCTCCTGTTACTGATTTCTAGTTTCACACCATTGAGGTTAGAAAAGATACTTGCTATGATTTCAGTCTTAAAATCGTTAGGACTTGTTTTGTGGGCTAACATGATATATCCTGGAGAATGTCCCATGTACACTTGAAAAGAATGTGTATTCTGGATGGAATGTTCTGTATATGTCTGTTAGGTCCATTTGTTCAAGTCTGGGGTTTGTTTTTTTTATTGATTTTATGCCTGAATGATCTTTCCACTGCTGAAAGTGAGGTATTGAAAAACCCTACCATTATTGTATTGCTGTCTATTTTCCCTTTACTTCTGTTAATATTTGCCCTATATATTAGATGCTCCAATGTTAGGGGTGTATGTGTGTATATATATGTATATATATAATTGTATAGTCTCCTGATTAAATGACCTCTTTATTATTATATAATGACCTTCTTTGTCTCTTGTGATAATTTTTGACGTAAAGTCTATTTTGTCTAATGTAAGTATATCCATCCCTGCTTTCTTTCTTACCTTTTGCATGGAATATCTTTTCTATCTCTTCACTTTCAGCCTATGTATGTCCTTAAGGCTAAAATGACTCTCTTGTCGGTATCATATAGTTGAATCTTGGTGTGTTTTTTTTTAATCCATTATATGCCTTTTCATTGGAGAATTAAATCCATTTGCATTTAGAGTAATTATTATAGGTAACAATTTACTATTGTCATTTTGTTCATTGTTTTCTGACAATTTTTTAGTCCTTTTCTTCCTTTATTCCTCTCTTGCTATCTTTCCTTATAATTGTTGTTTTGTGATGATATGCTTTAATTCCTTTCTCTTTCTCTTTCTCTTTTGTGTCTCTACTACAGGTTTTTTCTTTGTGACTACTGTGAGGCTTACATAAAACATCTTATAGTCATAATAGTCTATTTTAAGCTGATAACAACTTAAATTTGATCACATATAAAAACTCTGTATTTTTACTTCTCCCTTATAATATTTTATATTATTTATGTCACAATTTACACCTTATAATTTTATATTGTGTATCCAATAATATATTACTGTAGGTATAGTTATTTTTAATACTTTTGTCTTTTAACACTTAAATTGGAGTTAAAAGTGATTTACACACCATCATTATAATAGTAGAGTATTCTCATCTTACTATACACTTATTTTTACCAGTGAGCTTTACACGTTCGTATGTTCTCATGTTGCATTCTTTTGTTTCAACCTGAAGAGCATCCGTTAGCATTTCTTGTAAAGCAAGTTTGGTGGTGATGAATTACCTCAGTTTTTGTTTATCTGGAAGTCTTTCTCTCTCCTTCATTTCTGAAGGATAGATTTGCTAGGTACAGCATTCTTGGTTGGCAATTCTTTTCTTTTGGCATTTTGAATACATCAGCTTACTCTCTAGTGGTCTCAAGTTCTTGCTGAGATATCTGTTTATAGTTGTATAATAATTCCCTGTATGTGACAAGTCACACTTCTCTTGCTGTTTTAAAAATTCTCTCTGTCTTGAATTTTTGGCAATTTTATTATAATGTGTCTTGGTGAAGACTTCTTTATGCTCAATCTATTGAAGTTCTTTGGACTTATGGACGTGGATGTTTATTTCTCTCCTGAAATTTGGGGAGTTTTCTATCATTTTTTCTTCAAATAAGCTTTCTAGTCCTTTCTCTTTCTCTCCTTCTTCTAGAACTCCCATAATGCATATATTGGTTTGCTTGATGGTGTTCCATAAGTCCCACAAGATTTTTTCACTCTTTTTCATTCTTTTTATTTTTGTTCTTCTGACTAATTTAAAATGACCTGTCTTCAAGCTAGGACTTACTTTTTTAAATTGACTTAAAAGGACTTACTTTTTTTAATTGTGCCAATAGAGAAGTTTGAGGCACCAAGGAACATAAAACAGTCAAAGGAATTTTCCCCACCTTTTAATTTCTATTCAAGGCAAAGCTGGGCATTATTCAGATCTTATCTGTGATGGTTAATTTAATGTGTTACCTTGGCTGGGCCACAGTACCCAAATATTGATCAAACATTATACTGGATGTCTGTGTGATAGTGTATTTGAGTGAGATTTACATTTTTTTTTTTTTTTTGAGACAGAATCGTACTTTGTTGCCCAGGCTAGACTGCAGTGGCATCATCATGGCTCACTACAACCTCAAATTCCTAGGTTCAAGCAATTCTCCTGCCTCAGCCTCCCAAGTAGCTGGAACTACGGGCATGCACCACCATGCCTGGCTAAGTCTTTTATTTTTTGTGGAAATGGGATCTCGCTATTTCCTAGAATGGTCTCTTGGCTTCAAGCAATCTTCCTGCCTCAGCCTCCCAAAGTGCTAGGATTATAGGTGTGAGCCTCTGCACCTGGCCTAGATTTACATTTAAATCAGTGGACTTTGAGTAAAGCAGATTACCCTTCATAATAATGAGTGAGCATTATTCAATTATGTGAAGGCCTGACTAGAACAAAAGGCTGACCTCCCCCAAGCAAGAGGGAATTCTCCAGCAGACTGCCTTTGAGCTTCATCTGCTCTATCTGCTCTTCCTGGTTCTATAGCAGACTGCCTTTGGACTGAAATGGCAACTCCTTTCTAAGTCTCCATCCTGCTGGCCTCTCTACCAAATTTGGACTCACCAAACTTCCATAATCACCTGAGCCAATTCCTTAAAATAAATCTCTCTCTACACACACACACACACACACACACACACATAGACACACACACATCCTATTGGCTCTGTTTCTCTGGAGAACCATGACTAATACATCACCATGCACTCCTTCCTACCTTCTTCCAAAGTTGAGAATTATTCACTGCCCAGTCAGGCCCCAGGCAGGAAAGGTTCACTTGATGGTTAAGGTAGATGAAGGGTGGTTGCCCCAAACCTGTAGTCAAGCTCTTTGATTGTTACAGAAATAATGGACTTTTTCAAAGGAGGAAGTTGTGTGAGCCTTTTTATTTATTCCTCTGGAGAAGAAATTGTGAGCCCATTACTATATCTAATCATAATTTTAATTCAGGATACTAAAACTTGTTTTTCTGTGTTATTCAGTGGAAACATAGGTAATGCCCTGGCATAATTCCTAATGAAGAGGCTTTGAGTATGAGATACTAGGAAAGTTGCCTTTTCTCCATCTTTTCTGCAGTCTATCTTTCTTAAAAATGAGACAAATATACATATAACTGACTTAAGAACAGGAGACAATAGTCACAATATATCAATTTTCCCAAAATCTTTGGGTCTATAATGCTTCCTTTATCTCAAACTAAGTTCTAATAAATACACAGTACTGTTTTCAGTATCTCCACTCTACTCTATTGATTATTGTGATAATTTTTGCCCCATACCAGATAGCTTTAATTACTGTAGTTATTAAATTTATTTTCAGATGTGGTTAATGAAGCATTTACTTTATTGCTTTTCTCTTTCAAACTGTTTTTACTATTTATATGTGTGATTTCCCAGATGAACTTTAAGAGTCATTGTTTCAAGGTCCAAGAAAATTTCCATTGGGATTTTAATTGGAATTGTATTAAGCCTATACAATAACTGGAGAAGAGTTGAAATCTTTACCACAGTCTTTCCATTGATAAACATGCCATTTATTTCATTTTTCTTTAATATATCTCAATAAAGCTTTCTAGTTTTCTAGACATTGGCCCTGTACATTTCTTATTAATAATATCCTTTAGCAGAGCATATTATGTTTATAATTTGTCTTGCTATGCTAGATATGCCACCAAGCCCTATTTGAAATTCAGAGCTATAGATTCTGCTCTCAAGAAGTTTGGACTCTAGAGTGAATTTAGGTGGTAGAAAATATACCAGGTATTTCTTAAGTTGATATCTCAGCCATCAGAAAAATCACCCCACCCTTTTCCTCTGAGTGTTACTCTCCTCCCATCCCTAGTGTTACAGCAAAGGAGTTCCTGGCAACCATGTCAACTAACAGCTGACTGGGCCATGAATGGGTGGCAGTCCCAAAATGATCCAATGAATTCTTTCCCTGGGACTTTAAGATTAAGAGATTACCTTATCTGCCTGTAGGTGACTAGATTTATAACATGTACACACTGGAGCTGCTGGAGCCATGCTTTTTCACATGGATACCAGATAAAATGAGGAAATTAATCTGTAGACAGAAAAGGAAGAGCAAAATAGACACAGAGAGAAGAGAAATGAGCATCAGAGAGTAATACCTGGTAGTATTTGAGTCTCTAATTTAATCTCTTTCCAGAAGTTCAGCTGCATTCCTGCCTTTGAGCTCTTTAAAAATCCCAGAAAAGTCCTTTTTTTTTTTTTAAACTCAGGCTAACCAATGAGTTTCTGTCACTACAACCAAAAGAGCATCCCTTATATGGAGAGAAGGTAGACAGGATCCTGAGGGTTTTCAGGATCCAGAATTCAAAATCCAAAGCCAGAAGAAACAAGTCTAGAGGAGGGCAGACAAACATGAGAAAAATTCCAGAGAAGGAGCAGGCTAAAACAGGCCCAGGCTTTATTCGGCCATCACATTTACTGTACTCTGGGCACATCTGCTCCTGCTATCACACCAAAAAGGCAGCGAGCCTACACCAGCAAATAAGATCTTTCATGCTAGGTCCTCTCTTCAGCAGAATGTGAAACATATTATCAGTCTCAGAGGTAACATCTACAAAATTTTTATAGTACTAGACAAAAATTCCCATCTTTATCTTTCAAAACTTCAAGAATTCCAAAGACTCTAGTATCCTGCTAGGATAGGATAGCTGAGCTGGGTAAAGAAGTGACGTGAAGTAAAGGAAGGAGGAATCTGAGAGATGGGGTGATGGCAAGGTCTGGGGAATAAGCTTCACCAGCTAGCATGTGGTTTGCCCTGCTCTTTTGTCCCTTTGCTACAAGACTGGCCATGTCCCAAATGGAGGCTGCTCTGTCAACCTGAATCCCAGAGTGCAGACAACACAAAGCAGGGCTGCAGCTAGCCCATTGTAGACACGTGTTATGAGTGTGTAGCCTTTGAGATCTGGAGGTCTTTTGTTGTCACCGAATAATCTATCCTATCCTGACTAATACAAATATCTTGCTCTGTGAGTGTTCTATAAAGGCAGACCCTGTCTTATAAGACTTGTACCTCTAGCACCGAGCACGGTACCAGCACATAATAAACACTCAAGTATTAATAATATTGAACAAATGAAACCTCCCTGGATTTCATCTGTACAATAAAGGAGTTGGAATAGATATTCTACAAGGTATCTTCAAATGCTAGCATGCCATGATAATTTCAGAAATAAAAGGTTGTGTTAACATCTTTCTAAAATACCCACGTGCCCTAGCCTCATTTCAACCTGAATTCCTTGCTCTTCTAATGAAAAGCCTTAGTACATGGCTGTATATGCTTACAGCATTACAAGAACTGCTTAAGGTTTTAAAATTCTAGTGCAATCAGTCTGTACAGACAAGAAATTAAACACTAAGAATGCCTTATCCGTCTCTGAGTATTGGGACCCTGAGTGATATCTCCAATCCCCACCCACTATTGCTGCTGACTTAGGCAAGTGTACCTGCTGTTCAAAGACCATCTGAAATTACCTCCAAGAAGGAATTGCTTTGAGAATGTGGCTTATAATTAAATAGTAATTGAAGTTTCCTGTTGTTTTAAGCATGGGTCTTATCTAATGCCTAAGTAGATGAACTACATGGCTTAAAAATCAGAATGGAATTAGATATTTGTACAAGTTAGAGGAGGGCTCTGCTCAGCAACCGTCCTTATTTAAGACCCAACTTGATTTCCAGGACTGTTGTCAAAACATCTGCACAAAACTGACATCAGCCCATCCATGCAAAAGTAACTGCCATAGAACCAAGGAATATTAGAGCTGAAATGCACCTCACCTAGCTCCTCATTCAAAGCTTTTGTTTCATAAGAAGCTGAAATCCAGGAAGGGAAAGTGATTTTCCTGGGATCACAAGTAGAAGAGGGGATAATCAGGAGACTTAGGAGGTAAAACTATAATGATTTGAGTTACTTATTGGATGTAGGCTGTTAGGAAGAATAAAGAGTGGAGGACAATTCCAAATATTTTCGGTTGGCAAATGGAAGAAATGATGGGGTCGAGTTTGGATCATAATCTCAAAAAACACAATCCCAGATACCATAATCCCTAATGTTGAAATTCCTAAAGTCTAAATCCCTAAAATATAAAATCCCTAATATCTACAATCAACCCAAAACAATATGGCACAGAAGATGGAAAAATTTAACAGAGAATGCTCGTGCTGATATATATCAAATCATAGAAGAATTTCAAAAAAAGCAATACTACATAGAAATGAATGTGCACATATTCTCTGAGGAAAGCCATGTCACATAGGAAAAAGCAGCCATTCATCATGATGCTGCATGATTTAAAATGTTAATGATTGTCAAAGCCACATCATATGAACCATCTTTATACAATTGCCTATAATTTATCCCTGTAACATACTTTTTCACATGTTGAATTTTCTTTTTAGTTTTTTTATTTTTCTTAATTTTAATTTTCTATTTTTCATTTTTTGCACTCTGTTTTAAATGGTCAGCATTATTTTTTTACAATTCTCTGTGCTACATATTTCATTTTTGCATCATTTGCAATACTGGAGGTATAAATTTTGTAGAGACTTTTAGAGAGTTCTGATTTGTTTTATGCATTTTTTGCAAATTCAACTCCATGAAAGTGCATTGTCACAATGGTGACTTTGTTCATGTATGCAAAAACATTGAAATTTCCTCAATAAGTGAAAAGATGTCCTTTTTGTACATCTGCATTTGTGAAAGATAAAATTTTTAAAGATCTTAGCTCTGGCAACTGTATATGCAGTGGTGACCCATTGCAGTCTTTAAGAGGATCTTGTCAAAAGACTTAGGTTGTTTGACACAGTGTTTCAGAGGACTGTGGTTATAAAGCTGGGTACACACAATTACCAGCCATTGTGATATGTGTTTCTACATTTCACTTTTTGATCCATTTCTTTATGAATATGGTTCATCTGCTCATTACTGTTCCACCCATGTGACTGTCATTAGTTAGTATACCTGAGTGTTTATGCTTACAAAAATATGGATGTTATTATTGCCCATTTTACTGTGTAATGTGGCCCATGTTCTGCCATATTTTTATGAGAGACAAGAGATCAGCTTCTGATGGGGTCAAATGAGAAAGCGCAAGTTTGAAGGAAATATAATGAGTTCAATTTGTGTCATGTTGAGTGTGAAGTGTTTGTGTCCTATCCAGGTAGAGAAACCAAGCAGACAATTGGATATGATAGATTGGAAGCTGAGGGGAAAGGACAAGGCTAAAAAGATAACTCCAGGAGTCATAAGCCTGTCCAGGCTATTTAAACTATCATAGAATGAGAAGGAAGAGAGGAGAAATCAGAAAAGGGGAGTAACAAGAACAGAACTAGCAGAACATCAATATCTAAGGGGGGTGTTAAAATAGAGTTTAAGAAGTAGCCTACAAATGAGTGACCAGGGAGACAGGAGGGCAATCAGGATAGAATGGTATCAGTAAAGGCAGAGGAAGAGAGGGTTTCAAGTAAGGGTGAGTGTTTAATAGTCATAGCACACGTAGTATGTTGCTTCCTGGAGATTCATTCTCCTCTTTTTCCTTACTAACAAAACTCTGCACATGATCTTAGCCAAAAGGCCGAGAAGCGATACTAACAAAACTCTGACTGTTTTTCAGGGCATCAGTGAATCAGTAAATCAGTAAATAACCAAGAAAAGATTTCCCAGGCTCATTTGAATCCCATATAACATCTTTCTGGCTGATTCTGAGCAGATGCCTATCTATCTGGTGGGAAAACTATTATTTTCCCACCAGCTATTAAAACTATTATTTTCCTGATACAAATGGCCAAAGGCACCTCACTTTTGCCCTTCGCCTTTTCTCCTTTCTTCCTTGCTAAATGATTCTAAGCCCAAAGGTGCAGCAGCTACCTTAATGATCATGAGTACAAAAGCCACACAAAATAGATGACAGAGTGGAAAATGAGAAGGCATCTGGTTCCTGAGCCACTTAGTTGAAAAGGTGAGAAACTTGGGGGTCAGCCTTGGCTCCTCCCTTCATCTCACTTCACCACGCACCAAGACACTTGATTCAACCCTTCAGTATCCTTCAGATCTGCTTTCTTCTACCCACTCCTACCAGCCTGACATCATTCAGACGCACATCGTGTCTTGCCTGGCTTATGGAACTGCCCTCCTAACAAGTCTCCCTGCTTCCAGACTGCCCCCCTGCAACCGGTCCTCTACCCTGCTGCTACTCTCTGTCAAAAATGGAATACTTTTGTATTGATCTCTGTTTAAAATACTTCCACAGTTCTTCGTTGCCTAGTGGATAAAGTCAGAAGTCCTTAGCTCCACAGACAGGTCCTTCATGATTTGGCTCCCACCTTACATGATGAGGACACTGATTATAATGACAACCATGGAAATAAAACTATAGATAGAGATAGATACAGATATCAATTGTTTTTGAGCAGGGACCATGTACCAAGCATTGTGCTGGAACTTTACATTTATTTAATCCTCACAATACTTCCTCATGTATTTGGTATTAATATTCTCATTTTTCAGGTAAGATGACTGATTCTCAGAAAGGTTAAGTCACTTGCTCAGGAACACACAGGTAGTTCAAGTGGAGAAGGACTGGATGTCAAAGTTCTTTCCACCAGACAGTGCCTTGTCATGAAAGAATGAACCACTCGCCATCTTGCTCCCCACCCCCCTCTTCTAACCCTGAATGGAAAGCCCTGTTGAAGAATCACAGCCAAAGCCAGTCTTGCCCCTGGGGCCAGAGGAATCCATCCCTTGCTGCGGATGACTGAGTGGGAAGAACGCTTGGTCCTCCACATCAGCTTCAGCAAGGAGAAAAGAATCGCCCACAACTGGAGTGGCATTCCGGGGTGGTTCTGACCCACCCAGTCAAGGTCCCTTCTCTGAAAGCTGGGGGGCAGAATGGGGCCAAGGGCAGGAGCCCTTCTCCCTTGTCACTTTCTCACGGGTCCAGAGCTAGAAGGCCAGAGGGAGGGACTCCGGAAACGTCCTGGGGAGCCTAGGCAAGACCCAGCACCCCTCCCCAGCACTAACTCAGCCTGGGCCGGGGTGAGGAACCTGTGGCCTCAAGGCTACATGTGCCCTTCTGGATCCTAGAGTGCTGCCTTTTGACTGAATCCAAATTTTACAGAACAAATCCTGTGCGCCCCGGCAGCGGCAACGCAGCCTGCTCAGTTGCAAGGGCGCTTTCCCGCGCCCCCTGCCCACCCGGACGGAGAGCAGTCTTCGGGCACCGTCCCCTCGAGGGGTGCAGCCCTCCGCCCTCAAGTGCCGCCAGGCTGAGAGAAGGGCAGTCGTCAGGGCGGTTGGATCACCCTGATTTGTAACTGAAGAAACCTGCGGGTCATCGAGGGACATCTCCAGCCGGCACCTAACCCCTCGGACACCGGACTTGGAGACCAGGCTCAGAAATTCCAAGAGCTGCCCCTTGCGCAAACCGACCTGGGGTTCCCATCTCCGGGCACCGGCAGCCTCACGCCCCAGACCTTCCCCGGGCACGTTAGCAGTCCGGTGGCCCTGCTCAGCCCTGCGGGCAGCGGCGCAACCAACCCGGGCTGCTCCCGGCAGCCGCGACGAGAGCCAGGGTAGCTCCTTCCACTAAGTGGCTCTCCCGGTGGTCTGACCCCTCGCGCCCCCCGCGCGTCCCGCTTTGTTTCTGAGCGTGCTCTGACAGTGATGTAAGGAGGCCAGGCTCGCGCGCCGCTTTCCCTCTTTCCACACTAAGTCCTTCCTCCTCCCGCGCCCCGCGCTGCGCGCACAGCCGGCGCCGGGCTGCGCTGCGGCTCCGCTTCCACCGCCCTGGGGACCGACGGGCACTGCTGGGAAAGACACTCTCCCACGTTCCACCTCCTGGATGCAGAGTCAGTGGGGAAAACCAGGCTTTCCTCCCAGAACCAAGGGAGCCAGCCGAAGGGACAGCTGCTGTGGTTTCTGAGGAGACTCAAGACTGGCCTCTTTCCCTACTCCCTGGAGACGGCAGAACCCTCAGGTACCTCGGTGGCCCCAGTCGGTGCATGCTTATATGAGAAAGAGACAGCGGTTGCAATAGTGAGGGGGGGAGGAGCGGGGAGAAATTGCAAGAGAAACAGAGAGGAAAGAGATTGCAAGAGAGACAGAGACGAAGACTGAAAGACAAGTAGAGAAAGACAAGCGAAAAAGAGACAGAGAGCTGGTGGGTGGGAACTTGATTGGATTTTTTTAACCCACTGTGGTTTCACCTCTGGCAGAGGAGAGGAACACTACTCCCTGGCCAGCAAGCAGCCCCCAACCTGGATGGAGTGAAAGATGCGGCCTGATGACATTAACCCGAGGACTGGGCTGGTGGTGGCCCTGGTCAGTGTCTTCCTGGTCTTTGGTTTTATGTTCACCGTCTCTGGGATGAAAGGGGAGACTCTGGGAAACATCCCCCTCCTGGCCATCGGGCCAGCCATCTGCCTGCCAGGCATTGCGGCCATTGCCCTGGCCAGGAAAACCGAGGGATGCACCAAGTGGCCGGATAATGAGTTGCTTTGGGTCCGCAAATTGCCCTGCTTCCGAAAACCCAAGGACAAGGAGGTGGTGGAACTGCTGAGGACCCCTTCAGACCTGGAGTCGGGCAAAGGGAGCTCAGATGAGCTGGCTAAGAAGGCAGGCCTCAGGGGGAAGCTTCCCCAACAGGGGCAGGGTGAGGTGCCTATGGCCAGCTCCATCACCACCGTCACACCCACGGAGGAAGGGGAATGCCAGAGCCTGGTCCACAGCGGGCATCAGGAGGAGACATCCAGATACCTGGACGGCTACTGCCCATCTGGCAGTTCCCTCGCCTACAGTGCCTTGGACGCCAAGTGCTCAGCCTGGGACAGATCGGACTGCCCTGAGCCCGAGGACAGCATCTTCTTTGTGCCCCAAGACAGTATCATTGTTTGCTCCTACAAGCAGAACAGCCCCTATGACAGATACTGTTGTTACATCAATCAGATCCAAGGCAGGTGGGACCACGAGACGATAGTCTAAGCTCTGCATACAAGGGTCACTGTATTGATAGAAACACCTCTACATGCAGCTCCCAATGGAAGGAAATTGCTCTGCTCCAACAGCCTTCACACTGTTAGAAATTGACCTGGTATGTGATGGGTGTGCAAACTTCGGTGCCTGAGAGTGTGTAAATAGGCATGTTGGGGACACAGTTTAGGGAAAGGGGAGATGAGGGTAAAGGACATTAGAAGAGGTAGTGGGTAGGAAAGGAAGCTGTTCCAACTGCTTCTTAACACTGTAAACAATGTTGAATGCTTTATAAAATAACCCGAAAAGTGCTATTCAGCACCTGCTGAGAGTGAACTAAGTCTAGAGTAGGCTGCAGATGCCAGGCATCAAACGATGCACGGGCTATCCATAGGGAAACTGAGCTGCTTTATGTCTGAAGAAATTGAAAGAAATATTTTGATGTTCCATTTTATGAAATAATTTTTTTCTGGTGAAAAGCTTCTCACACTTGGTATTTGCTGAAAGGGAAAAAAATCAGGATAGATTAGTTAAACCCCCCTTAGATGGGATGGTTTTTGGAGAAAGGGGAGTTAAATACAGCTGAATTATATAACGGAGTTTTATGTTGTTATTGTATGACAAGATTATGGTTTCAAATAAAGTAAAATAATTATGACCAGATATGTGAAAACTTAGTATTTTTAAATGTCTATGTTATATCTAAAACTCTTCATTTAAATTGATTTACTATGTCTTTACCTGAAATTTTTTAACATTTACTATTATTCATGTATAATTTCCTCACCAGGTGCAAAATGACTTGATGTAATATTTTCATAGATTAGAATTTGTTTTGATCAAGACAAAATGAATTTTACATATATAAGTATCTTTAACACTGGGAGACTTGTGCTGGTAATTACTATTCCGATATGCTTTTTAAAATCTGAAAACTATAAAGTCCATGCATTAGTCTTGAACACTGTGCAGGATTCATATGAAATGCAATGGTTAAACTTTTGGAAGTGTCAGTATTTGTACATTTGTTCAACTCCCCCACAAACTGTAAATACCAGTGAACCAAAGGTTAATCTACTAAATTTAACTGAAGCCTAGATTTTATTAAGTTCCCCTGATTAGTGAACATTACATGATAATAGTTTATTTATTTCATTTTTTTTTCTTTGCTGCTGAGGAAAAAAAACCCACAATGGTATCCTAAAATATATTTCCTATTTCACATGCTCAACTGCAATAGATAAGAGAGCAATCAACTAGAAAATCATTTGATCCCTGCTGAAGAAAAATATTGGATTACAGGGAGGAATGATAGATCTCATCTTGAAGATCTAGATTACTTTGTATCCTTCAAAGAATGATGATTTTAAGTGATCAGGTAGTTTTAGTCACTTTCTCTCAAAGGGGAATTGGACAAAATTATTGGCATACCTCTTTTGTGTATTTCAAGTCCAACTCTACAATTCTTTCTTAAGTGTAGCAATTGTTGTGTCTTAAGAATCATGTTCTTAAAATCATAATATCCGGTCAAGTTCAAGATCAAAAGTATATAATTTATTTTCAGGAGGGCTTAAATGTCAGAAAATTAGATGCATGATCTTGGGCAAATTTTTTCTTCTCTCACCTCAGTCTCCTACTCTATGAAGGGAAAGGGGATTCATTTTTCACTAGATTATTTCTATCATTCATTCCTAGTTTGAATATTCTATGATATTTTATGTAAAGGCACTTTATATATTGCCAAGAAATGTGTTACAGCAAAATGCATGCCAAAGTTATGCAATTCATGATAAAAATTATGTGACACAGATTGAATTGCTACTACTCAAAAGAATTTTGTAGATGTATGAAAACAGATGTGCTTTATTACCAAATATTATTTATTTAACACAATACATTCCTGGTACTAAAATGAAGATGTTAAAAGTAAAATATTTTTTAGGTGAAATTTCTAAATGTTGGTATAGCACAAAGTAATCTAATACACAGCCTTGCACTAAATGCCAATGACTTAGAAATGGGATGGGGGGAAAGAGTTTCCTAAAATCACAATACCTTTTAATAATTCTAATGCATTTTGAAAGTAGGAAATCATATTTTTAAAAAGATTAAAATTATTGGATAATTCAGGAATAAAAATGTGGTTGCCACCATGGACATCTTTAGAGGTGAAGAGATAATGAGACAGAGAGACTCAGCAAATCTTACCCAGAGTCTGAAAGAAGATGCTGGTAGTGTCAGGTACAGGTTTGGGGTTGGAAAAGTTACTTTGTGGTTTCTTGAACCCAGTTCAAACTCCTTCATATCATATCATATTCCCTCTCTCTCTCTTTCTCCCGGTACCCTCAAATCAAGGGTCAACTACTGATTTAGAGATAATAAGTTATTTTATCATATTTTCAAATTCTATTTCAGAAAAAAACCTGTTTCAGATTTCTTCTTCCACCTACCTACTTAAGATACTTAATGTATCTAAGTCTGCATTTGAGGAAATATTTTCTTGTGCTAAAATAAAAAAATTTGCAAATGTTGGGATGGTAGGTTTAACTTTGTTTGACCAGAAAGAATAAAATGTGTGTTTGTGTGTGTAAATTTTTCTAATATCTTATATTAAACAACCCCTTTCTACATGCAACAAAGTAGCTTGTTGCCCCAAAGCAACACTTGTAAGCACAGTTCAGAGTAAAAGTGTGATTCTTTTCAACAGGGGTGGAAGAAAAGGAGGATAAAGTGTCTCAGCCCGTTACAGGAAAATAAATCAACTCATTCCAATCAACACTTTTAGCAAATTGTTATAAATTGTTCATATTAATAGACATGAAGATTGTTCCTGGTAGCCTTTAAGAGCAACTACTGTGTTTCCCCGAAAATAAGACCTACCGGCCTGGCGCGGTGGCTCACGCCTGTAATCCTAGCACTCTGGGAGGCCGAGGTG
>VBSM01003204.1:29637213-29650598 GCA_008086735.1 Cheirogaleus medius | reverse complement strand
AATAACACATCCCCTGAAAATAAGCCCTAGGGTGTCTTCTTGAGGAAAAAAAAACATAAGATCCTGTCTTATTTTCGGGGAAACACGGTACTCAGATAGATATAAATGTAAGTAGGCATTAATTTTCTTTATTTTGCTGTTAATCCCAAGTCATTTCACTTGATTTCAAATAGGCATTTTACTTTTGAAATTTCTCTATTGAATTTCTCTTGCTCTATATTCCTACTTATTATGCACATGCTTCTTTCTCCAAACTGTTTCTTGATTCCTAAGTGTGAATCCAGCCAAGATACCCAAGCTGGAGCATATTAGACAACTGTTTCAAGATTTATTTTCTATTGCAATCATCTTGGCAAACAAAATCCAGATATAGTTAAGTTCAGGCTCTCTTCCAAACCCTACTAACCAGCTCCTTTGAAAATGTTTTCAATATTTTGGATCTTAATATCCACTAGAGCTGGCAAATGTAGGAAAGGAAGATTCCTTAAAATTTTTTTTTCTCTTTTGTAACATCCAATCTCTACTTATTTATTAATATCTCCCCTCTACACCCATTGCATGATTTATTTGGTGAATTCATTATTATTATTACTATTATTTTATCACATTAAATAAAATATTGTTGAAAATCCACAATCCCGCTATCGTAAGAGAACTACTGCATTTCTACTTTTGGCATATTAGCTTCCAGGCCTCCCCCATGTGCATACACAGTATATATATCATAATAGTGTGTTTTTATTTTCTGTTTTAATTATATTCTAAGCAGGTTTCCACTTTTCTATGTAGTATTCCTAATTATCAATGCATAATTGTACAATACGCCATTTTAGTGATATTCCATCATTTATCCTGTCATTCCTTACTGCTGGCCAGATATTAAGTTTTATGGATGGTTTTATATGTTCTTTTTCTACTGCTGTTAACACTGGTACATTATTTGTTATGTGCCTACAGAGAGAAAAATTTACTATTGAACAGCTATCTCCTTATCAGTGGGAGAGAGGGGGCAGAAATGTGTAAACAAATCAAACTCTCCATATTGCTGTTTGGGTCTTCTCGTCACTCATGTGAAGCAAAGACACAGGGTGGGAGACAAAAATAATGCTTCTTTGAAAACGTCCTCCCACCAAGAGCAGAAAAGTATTTTTAAGAGTGAGAGAAAACATCCCTAGCTAAGATACCAGTAGTGTGTTTCTCAAAATCAGATTATAGTGACATCAGTCTTCAAGAGCATAATGTTCAACAAGCTAAATGATAAATAGACTTAAACAATAATTACTTTGAAATATGTCCAAAGCATTTTCTTAAAGTACCTCACCATATATTTTATAATATGCTATATTTCATATGTATGTGTATTGTCAGCTATCAGTGACTTACAAATGAATCAGAATTTCAGGAATTCAATAGACTCTTCCAATGAGTTTTCTGAGTTTCAGTTCCTTACTGGTAAAAACTAAGCTGAGCATGGAAATGTGGACAAATGCTTGGCTCAACCAAGTATCTCAATAAACGATTGACTTCCATTCAGCCTCTTGTCCAGTTAACATAAAATCATGTAAACACCATTGAGTCTGAGATCGTATATTAATATTTGATTTCTCACAGCCTACCAGAGTCCTCATTCTATGGGCACCCAAAAGAAAGAAATTGATACATGATGCTGCCCAGATACACTGACACTGATGTTAGATCCCCCTAGTCTTTGGCAAGCTCTTCCTGGGACTGACCCTTGTTAGGGATTCTTTCTTTTTTCCCTTTATTCCTCCTCCTGACCCCAGATTAGAGACTGTAGACTTAGTATCCCGGTGACCGTGCCAGGCTTTGCATACTTTATCCCTAAAAAGTTACAGAGTTAAAGAATGAACTGGTTACAAAACAGAACATAAAGCTATCAAAAGTGCCTACTCTTTGACAAATCTATCCCAAGAAAGTTAAATATAAAAGATATTTTTGCAATTAATCACTTTCTTATTTTCATGGTAATAAACTATTGTATATAAGACAACTCTTCAGTCTGAGGCAAGACCACGTTTGTTTGAAAAAACTAGGCTTTTGAAAATCACCTGCTTGCAATTCAACATGAAAAGTATGGACCAATTACTTTCTATGTAAGTGATTAGACCATCAGACCAACTCAGAAATGCCCCCTCTGCCCCATGCTCTTCCAAACCGCCTCCCATCCTCTGTAGCAACTTCTTTTTATTTTATTTTTAATTATTAGAGATATACAGTAATTGTATTTATAGGGTACATGTGATTGTTTTGATAGACATACAATGTGAATTGATAATCAAATCAGGGTAATTAGGGTATCCATCACCTCAGGCATTTAACATTTCTCTGTGTTAGGAACATTCCAATCCCACTCTTTTAGTTATTTTGAAGTATACCCTAGCTTATTGTTGATTATAGTCCCTTAGCTGTGCTATTAAATATTGTTCCTTCTATCTAACATTATTTTTGTACCCAGTAATGATCCCCACCTGATTCCTCTCCCCTGCAGCAGCTTCTTGAATCTTCCTGATTGTGCTCGCAGCTGACCACCCTGAGCCCCTACGCCTGCCTGTCTTCATCCCTCTGCCACTTAATTCCCTAACATCCTTCAAGGGGCTGCCACATCTTTTACAAGTTTCAGGATTTTCCCATTCAGAACCAATCCTTCCATTATTCTCTGGTCTGACAATACCCTGCACCACCGTCATTGCTCATGTTAGTTGACTGTGTCTGTCACATTTTATCCATCTTTCCACCCCTCCCCCCACTCCACTCCTCCCCTACCACACATCCTGCCTTGCTCAGTGAAAACTCTAAATTGTACCATTTAGTCACCCTCAAAGCCTATTTTCCCTTTCAAATTAAATATAGTCAGCAACAATGTGGGTTAAAAAATAGGCTTCTGTGGGATGGGACCCTAACTTTTATTTAATATATTTTTTCTTTGGGGAAACTGCATCTTATATAACAAGGAGAAGAATGAGATATACCTTTCCAGAACATTCTCACCTCCCTCCATGACTGACATGACTCCCACTTCCTGTCCACTGTGTAAGTCAGTGACCACACCAAACACGTGACAAGAACTGGTGGTTCTAGAAGCATCTGACAACGATTGAATTCCTGACCAGAAAGAAGGTGAATCAGTGTACTCAGCTTAATCCTGCAAGTAGGTCAATAAGATATAATTCCCAGCTTTGACTATTGTTCCTCTATTAAAGTTTCCCTCAAGTAATTCCTAGTAGGACCTTTAAGACCATTTTGGGTAATCTCTCAGGTCAGTATTAAGGGGATGAGTTGCAGACCCTCATCCCCTCACTCCCAGTGAAGTTCCCCTTCTCCCTAAAGGCTATAAGATGCTCAGAGACTGTGGGTTTGTAATTCAGAGAAGCCCTGGCAAGATGAAGGCATTGTTCAGCAATTCCTGTGAGCAGTATTTGAGGCCAGTCTTAATACATTCTGACCCATATAATTTGTCCTGTGAATTTCCCAACTATCTGAGTAGGTAAAAGTAGGATTTAATTTGATTACCTATTTTTCTTGACCATGGTGAATATCAGGGTCTCCTTTAACAATAGCAAAAAAGACTTCATTTGAGTATGTGTAAGGAAGAGAGCAAAGGGAGACAGTGTGCAGAATCATCAGCAAAGGGAGAAAAGTCAACAATCCCTGATGAAGCCAGTCATTGTTGTGGCATGCACCCCCTCCATCCCCCTAACATCACCACTTCTCATTTAACTTAGAAGCAAATGCTAGAAAATGGACTAAGGATAAACCAAATAGACAATGTAAAGAATAAAAGGAAAATGCTAGAGATCTTTGGCATAGTTTTTAAATGGCTAAGAAAATATGTATACTTAATTTAAGAGTATATTCTAATGAGAAAAAACTTAGCTAGAAATATCCTGCTGGACAGAGTTACAAGAAACCTAAAATAGCATCCACTAAATAAGATCAAATGGGTTAAAAAATTATTCAATAATGGACAAAAAAGCACAATAAAAACTAGGAAGTTAAAGGAATGTAAAGTGAATATTAGCTAAAATATTAGAAAGATAAATATAGTAAAGTTAAATAATTTTAAATGCAAAAATTCAGCCAAAATTTCCCACTGAAGGAAAAATGGGATATTAAACACAAGCAGCAACACAGAGGCCAGGACTAAGAGCCCAACAATGTGTTTTAGGCTGAAATAAGAGCAGACAGGAACACAGGCTGTGCTCAATTCTCCTCTCAGCAAGATTCCCCTAAAGTAGGCTCTCATCCTTGAGCTTGCAAGAATACAAAGCCCAAATGATTTTTTTGGATATGACCCCAAAAGCACAGCAACAAAAGCAAAAATAGACAATGGGATTATATCAAACAAAAAGGCTTCTGCACAGCAAAGGAAACAATCAACAGAGTGAAGAGTCAACCCATACTGTGGGAAAAAATATTTGCAAACCACACATCTGATAAGGGGTTAATACCCAAAATATATAAGGAACTCAAACTCAAGAGCAATAAAACTAATAATCCAAATTTAAATATAGACAAAGGATTCAAACAGACATTTCTCCAAAGACATACAAATGGCCAATAGGCATATGAAAAAATAGTCCATCACTAACCATCAAAGAAATGCAAATTAAAATCACAATGAGATATTATCTCGCACCTGTTAGAATGGCTATTAGCAAAAGATAAAAGATAACAAGTATTGGAGAGGATATGGAGAAAAGAAAACCCTTGCACACAGTCAGTGGGAATGTAAATTAGTAAAACCATTATGGAGATCAGTATGGAGCTTCTTAAAAAAAGATAAAAATAGAATTACCATACAATCCAGCAATCCCACTACTGGGTGTAATATCCAAAGGGTATGAAATCAGTATGTCGAAGTGAAATCCACTTTCCCATATTTATTGCAGCATTATTTACAACAGCAAAGAATCAACCAAAGTGTCCATCAATGGATAAAGAAAGAAAAAAAATGTGGTATATATATATAATGAAATACTATTCAGCCTTAAAAAAGAAGGAAACCCTGTCATTTGCAACAACATGGACCTGAAGGACATTACGCTAAGTCAAATAAGACATAGAAAGACAAATACTGTGTGACCTCACTTATATGTGGAATCTAAGTAAATCAAACCTATGGGAGTAGAATGGTGGTCACCAGAGGCTGTAGACAGGGTGGTGGAGAATGGAAAGATATTGACCAAAGGGCACAAAGTTTCAGTTCAACAGGAGGAATAAGTTTTCAAGATCTATTGTACAGCATGATGACCATAGTTAATAATAATGTATTATATATTTCAAAATTGCTAAAAGAATAGATTTTAAATGTTCTCACAATAAAAATATAATTATGTGAGGTGACACATTATGTTAATTAGCTTGGCATAATCATTCTACAACGTGTACATGCATAAAACCATCACATTGTACCCCATAAATGTAAAATTATCTGTCAATTAAAAATAAGAATGAAAATAAAGGGCCCAGAACTGACACTTCCCCCAAACCCCCTAGTCCCTCCAAGTTCACTTCTCACTCTCCCACCATTAGAATGGAGGTCAGCAGCAAACACATTTCAGGGTAATGGGTAATTGTAGCCAGGTGGGGATCCTAAAACAGAAGTGTCACTGATTATGCTCTTGTCTGCCTTGCCTGGTCTTCATCCGTCTCATCTCCCCTTCCCACAAGCCAGTCCAGAGTCCACTTGTCACTCAACAGGTACTGGTTAAGAGGTGTGTCTGAGTCCGGCACTGTGCTGGGGTCAGGATGTAGCAGTGAACAGAAGAGACCAGACCAAGCCCTTCCCTTTATGGAGCTCACAGCCTAGTGGGGGAGGCTGATGAATAAAAAGAAGGTGTCAAGCGCTGAGATAAGGATGCTGTAGCAGCCCTTGTGAGGGACACCACCCTTCCCCTTGTTGGGTGTTGGTTATCTAGAAAGGTTTCATAGAGGGAAAATGTCTAATATGAGACCTGAAGAATGAGTGGGAGGTACCTGGCTAAAAAGAAGGGGGAGGAGTGTTCCAAGTCAAAAAAAACAAACAGTCTATAAGACAGCCAAGAGGGGGAGAGAGAACACGTCACATGTTTGGAGAAATGCAAATAATCATCAGATGGCTGGAAAGCCCAGTGCCGGGTGGGGGGAGGGGCCAGGTCATGACTCAGGTCTCTACTCCCCTACATTACAGCTTAGCTGGTCCAAGGGACATTTTGTTGCACTGTCAGAGAAGGAAGGAGCCTCAGAGATGATCCCATCAGGCCTCTTATTCCCCAGAGGAAGAAGCCGGGGCCAGCCTGGTTGTCTCCAGTACAACATAAGGAAGGAAAATTAGACTCACCTTGACTGGGACTTGCTGGTTTGACTGAATTCTATTTTAAGAGGAACTAACTCAGCAAGCAACGGTTTGGTTTGGTTTGGTTTGGTTTGGTTTGGTTTGGTTTAGTTTCAGGGTGGGGCTCCTTTGCACTTAGGGACAAATAACTAATCAGAGTAAGCAGTGCCCCTTTCCAAACAGTTGTTTTGCTGCTGCAAGGACTAAAATAACTTGGAGCTTTTAAATGAAAATGTCTAATCTAAACCCAGCTTCTAAAATTGCCATCTCTGTGATACTTACAATTATTACAGATAGGTTAATACATGGAAAAATTTTTTTCAATCATATATAGGCCAACAATAATTATATTAACCAGATTTACATCTCTCTGATTAACATTTTCTGTGCCTCAAAATTTCCCTTAATTTCTCCCTTACCTCAGCTGCCAGGAACTTACATCCCTTACTACACAGTGGTCATTCTCAGAGTGTCCCATTAAATGTTTGTTCCTTGAGATGTGAATATATGTTACTTAACAAAAGGTTTTAATAGTCAAATAGGTATGGAAAGTGCTGGGTTAGGCCAAGATAAACAGTATTTTTTTTTTACTGTCTATATCCCCAACACTCACAATAGGATCTAGCACATAGTGGTCACTAAATAAGTACTTACTGAGGAGTGAATGTGGACTTCTGTAGAGTCATGTATTAACATGCTCTATAGGAAAGGAAAGGGACTGCTCTGGTCTGAATGTATACCCCAAAATTCACACATTGGAAATTTAATTCCCAATGCAACAGTGTGGGAGGTGGGGCCTTTGGGGAAGTATTGAGATCATGAGGGTGCACCCTCATGAATAGATTAATGCCATCATAAAAGAGCTTAACCAAGGGACTTTGGCCTCTTTTTGCCATTCCACCTTCTGCCATGTGAGAACACAGTGTTCCTCTCTTCTGGAGGATGCAGTGTTCAAGATGCTCTCTTGGAAGCAGAGAACAGCCCTCCCTAGATGCTGGCAACTTGATCTTGAACTTCCCAGTCTCCACAGCTATGAGAAATAAATTTGTTTTTTTATAAATTACCCAGTCTGTGCTATGCTGATATAGTAGCACAACATGGACCAAGACAAGAACTGAGTGTGCAGTATTCTATGGGGCTTCCCCGAAGACCAGCAATCAAAGGTTTTGTGCAGTCAAATTCCTAAATCTAGATGCACCAATCTGAGAAGCCAAATTTCCAGAAATCAGAAAAATTGAAGAATCAAAGTAAAGAAGAAGTTACATAACCCCCAGAATTAGTCCTATTTTCTTGGCCCTTGTCATTCACTGCATAGCAGTCTCCTAACAAACCACTCTTCCCTCAACAGGAAGATTTGGGTGACCAGCACAAAGATATATCTGCTGGACATATTTTGCTTCCAGATGTAAATTTCCAGGTCCCCAGGTTTTCCCAACAATGGTTGATAGGCCCTGCCTTCACTGGAGATACCAAAATTAGTGAGGAGCTTTCATAACCATTCTAAGAAACTTTATCATACAGAGGTAATATATCATGGAACTTGCGCCGGGCACAGTAATCCTAGCACTTTGGGAAGCTGAGGAAGGAGGATTGCTGGAGGTTAGGAGTTCAAGATCAGCCTGAGCAAGAGTGACACCTCATCTCGACAAAAAAAAATAGAAAAATTAGCTGAGTATGGCGGTGTACAGCTGTAGTCTCATATACTCAGGAGGCTGAGACAGGAGGATCACTTGAGCCCAGGAGCTTGAGGCTTCAGTGAGCTATGATGACACTCCTGCACTCTAGCCTGGGTGACAGAGTGAGACCCTGTCCCAGAAAAAAAAAATATATATATATACATATATATCATGGAACCAGCAACCCATTGGAAATTGTAAGCCTTGCCTCCCCTAGTCCCACCCAAGAGAACTTGAATGAACATTCTCAACCTTTCCCAAGACCTGAGCAAATATCACATTAAGCCAGGCCCGTGGTTCTCAAGCTCTACCATACATCAGAATCACCTGCATGGCTCGTTAAAGCACAGATTGCCCAGACCACCTCTAGAGTTTCCAATTCAGTAGTATTTACATTTCTCTAAAACATTTTCAGGTTATACCAATGATGGAGGTCCCAGGTCTCTTTCAGTTGGTTTTTGGTTTGGTTCGGTTTGGGATTTTTTAGAGATGGGGTCTGACTGTGTTTCTCAGGCTGGAGTGCAGTGGCTAGGTGTGGTCATAGTGCACCCCAGCCTCAAAATCCTGTGCTCAAGTAAGAAACTGAGACTACAGGTGTGCACCACTGTGCCCAGCTTCTTTCACTTGGTTTTATAGCCAAGAGCCTGGTATAGACCCTGGGCCCAACTATGCCCAGGCAGTAGCATTTGGATCTAATGTCTGGCACACAATAGACACTCAGTAAATAATTTAATTGAATTAATGAATAATTCAGTTTATTTAATTCCTAAGACTGGGATTCTGCTTTGGGGAAGTATACCCCACTTTCTGTGATATTACTGAGGCCCAGTCCTTTACTCCAACTTGCTCAGTTCTATGGGATTATGACTCCCTTCCTGTTACCAGACCTTGCAGGGACCATGTGCTCCAAACCCAGATCTTTTGATTATTAACAGGAGATATGAGAGTGCCCAAGTGGGATAAGCCCTCTTTAGACCCTAGGATTTAGATTCCTGGTCTACCTGGTAAAAGCCAACTCCATCATGGTTGGGTTTGTCCCAACCATTCCTGGTCAACTCTTCTCTCTGCCAAACCATTCCTCAGCTCCCAGCAGGACCCTGGCTAAAACTTCGCAGCTGCATTGGGATCAGAGGGAAGGTATCTGAACCAGGTTCTGATGGTGACTATGAAAGGGAGATTTAGATGAGAGATCTTGAAAACTTTCTAAATCAGCCAGAATAAAGAATGGTTTACTTTATGATTTCATTTTGTACTATTTTAATCATGCTCTTTGAACACAAATCCCAAGGGCCAATTCCATTCTTCCCTCCCTGTGACTTGTACTTGTGAACTATGTAAAAGAGAACCCATACCATGAACCTGGGAGAGAAATATACACAGGCTCTGATCAATGGTGGGGAAAATAAATTCCAAGAATAAAGGTTTTCCCAAGAAATTCAGAAGAAGAAATTAAAATCTGCCGCTCATTAATATCCCAACACTTTAATAGTCTCTACAACCCAACATCACTGAGGCAGCCCAGGAAACCTCCTGGACACCTCACAGAAGAATGAATGACCCATCTGCACTAAACCACAGCCTTGCCCACTCTTTTTCTTTTGCAGCTCCTACCACTGTTTCCCTTGGAAACCAAAGTAGCAGCTGCCTGCAAAGACATCTCTCCCTCCTCACTCATCAGTCCCAGGGACTAGCAGCCTGTTTCCTTCCTTACTGAAAACATTTGATGTTGGGGGTTGGTGTATATATGGGGGACAATATAAAAACATTACCACACTGGGTCAGACACACTGCGCATTCCATCTAGTATTCTTTCTTGGACAGTTTCATTTTTCCTCTACATTTTATATGACATACCATCAATTTCTTCTCTCTTTTGTAATGATTTGTGTACACAAATCTTCTCTATAAGCTATAGGCTATTTAAAGTCTAGGCAGAAATCAGTATATTGAAGAGATACCTGCACTCTCGTGTTTATTGCAGCTCTATTCACGATAGCCAAGATGTAAGATCAACTGAGGTGTCCATCAACAGAAGAACTGACAAAGAAAATTTGGTACATATACACAATATTATTCAGCCATAAAAAAGAATGAAATCCTGTCATTTGCAACAATGTGGATGGAACTGGAGGACATTATATTAAGCGAAATAAGCCAGGCACAGAAAAACAAATATTGAATGTTCTTACTCATACATAGGAGCTAAAAAATATCGGTCTCATGATGGTAGAGAGTGAAATGATGGTTACCAGAGGGAGGGAAGGGTAGCCAGGAGGGGGATACAGAGGAGTTGGTTAATGGGTACAAAAATACAATTAGGTAGAAGGAATAAGATCTGGTACACAGTAGCACAATAGGGTGTCTATAGTTAACTGTAATTTGCTGAATATTTCAAAATAACTAGAGGAATGGATTTATTATTATTATAGAATCCACTTTGTGTTCCCAGCACAAAGAAATGATAAATGTGTGAGGTGATGGATACCTCAATTACCCTGATTTGATCATTACGTATTGTATGATTGTATCAAAGTATCAATGTCCCTCATAAAAATGTACAACTATTATGTATCCATAAAAATTACAAAAAAGTTTTGGCCAAGGGGGACCCTTTCCAGCTTGCTCCTGTGTCTCTTTAACATGTCTCTTAACATTTAAATCCATCTTGATTTAAACACTGCTTTCTGTCATGAGATGCTTCCATAAAACACTACAAAATAAAATAGTAACTTTACAGTGGATACACCTGTAATATGCTACCTTAACCAAGTGATCGAAGTTAATATCACCAGTAACGGTGCCTCCTGATATTGTGCACTGAGAAGAACACATCTTCATTTGATGGTATTTCTGCCAAAAAGTGAATAATCTCATTATAATCATGAGGAGACAAAACAATCCAAATTGGAGGACATTCTACACAATAACTTGTCTATACTCTTCAAAATGCCAAGGTCATAAAAGATAAAGACTAAAAAATTATCCTGATTAAAGGAGACTAGAGATGTTGTCACTAAATGTAATGCATAATCCCAGATCAGATAGTGGACCAGAGGGGGGGAAATTTGCTATTAAACATCATTGGGACAATTAGCAAAATTGTAATAAAGTTTGTAGATTAGATAATAGTATTGCATCAATGTTAATTTTCTGATAATTTTTCTATGGTTATATAAAAGAATGTCTTCATTCTTAGGGAATAGACACTGAAGTATTAATACTTAGGGAGGAGCATCATGTCTGTACCTTACTCTTTAAAGGTTCAGAAGAATAATGCTGTGGTTTGAAGGTGTCCCCCAAAAAGCATGGGTTGGAAACTTAATCCCCAATCCAACAGTATTGGGAGGTAGGGCCTAAGGGGAAGTGTTTTGGTTATGAGGACTCCCTCTCTTGAATGGATTAATGCCAATTTTATCAAGGGCTTGCGGCTGCAGGTACATTCTCTTGCCCTCTACCTTCCCATGGTATGATGCAGCAAGAAGGCCCTCACCCATTGCCCGCTCCTCAATCTTGGACTTCCCAGCCTCCAGAATTGTGAGCCAATGCATTTGTTCATTATAAATTACTCAGTCTCAGACATTCTGTTATAGCAGCAAAAACAGACCAACACAAATGATAAGTCAAATGCGGTAGTCTGGGTGAAGGGTGCATGGAAAACTGGATGAAGGCTATATGACATTTTTTGTGCTGCTCTTATAATTTTCCTATATGCTTGAAATTAAAAGTTACAGGCCGGGCACAGTGGCTCACGGCTGTAATCCTAGCAATCTGGGAGGCCGAGGTGGGTGGATCGCTCAAGGTCAGGAGTTCGAAACCAGCCTGAGCAAGAGTGAGACTCCCATCTCTACTAAAAATAGAAAAGAAATAAATTGGCCAACTAAAAATATATAAAAAAAATTAGCCGGCCATGGTGGCACATGCCTGTAGTCCCAGCTACTCAGGAGGCTGAGGCAGGAGGATTGCTTGACTCCAGGAGTTTGAGGTTGCTGTGAGCTAGGCCGATGCCATGGCACTCTAGCCCAGGCAACAGAGTGAGACTCTGTCTCAAAAGAAAAGAAATAAAAAATTACAAAAACTCAGGTGGATAAAATTCAATTCTATTGTATTTTTATTCATTTATATTCCACTACATTCTAAAAAGGATTAAAGGCAATTTAAAAGCCTATCTATTCAAATTCAAGATTTTTAAAAATGAAGTGTTTTCAGCTGGGTTTTCCTAGAGACATACTGAGCCAAGGATTTTAGTGCAAGTAGTTTATTTGGGATGTGATCCTAGAAAGCATCAGTAGGGAAGTAGGAAGTGAGACCAGGAAGGGAAGGAAACAATCAGGACGTGTTATTGAGTAGGTTACAGCTGTGGGCAGTGAGGCTGAATTCTGTCTGGAAGACAGTGTGGAACACACCTCAGAACTGGCCCCTTCCTGAGGAGCAGAGAAGCTGGGGTATTAATCTATCATTCCCACTGCTCATTAGTTGAGGGCTGCTCCCAGGTAGGTATTAACTCCAAGGCTCCCTGCCTTGCACAGAGGCTGAGCAGGCTACAGAGAAAACCCTCAGAAAGAGTCACAGGTGCTGCATCTGCAAGGCTGTAGGGTTGGTATGCACACACATAGTAAGGAGGGGATGTGGGTGGAGCCTGATCATGTCTGCAAAGTTAGTGAGCAAATCAAGGCATATAAGGGATATAGATGAATCAGGGTGAGGTTAGTGCATAAAATGCATACCATGAGGTCCCATAACACAAATATGTGCTTTTATCAGTGGCCAATAACATCAAGAAGATTCGTGGAAGAACATGGCTAACCCCCTTGTCACTGACTTCTAAATGTTTCCCAAAACAATTCTCAACAACTACATTGCCATCCTGTCACTTCTGTGTAGGAAAAGAGTTCTAGAAGTTTACTACCATGAAAAGGTATACATCCTTTTACTCATACAAACTTACCTGTTTAAAAACTCAAGGGTTCACCAGGATTTGGTAAGCAACTTGGTATTTCCTACCTGCATTCTCTACATTTTTTGAGACTTTGAAGATGTACTCTCTCAGTTTACATCTTTCTAGACTGAATGTATTTTTAATGAGATTCTCACATAGCAGGTTTTTTAGCATATGAATCATGGAAAGCTGCTTATGTAGACTGTCCACACTGATGAATGTCATCAACAGGGCTTCTCTTTGAGACTTATCCACCTTGATCCTGAACCTCTCAAACCAGCTCTGGTATGGACTCAGGAGCAAGAAGAGCCTGGACAACTGGCTCTTGGAAATGAGTTCTCTACATCACATGAAACTGCAGGATCTAGTTTTCAAAAGATCCTTGCCAAGGCTATAGTAATTAAAACAGCTTTTTATTGGCACAAGAACAGGGACATTG
>VBSM01003204.1:29600614-29633746 GCA_008086735.1 Cheirogaleus medius | reverse complement strand
TTTGTACCCCCATTACAAGATGGAATAAAAAAAAAAATTTAAAAAAAAAAATAATAATAAATAAATAAATAGAGATACAATAGAGCTCATTCAATCTTTCTCTGCATGAATGATCTCAAAGAAGAGATCATTTGTGCTCACAGCAAGTATGTGGCCATCAAACTAAAAGACTGCACTAGAAACTGACTATACTGGTATCCTGAACTGGTATCCTAAACTGACTATATTGGTATCCTGAGATTTCCAGCCTCCAGGACTGTGAGAAAATAAATTTCTGTTGTTTAAGTCACCCATTCATTCCATGGTATTTTGTTATAGCAGCCTAAACTGACTAAGACAGAGGGGAACCATATAATAATAAAGGTCCCAATTCTCCAAGAAGCCATAACAATTCTTTTTTAATCTTTATTTCAAAATATTAGGGAGTACAAGAGTTCTTGTTACATAGATGAATTGTACAATGTTGAAGTCAGGGGTTTTAGTGTGTCTGTCACCAGAATAATGTACATTGTGCCTGATAGACAAATTTTCATCCCTCACCCTTCTCTCACTCTCCTCCCTGCTTAGTTTCCAGTGTCCTATACACCACTTCATGGCCATGTGTATCTATCATTTAGCTCCCACTTATCAGTGAGGATATGTGGTATTTGTTTTTCCATTCCTGAGATACTTCACTTAGGGAAATGGTCTCCAGTTCCATCCAAGTTGCTCCAAATGACATTATTTCATTCCTTTTTATGCCTGCCTAGTACTCCATGGTATATATATACCATATTTTGTTTATCCACTCATGAATTGATAGGCACTTAGGTTGATTCCATATCTTTGCAATTGTGAATTGTGCTGCAATAAACATCTGGGTACAGGTACCTTTTTGGCAAAATTACTTTTTTTCCTTTGAGTAGATACCCAGTAGGGAGATTACCGGATCAAATGGCAGGTCTACTTTTGGTTCTTTGCAGAATCTCCATAGTGTTTCCATAGAGGTTGTACTAATTTATAATCCCAATAACAATGCATCCATGTCAACATCTATCATTTTATATTTTTTAAAAAATGGCCATTCTGATAGAGTTAAGGAGGTATCTTATTGTGGTTTTACATTGAATTTCCCTGATGACTAGTGATGTTGAATATTTTTTCATATGTCTATTGGCTATTTGTCTATCTTCTTTTGGAAAAACTCTGTTCATATATTTTGCCCACTTGTTAATGGGGTTGTTATTTTATTGTTTCAGGTCTTTCATTTAGGTCTTTAATCCACCTTGAGTTAACTTTTGTATATGGTGAGAGATAGGGATCCTGTTTCATTCTGCATGTGGCTATCCAATAAGAGATACTTTCCCCAGTACACGTTTTTGTCCGTTTGTCAAAAATCAGTTGGCTGTAGCTATACAGTTTTTTTTTAATTTTATATATTTATTTTTAAATTTCAGAATATTATGGGGGTACAAACATTTTGGTTACATATATTGCCTGGGTTCTCTATTCTGTTCCACTGGTCTATGTCTCTACCTTTATAACAGTACCATGAGGTTTTGGTTACTATGGCCTGGTAGTATAATTTGAAGTCTAGTAATGTGGTCCCCCAGATTTGTTCTTTTTGCTTAAGAGTGCTTTGGTTATTCGGGCTCTTTTTTGTTTCCACATGAAGTTTAGGATTATGTTTTTCTAGATCTGTAACAAATGATGTTGGTATTTTGATGGTAATTGTGTTGAATCTGTAAATCATTTGGGGCAGTATGGACATTTTAATAATGTTGATTCTTCCAATCAATGAGCATGGGATGTTTTTCCATTTGTTTGTGTCATCTATGAGTTTTTTCATCAGTGTTTTGTAGATCTCTTTGTAGAGATCTTTCACTTCCTTGGTTAAGTATATTCCTAGGTATTTTATTTTCTTTGCAGCTGTTATAAATGGTATTGCATCCTTGACTCTCAGCTTGACTATTATTAATAGTATATAGAAATGCCACTGATTTGTATACATTGATTATGTAACCTGAGACTTTGCTGAATTTATTAATCAATTCTAGGAGTCTTTTGGTGGAATCTTTAGGGCTTTACTAGATACAAGATCACATCATCAGCAAGGAGCGACAATTTGACGTCCTGTTTCCTGATTTGGATGTCCTTTATTTCCTTCTCTTGCCTCATTGCTCTGGCTAGGACTTCCAGTGTTATATTGAATAGAAGTGGTAGCAGTGGGCACCCTTGTCTTGTTTCATTTCTTAGAGGGAATGCTTTCAACTTTTCCCTGCTCAGTATGATGTTGGCTATGAGTTTGTCATATATGGCTTTTGTAATTTTGAGGCATGTTCCTTATATGCCTGGTTTGTTGAGGTTTTTTACCAGGAAAGTGTGCTAGATTTTATCAAATGCTTTTTTCTGCATCTATGGAGATGATCATATGGTCTTTGTTTTTACTTCTCTGTAACAGTTCTTAATGTGTATATACCTAAAACCAGGGCATCAATATACATGAGGCAAAAACTTGTCAAATTGCAAGGAGAAATAGATGAATACACTATTACCCTTGGAGATTTCAACACTTCTCTATCAGAAGTGGACAGATTTTGGCCTCCATTTCACTTTATTTAAAAAAAGAGAAGAAAAAGAAAGAAATGGATGGATCCAGCATGCAGAAAATCAATAAGGACACAGTTGAACTCAATGACACCATTAACCAAGTGGATATAATGAACATCTATAGATTACTTTATCCAACAACAGCAGAATACACATTATTCTCAAGCTCACATGAAACATACACCAAGATACACCACATTCTTGGCCATAAAACTCACTTTAAATTAAAAAAAAATAGAAATTTTCCGGACACAGTGGCTCATGCCTATGATCCCAGCACTTTGGGAGGCCGAGGAGGTAGGATGGCTTTAGTCCAGGAGTTTGAGATATCCATCTCTACAAAATTAATTTTTAAGAAATTAGCTGAGTATGGTGGTGCACACCTGTAATGTTAGCTAGGCGTCAGGCTGACCTGACCCCTCTACAGCCTGCCCTTTGCTTGCTGGTGTTACCAGCTAGCACTGCTCGCAGAGCCAGATCTCTCGCCCCATGTGGTCAGCACTCCCAGCCACAGCACCCCAGCCATATGCTCCTGCTACCGGACCTCAGGACAGCAGCCAAACTTGTGGCCCAAGAGACAGTGAAAACAGGAGTTCAGAACACCTACCTCTGGGCCAGATAGCTGAAATATAAATAGCATCATTTTCACAGGAGAGGGGGAAATGGGGGGTATAGACAATTTTGAGAGGTAAATGATTTTCAGCAGAATTGAATGAGCCCAAAGGGCAAAGCTGGGGAGATCATGGTGAGTAAAAGGAAAGAGCAAAAGTGAAGGTGTGAATCCCAGGAAGCAGGGGAGGTGTTCTGGGAACAAGGATCCATTCCGTTCCCTGGGCATACAGTGAGAAGTGGCAAGGAGAGTGAAGAGGAACATGGGACCCCACCTTGAAGAAGCAAGAACTGAACTATTAAAGAGCATGCACTCCCAGGGCCACAGTGCTTGGGTTCAAATCCCCACTCTGCCTCTTGCTAACTTTATGACCCTCTACATTTAACTCTTCTGTACCTGTGTCTTCGGCTGTAAAATAGGGACAATGACAGTGCCTACTTCAGGGCTGTGAGAAATGGGTTAATATGTGCAAAGTGCCTAGAACCATGTCTGGCACATGGCAAATGCACCATGAGTGACAGCTGCCCGCATTATTACCACAGAGGGTCTGAGAGGCCAGGGTGAAGGGTTCGCATCCTGTTGGACAGAGAGGCAGGAAAGCTTTTCTGAGCTGGGAAGTGATAAGATGGGAACTGGATTTTAATATGACGAGTCTGGCAAGGTGTAAAGGATGGTATGAAATGGGACAGGCGGTTGGGAGGCAGGGAAGCAAACATAGCGTAAGTCATGGATGGGCTCTAGGCTGTGGAAGATGGAAGAATCCTCTTCCTGAAGACAACTGGGCAGGTTCTGAGTGAGTCCCTGGCATTTGGATGTCTGCATCCCTTAAAGTTCCTTCTCTTTACTCAAACTACCTGATTAAAATGTAGAGGACAATGGAAAAGATTTAATATCCGTAGCAAGAAGTTTCTCTCCAAAGGATGGAAAGCAACTCTTGATTTATCAAAAGGCAAACCAGCCTCTAAAAGCTTCCAGTTTCCCTTCTATATCCTGAAATAAGACTTATAGGAAGCTAAGGGTGTCTTATTTAAAAGCCCACACAGTTCTTCACAAAAGGAGAACGTTTTTCTCTTCAGAAGGTGTTGAGAATTGCTTTAAAAATCCCCTTCTCTAAAGGCTTGTCCCCAAAGCTGTGTTCTCACTGTGTGTCATTTCCATGATATAAAATAATGGTGATCCCTATTAAAATGAAAAATCATCTGTCCCATACAAATTTAATACTGCAACAAGAGTAATTTATTCCATGAACAAGGAGCCAGTCTTTAATGAGGCCCTAAGGGACAGCTGAGTCTGACTGGGAAGCCTGGAGGAGGAATAATCTAGAACTCTGAATGAGAGGGTGGCCCTGGGTGGGGGGCCAAGGGGGGTATATGACAGGGAGGGGTAGGGTGGAAGCCACATGAAGAAAGGACATAGATGTGGAAAGGGGAGCAAAGGGGCTTAAGGAATACATTTGCCAATCTCAAAATTTTGCTGTAAACCAGCCCTGATATGTCTGATGAAACCTACATTTGCCACCCAAACTGGACAATCTTAGTCCTCAGTGCCACCCAACTTATCGCTCTCTCCTTTTGGCTGCATGTGCACCCCTGCGAAGGACCACCACTCACTCATTTTCCCCAGGAAAAAGGAAGGAGAGAGAGGGAGAGAGAGAGAACATTTACAGTTTTAATCCTCTGTGGTTTCAGATGGTCTGAAGGGAGGTGTCACCCTTTCATGCAGCCCAGAGATGCCACTAAAATTTCGAAGTCTAGGCTCCTCTGCATTTCATGAGAAGAGTGTGACAGGCTGGTCCACATGGCTAGAAAGAGTAAAAAACCAGGTGTAGAACAAAGACATAACTTTAAGCTGAGCTAGAGAGAAGTTTGTTGTTAACTCCAGGAATCAAATTAAAAGAGCTTCTCTCTGGTCCTTGAATGGGGACAGCAGTGCCACAGACCTCTTTGGGGACTACAGCAAACTTCTTTCCTTCCAGCTAATAGGTGACCATTTCCCCTTTCCCCTGGGGAGGAAAAACACAAATGTTTAATTAGGGAAGAAATGGCCAACCCAGCCATCTGGTGAAAGACTCACCAACTCATGGGACATGACAGGGCACATCCTCAAGTCTGCCCAGGGAACTCTGGGGTCCCCAGGGATGGGCATCCTCGAGAGATTGCTCTTAAATTGGCTCCCTATGTTGCTGACAATGGCTGACTAATGAGCCAGTCACCGCTCACACTCACTAGTGCCGCCGTGGCCAACAAACCCCACGTGGGCTGCCAAGCTGGGAGGGGAGACACAGGCTTGGACTCCACAGCTATTTGGCCCTCTGACAGAGCTAAAAGAGGATGATGACCTCATAACTTTGAACACTGACACCTTTTTAGGACAGTTACTGAGCAGGCGAGAAAACTTAGTGCAGGTCCATCAACTGTAGATCAATACCAACCTCCAGCACAGGCGTCAGGGCCTCCACCCCTCATTTACATAGAAACTAGTGTTTGGAAGCCTTCACTCAAGAGTCACTTTGATACACTCTGCAAGAGAAATATTATCTGCCTGTATTTGCTGATCAGATCCAGCTGAATTCATTGTGATTCATTTCGATAGAGAAACACTCATGTAGGCAGAGCCCCATGCAAAACGAATTTCAGAGTGGAGCCACAGGAGCGAGTTGCTTTTCCTGGGCTTTTCTGTGTGGGTTACCATGGTACTCTCTCCGAACATATTTCATATTATAAATATACAAAAATACCACAGAAACTATTTGGGCAATGTCTAGAGGGAACCACCCACAAATAATGCACATGCATTTCACATTATTTTATAGCTGGTTAAATTGGCTTCAAGCAGAACTGGTTTATTTAGTCTTTTGCTAAGGCACACAATCGTTATTTCTGTGACTCTCCGTGTGGGGGAGCTGAGGCAGAGTGGTGTGTCCTGGTCACACCAGAACTAGTGTGAGCTGAGAAGGAACGGCTCTCGTGGCAGGAGAGCCAGGAGCACCGCTTTGTCCCTCGGCTCCCACACGGATGGAGTCAGGGGAGGGCTTTGAAAATGTCTCTCACCTTCAGTGGGCCCCCCCCTTCTGTCCCAGGTGTAAACATGTTTAAACTAATTTCAATTACTTTAATGTAATTAATTTCATTGTCTTTTCTAGGGATTGATCCTCTTTCAAGATAAAACACTCTCTGGAAGGGAAACACCCTGGGATCACCTCATACCTCACTAGGAATGTGTTCATGAATGGATTTCTCCTATTATAGGAGGAACCGCAGGCAGTGGAAGAAGATTGGGCTTAGCACCTGGGAAACAGAAATTTGCGGAAAGGATATGGAAGGGGAACTTGGGACAAACCAAAGGCACATTTTGCCTGTTTTACAATTCTGCTGGTCCTGCCTCTCTTTTTCCTCCTCATTCCCAAGAAGGAGCATTTTAAGCAAAGTCCAGTCTATTCATAAAGGTCCAGGGATGAAAACATATATACACTTTATGAGCCAAAACAAACATGTGCTGTTTTTTAAACAGATGTACAGTCTAAAACCCTCTATAGGCTAATGTCTTGACCAAAATTCAAAGGATTTCCAATTTTCTTTGGGACTTTTTCTCCTGTGGCAGAGACAGCATATGCAATACTACAAAGTCTGTCCACAAGTTTACTGGGTGGGCACAGTGACCCACAGGACTTTAATGGCTAGTGTTTCCTTTTGTGCTTCTCTCCCATGCCTGCCTCCACAGATCTGGGTAGCCGGTATCTATCCTGACTTGTAAATTCCCATGACACACCAGTATGTAGTCTCCAATTTGCTCCTGGATTTGATATGCACTTGAACTACACTGGATTTTCAGAGCTGGAGGATAGAAGAGGAAAGAATCCAGTTACATAAATCCAGGCAACATCCCCTGCTTTTGCCTTGCCCTGAAAAACTGAGCAACTCTGAAACATGACCAGGAAAATTCAACTCTAAGAATCTCACCTAGTGAAGAAGTACCTCAGGGCACATCCCAGCAAACATCTCCAAATGCTTCACATCATATGCCGCACCTGATTAGATTTTCCCATAGTAGATATGTGGCAGGGGCTGCTGACCTGGGAAAACTTTGCATATTCTAAAGAAAAGATGGTGTCTACTGTTTTTTGGACAGTTCTGTCCCTTCTTTGAGGCAGCATCTTTGTTGCCCCAGCTAGAGTGTAGAGTGCCATGGCATCATCATAGCTCACTACAACCTCAAACTCCTCGGCTCAAGCGATCCTCCTGCCTCAGCCTCCTGAGTAGCTAGGACTACAAGGCACATGCCACCATGCCCAGCTAGTTTTTCTACTTTTAGTAGAGACGGGGTCTCGCTCTTGCTCAGGCTGGTCTGGAACTCCTGAGCTCAAGCAGTCCTCCCACCTTGGCTCTCAGAGTGCTAGGATTACAGATCTGAGCCACTGCGCCTGTCCCTGTCCCTTCTTATTACATACCTCCCATGAGCAGCCAGCTTTTGATTACCTGAGATAAGAGTGGTTAGGGCAAGACCCCCTGAAAACCCTGCACTCTCCCTCTAACCATTCTTTCCAGCCAAGATGGTGGGTCTACCTCATCAGGTGCATCCCGCAGCATGATTTTTACCATAACCATGCACCTACTTGTACTCTTATTATCATTTTCAGAAAAGGTCTCACTCTGTCACCCAGGTTGAAGTGCAGTGGCGCTATCATTGAGCCTCAACTCCTGGGCTTAAGTGATCCTCCCCCTCCAGTCTCCTGAGTAGCTGGGACTAGAGATATGCACCACCACGCCTGGCTAATTATTTTTACTTTTTTAGAAAAGAGGTCTTGCTATATTACCCAGGCTGGTCTCAAACTCCTGTCCTCAAGCAATCCTCCCACCTTGGATTCCCAAAGCACTGGGATTACAGATATGAGCCACTGCACCCAGCCTCACCTGTACTATTATTGAGTTAACATGTTTCTTTAAATGAATTCATTTAATCTTTTTAATGAAGAGTAGGAAGGCTTAGAGAAGAAAAAGGATCTTAGAACCAAAATAAGTGCCTTTTTTCTTGACATAATCAGAAGGGCTGAAAGTGAACTGAAAAGTGAATAACTTTGTCATGATGTGATTTAACGACATTTAAGTCCTTGTCTCCTGACCACCTAAAATCACCTAGTAGTATGACTTAGTGCATGAAGCCCAAGCACCCTCCCCCACACCTCTACATGTGCTCATACGCACACACATACACACACACACCCCACCTTCCACACACGTACCATCATGGGGAAGCTCTGATCCACCACCACGTGCCAAAAACGGGGCCACAGCAGTCAGCAGAGGTTGGGACTTTGGATGGTTCAACCAAAAGGGTTAAGTCTAGATGTGAAGTGGCCGCCTTTCTAGATCTCTTCCAGATCTCTTCTCCTCCCTCACTTCTCTCCCACCTACCAGGCCCCCCAGCCCTCATACTCACCCCTGCCTTCGGGGAGTCCTAAAGAGGCAGGGAGAGGACAGCCTGCACTAGGCCTTAAAGAAAACAATTCTGACCTCTTCAATGGTCTTTTTAAATCTTCTTTTGCCCAGAGGCTTAGGATCCTGGAGTCAGGAAAAGGGGCCCAGGAGGCCTCCCCATCCCTCCACCTCATCTACGCCTTGAGCTATGGGGAAGAGGAAGCCTTCCAACTAAAATATGGTTCTGCTCAGTCAGCAGGACCTAAATACTGTTGTTTTCCTCTGACACAGTCAACAATAAACCCTGCTAACAAGAGACAATACAGAGTGGCCCCAACCCCTGTGTTTTTATTGCACTGCCTACCCGATTAAGCTTCATTAAGCTGGAAGAGAGGCAAAATGTGGATAACGCCAACCAGAATAATTACATTAAAATAATGAAAAGTATATTATTTCCCATAAAGCAGATAATAAACTTGAAACTGCCCTTATCATTTTTTTATTTTTACACTAAAATTCTCTTTTAAAGCCTCATAAAGCCTTTCCATCATATTAATGATTATTACCATTTGTTGGCCCTTACTATGTACCAGGTACTGTGCTAAGATTTTAGTATGTACTATGTCATTTAATTCTGCGACTTACAAATTACAGAGCCAGGATCCCCAAGCCAGTGCTTTAAAGACTTCAATAACATCACCTTCAATCCTAAACTACCTCCCCTCATAAAGATAAGTCGTGGAAAGCAGCAAAGGAGTGATCTTACATACTGTCAGCTGTGTAGAGCAGAGGATACCCTTTCCCCAAAGGGAAGCCTTATTTTGAGCTCTTAACAACCCAGTAGAGGTTTGGAGAGCAGGCTTTTAGTGGAAGTCTAATCTTTTGCTACTTGAGTCTTTTGCTTTTAGTTAAAGAGCCTCCATAAATGAATGAAAGTAGTTTATAAAAGTGCATAAGACCTTGAGTATCATTTTTTTTAAGTAACACTCAAATAACCTAGGTAGTAATGCATCAGATTTCCCAGCTGGTGGTTGGCTTTTGACAAACATAGCCTTAATGTTCCCTTCACCTTCACTAAACTTTAGACATCTTTCTTCCTGACCTCCCCTTCTCAGAACATTTCCTTTCAAAAACTTACAATTGTAAATTCTTTTTGTTCCTTTGGGATGTACATTTTCTCTCAGCCTCTTGCCACTTTTATAACCCAGGAGTGTCTTTCTCAAGGACCTGGGAACCACCCACTTAAAATGTAATCATCAGGAAAGATAGTCTCTCTCCCAGACTTTGTGGGAGGCAAGGAACCCAAATTCAATAAACACCAGTCAGCAAGCACTGGTGGCCTAATCACACTGACCACCCTACTCCTAACATGCTGCAGTACTTTTCTACTAGCTCACCCATACTTAAAAGTGCTCCCAGGCTGGGCATGGTGGCTCACACCTGTAATTCTAATACTCTGGGAAGCCAAGGCGGGAGGACCGCTTGAGCTCAGGAGTTCAAGACCAGCCTGAGCAAGAGTGGGACCCCATTGCTACTAAAAATATAAAAAATTATCTGGGTGGCATATGCCTGTAGTCCAAGCTACTTGGGAGGCTGAGGCAGGAAGCTCGCTTGAGCCCAGGAGTTTGAGATTTCTGTGAACTACAATGACGCCATTACACTCTACCCAGGGTGACAGAGTGAGACTCTGTCTCAGAAAAAAAAAAAAAATGCTCCTCTTCTGTTTCAATCTCTCTCCCTTATTCCTATAGTCTTGAATAGCTTTCCTTGACTGTGTCTGGTGTAAATTTTCTTTGATGCTTTTTTCTTTGATATAATCCAAGCCACCCCATCCTCCCCCATTGGCAATGACTCTGTGTTTGTGGTGACCCAGGAGCCGCAGATGCTCTTATAAGGCAATGAGGTGTAAATGAGTGCTTGGACGCTTGGGAGCTACAGGTACCCCCATTGCTAGCCCATGTCTTCTGCTCCCCTGTGACCAGCTGGCAGGAAGGCTGCAAAGAAATCATCCCAACGTAGGCGAAAGGCATCACACTGGTCCCGGCTCAGACCTCCAGCCATACCCAGGCCCCCATCACCAGGTCTACTTTCCACTCACTGAGGTTCATGTGAGCTTCTGCAAGGAAGCAAATGCCCTCTGCACTCAACTCAAATAGAACACACCTGGAAGTGTTTGGGATCCCACTATCTTTAAGACCATGAAGAAGGTACAGATCACAACCATCTCGCTGAAACAGCAACCTTATATTTTCACAATTTCCATCCAACATGCACTGACTCTGCACAGAGCCCCACTGGATGCTCCCCTCCCTCAAGTCCCACCCCTGCCCCATCAAGCGTCACAAGTTCTTCTCATCTGAGCAGTTGTGATGTCGATGTCCTGAATTGGACTTATTTTTATTTGACAAACAGAAAGTAAAAAGAAAAAGGTCTTAAAGAGCATTTTTTAGAAGGCAGCAGGTAGAGTAAACCACATAACGTGTGGGAAAGCACGCCAACGAGTCCTTTGGAAAACCAGATCTTTCACCCAGTGCCAGTGGGGGCATCTCACCTTGGCTGGTTGACTCCCTCCAGGAGGATGTGTTCAGTGTCTCCAAATGGACAATATTGAGGCATTTGGGTTCCAACAATTCCAACAACCACTGGCCCTGGTCAGTGAAAAAATTCATGGATTTAGAATCTATAATCTTATGAAGGAAGCTGTACATCTAGGGTAAGAAAACATGAAACTACCACTTAATGTGCATCAAATTTGTGCCAAGTGCTTTGTATTCTCATTTCGTTTTATCATTCTAACAACCTGGACAGGTAAGCACTGCCAGCCCCATTTTAGGTCAGAATGGCAAGCTCAGCGCTAAGATTCAAACTAGTGTCTGTTTAATTTCAGAGCCTGTTCATTTTCGCTGTACAATACCCACACTTAATTTTAGGAAATAAATGATCAGCCTTTAACTCTTGTTTATTTATTCCCCAAGGGAAAGTTGCCCTTGGTTTAGCATTTAGAGGATTTGCTCTGTGGTTCAGATAGCAAGCATTTTTCAAGGGGTGTGTAATTAAATGAGATAGAGATTGAAGGAGAAGATTTTTCTGGAAGTTAATACATCTGGTTTAGGATTGACATGCTTATAGCTCTGACTCAAGTGGGGCAAGGACAATATATGTAACCTAAACATTCGTATCCCCGTAATGTTCTGAAATAAAAAAAATTAAAACATACAAAAATAAATAAAAATTTTTAAAAATCTATCTGGTTTAGACATGTTGAATGTGGTATCATATAGGACATGCAGAGGGAGGGGGGTCTCAGGAACACTTGTCACTATTGTCCTATAGCTCAGGAGAGAGGTCTGGGGTAATGACTTGGGAGTTTTCATCAGCAAAGAGTTGTTTGTAAACCATAGATGCAGATGAAACTTCCTAGCTTGAATGGAAAGAGTGAGAAGACATAGGGCCAAGGACAAAGCCCTTGAAGCCAACAGAGAAGGAAACAGTGAAGGAGACCTGGAGAAGGGCAGCCAAAAACGTGGGAAGAGAGAAAAAAGAATGGTGAGTGGGGAAAGGGGCGAAGTGGAGGCGATAGTAAGTGGAGATCAGGGGAAGTGAGAAGTAACAAAGGACTATAGGAGTAGGAAAACTTCAGGGCACAGAATAATTTATAATGAGTTGAGGAGTTATGGAAAATCAGAGACAGTGGAAACAATCAATGGAGATGACTCCAAGGAATCTAATATTATAATAATAATGGCTAATATTTACAGCGTGCTATAATATTAGGAGCCAAACATCTTTAACATACAGCACCTCACTTAATCCTCATGGCAGCTCCATGAGGAAAGTACTGTTATCATCTTCACCTGATGAATGAGGAAACTGAGGCACAAAGAAGTGAAGAAATTTATCCAAAATCTCAAATGTAGTAGGTTTGAGATTTGATATGATCTGATATGAATCTAGGCAATCCAACTCTCTTATCCTCGGGCTAAATTGCTTCACTAAGTAGAAGGAAAAAGACAGGATTAAAGATAAGTAAGAGAGGTGCCAAAAGAGGTTTTCTATATGTGTTTAATTTTGGATGTGAAAGTTTAGAGTGTATTTTTAGACGGGGAGAAAGGGATCAGTGGAGAAAGTTTGAAGATCTTAGAAAGAAAAGAAAATCAATAGAATAATGTCTCACAGGAAGAAGGCAAGATCAGAAGCAACCCTTTATCTATTATTAATTCCTCAAATCCTCAGTGAATGCCCACACGCCAGACTCCCCTTGGCACTGGGGATTCAATGGTGAGCCACACTTAAAGGCCCCTGACCCCAGGAAGCTTCCAGCCCAGCACTGGGGAGACAGGTGAGAAACAAGGAAACAAACATAAACCACAGTACATGGGACGAAGGAAATGAATGGGTGCTGGGACAGGAAATTGCCTCCCATAGATGGTGACATTAAAACTGAACCCCGAAATCTGGGAAAGATACACGCTTGTGTGATTGGCGGGGAGGGGCCAAGGTGGAGAGAATGGAACGAGGTGCTGCAAGAGAGGGAAGCAGAATCACCAGGTAGCCTTTTAAAAATACTGTTGACCAGATCTCACCCCATACTAATTAAATCAGAATGTCTGGTGGAGGCACCTGAGCATGTTTATTCCTTTAAGCTTCTCAGTACAGCCTGGGAAGAGAACTACTGTTTTAGTGCAAGCGTTTCTTGAAGACCACAATAACAAGTTTGCCTTTTAGTTAAGATGCAACTGGAAGCATCTGGGGGGCTTCAAGCAGAGAAATGACATCATCACATTTACTTTTTTAAACAATCAAAAGAACTGGGGGAAAGAAACTAGCTTTATAGGGGAAAGGGGCAACTATTTTTCTGAAACAGTAACAGGAGAGATAAGTACTTTTATAGATAAGTTTAAAGGTGAAAGTTCACATTTAAGAACTTCTATTTTCTCTAAGAAAGGAGAGACTTGGTCCCACCTGCAGTGACTGAGGGGCAGGGGGATGCGGCTCCATGGAGAGATGGGAGGTCAGAAACAGCCAACAAAGGGAGTAAGGACGGAAGACATCTGGGAAAATCAAAGGAGTTAGAGGCACTAGTAATGTAGGGATATGGCAGAAAACGAAGGTCAAGAGAGCTTGAGTGCAGCCCTTTTGACTGATACCAGACCCTAACCACCCTCAACTAGGAAGTCTCCAGCAAGTTGCCTACCCCAGACCACGCAAGGATGGATGAATTACTAAGCCAGATGCCTTGCAAACTGTGCTTACCTTTCTGCATAAACAGCAGTTTATGATTGACCTTTATGGCCTGACCTCGAGACAATGCTGTCACGTACGGGCTCAGGAGAGGACCCCTACTCTGTGACATAGGATCTATTGCCTGTCTCTCTCTCCATAAACTTTCTGTAGCTGGTTGGCTCGCTCTTGAATTCTTTCTTGCATAAAGACAAGAACCCACTTGCTGAGTTCAGGGGGCTTCCCTCCCTTCATTGAGACACCCCCTACATCACTAGGAGCCTCAGAACGTGCCTGAAACCAGATCGGGTGCGGTTATGTAAGCATCTCCTGTGTGCAGAAGGAAAGACTGAGGCCTATTAGACTGACCAAGGGACATGAACTGTAGCACCAGTGCAGACAATCAGGTGACATGGAGTTGAGAGTCCTCAATAAGAAACCACTAGGGAGATGGCTCACAGATCCCAGGCTGCAAGAGAAAGTAAACCAGGAAAGCTGGTTAGACTGGAATAGCTAAGATCCTGGAGCCTGGATGCAGCTGCAGAACAAATAGAGAGAAAGAGGAGAGAAGGAAGGATGTGGACACTGTGTGGGAGTTTTTAAAAGGAGCAGTTCCAAGCGATGATGAGGGCTGGGCTGTGACCACAGGAGAGGCATCAGCAGCATCTAGTTCATCCGCTGCCATCTTCGGGGAGCTGCGCAAATCTATACTTTTTTATGGACTGAAGAGGTCAGAATAAGCCACCCCAAAATATGCAACTTTGGCATAAGGATTATTTTGAGCTGAAGGTGGTCGAGAGTCAGCAGACATACCAAAAAAGCTCTCTACCCTCCCCTATTTGCCTAAAAGCAGGGTATAAATTTTCCTTTGTGAAGACAGTCTCCCTCCCCTCTCTCCTACCAGGAAAGGTGGAAGGGTAGACAACTCTAGACTCCCATCAGCCCAGAGACGGCACTGAGAGGAATCTGCTTAACAATCCTTACTGAAATGAGCCTTATCTTCCATTAGTGTCCCCAACATGTTTACCTTTCCATAATCTACTGCCCCTAGAAGCTTAAAATCCTTTTCCTTTGTCTTGTCACTTCTCCACAAATCTATTACCCTTTATATACCATTTGTTAAAGTGATATAAAACCTCTGGGCCCAACTACCTCTTTGGAGGTTCATTTTATTTCTGTGAGGCCCCCCCACACACATTTGAAATAAACCTTTTTCTCCTGTGAATCTGCCTTTTGTCAATTCAATTCACAGGGCCCCACTCACCAAACCTGAAAGGGTAGAGGAAAAAGCCTTTTCTCCACGATAGGACATTATTTAGATTCTGAATTAAAAGTGCCCTACAAACACCAAGTATTAGAGTATTATTGTTAAGGGATACTGCAGAAATAGCTCTGGGTCATTTGCTTGATGGTGTTCTGGCACCTTCCTTGAGACACTTAAATTCTGAATACAAACAATTATTACTCTACATTATCCCAGTGGGTGGGAAAATTCTAGTTAAAAACAATTTCCACCATTATGTCATCAAAAAACTAAAATCACTGTCTCAATTCAAAATGTCACTGTTGCTGACACCACGTTCTTACAAGCCCAGGTTATTTCTCAATCTTGGATGAAATCCCCATCAAGATCTTGGTTGGCCTATTGCAAGATTTTTTTTTCCCAGTCAACTGGAAGGTTGGCTGTGAAAAGCCAGCTGAAAACTCTGAGACCACTTTGGAGAAGTCAGGGTAAGAAATGAAAAGTATGCCCTCTTGTCCATGACCTTGGGCACAGGATGTTTTGGTGTTACAGATGTCCCATTACATGAGGTAGAACTGTACATTCAACTTGCACATGATTGGAACAAAGTATGAGTGCAATTAAAATGTGTTGAAGACATTGCTGTCATTTTTGTGAGCTGCAAGGGAGTTGTGGCCTCAGGTGTAAGTGAGCAGACACTAAGAGGCTAGTGCAGGCGGGCGCAGCACAGAGGGTGGGGCAGGGCAGAAAGAGTAACCCCACCGAGGCCGTGTCAGGAGAGCCAACGTAGGGTTTTGAGCAGAAGAGTGAGATGGTTGCATTTGTCTTTTAGAAAGATCACTCTGCTGCATAAATTATGTAACTAAAACCAAGATTTTTAAGTGGAGAGGATAAAGGTCAGGCTGGCTGCATGTGGACAAAGGACAGGTGGGAGATGGACAGAGTAAAACCAGAGGCAGGGATCCCCTGTGGAGGCCGTTGCTATAATCTGAGCAAGGGACGATGGCACCCTGCCCCTGGGAGGGAGAGATGGTTAGCAGGTGGAGCTGCAGGGCCTGGTGACAGAGGGCAGGGCTGTGAAGGGAGCAGAAGGAGTCAGGAGGGATTTTGAAGTGTCTGACTCGGGCCCCAGGTGAATAGGAGAGCCATTCTCTGGAATACTGAAAACCAGAGGAAGAGGAAGAGGAGCAGTGTGGAAGGAGGAAGAATATAGGGTTCAGTATCCAACATGCTGAGGTGCTTACCCGAGGGACACCACTTGACGATGTCCAGCAGGGCTGGACAAGCCCCCCTGGTGTTCAGGAAGAACTCTGAGCTGGCGACAAAGACTTCAGAGCCTCTAGCACAGAGATCACAGCACAGGCCACAGAGCAGTTGAGATCATGCGCGGAGGGTGAGCAGTTAGAAGAGGACAGGGCTTGGGGTGGGTAGGACTCTGAGAATCAACAGCAAGCTCCCAGCAGGAGAGGAAGCACCTGTAGGAGCCCAAGACAGAGCAATCAGAGAAGTCAAAGGAAAACCTGGTAAATGGAGTCATGAAACTCAAGAGAAAACTGTTTCAAGAAGGAGAAATCAGGCTGGGTGCAGTGGATCACACCTATCCTAGCACTCTGGGAGGCCAAGGCGGGAAGATCAAGTGAGGTCGGGAGCTCGAGACCTGCCTGAGCAAGAGCGAGACCTCATCTCTACCAAAAATAGAAAAAATAATCTGTGCATGGTGGCACGTGCCTGTAGTCCCAACTACTTGGGAAGCTGAGGCAGGAGGATTGCTTGAGCCTAGGAGTCTGAGGTTGCTGTGAGCTAGGCGATGCCACAGCACTCTAGCCTGGAAAGTACCACTGGAGGTCTGTAGTGACTCTGGCAAGATTAGTTTCAGAGGTGTGGGGGGCAGATGCCAAGTCGCAGGGGCCAGTAGGGGCAGGACGCAGCAGGTGCAGCCAATCTTGCAAGAGGCCAGATGGAGAAAGGGGGCTGGGCATGGGGCAGTAGCTGGATTGGAATGTGGGGTGGATGGAGGGTTGTTCTACTTTGTCTAGGTTTCCAGAGACCTGAGCATGTTTAAGTGTTGAGAGGAGGAAATCAGCGGAGAGGATGTGGCTGTGGGGGCCCCAAAAAGATGTAACGTGGGCCAGGCTGGGCTGAAAGGGAACCCATGCTTCCAGTCAGCTCCCAGGGTGGAAACCAAACCCCCAGGGTCTCAGCAGCCAGAGCTCACCGTCCCAGTGAGGAGGAGGGGGAAGAAAAGGAGAGAGGGATTAAAGGATTTTTGTAAGTTAGATAACTGTGGCCATGTCTGTTTATGAGTTTCTAGTACCAAGCCCCAATCAGAGCACCGCCAGTTGGGGGTAATGTGATTAAAACTTATTGTTTTTAAGTTATTCTGTAAAAACAAAGCTGACACAGAGCAGGGACCCCTCCCCCACAAGTATGGAAATAAAGGAAAAATCTTGAGTCCTTTCAAGGGAAATTCCAGGCACCTAGCTCGCCTTAACCCGCTGACCAAGAAGGTAATAAGCAGCTTACACAATAGCCACCGAGTAGGTTTAAGTCACAAGATGTTTGATTTCCTATAGAAACTGAAGATAACATCTTGACATATGTCCCTGAGTTGTTTTCCAGAAACCTAAACCCCCACCGGGTGGAAAATGCTTCCCACTGTCACAAAGACTTCAGACAAGGGGAATGAAGACTGAACTCTGATCATTTTGTTCTAAATTTCTTCCTGAGAGGCCTAAAGAGAGTCACACCCACAGGCCAAACCTTAACATTCCTTTCTGCTGAGCCTGTTTTTAGACAAAGCCTTGCTGCCTTAACCAATTGCAAATCAAAGGATGTCTGAATCCCTCTACATCTACTACCCCGAAGCTCCCTATTCAAGATATCCTGCTTTTGGGGGCCAAACCAATTATAACTTCCATGTATCGATTCACAATTATGACTGTAACTTCTGCTTTCCTGAAATGTACCCCTGCCTTTGAAAACCCTTGCTCGGAAGCCACTGGGGAGTTCGGGTCCTGAGCATTCTCGTTGCTTGGCACCATCATGCGGTCATGCTTCACTTTCTCTCACTGCAGATCTCAGTGTCAGTGTTTGGCTTTGCTGCACCAGGTGGGCTGACTCAAGTTCAGTAACAAAGATTTTGATTTTTTTTTAACTACATAAACAATCATTTAAATACTTAGAAGAAGAAGGTTCCCACTGGCAGCCTGTAAATCAAATCCAGCTGGCATACAAATATTTTGCCTAAATAGTGTTTAAAAATTTAGGAAATTTCACATAAAAGTCTAGACCACTGAATTCACTTGAAGATCTGGCGACACCAGCACCACATGGCATCCATCAGATGGCTGAGTGGCCTCATGGAAAAGGGGCAAACGCTCTCCATGCAGCTCATCATAGCCTCACCCAGCCTCTTTGCTGACCTGCCTGAATCCTAGTGGCAGGTTCTCCCACTCTTGCACTAAGATGGGTTCGAAGGTGCTGCTGTCAGGTCCAGCCCTACTTTATTATGGGCACCTTCTTGTTCTGGGCAGAGTATGGAGGATACAGCAGCAGCTGCGACACTATGCCTGCTCACAGAGCTCAGAAGCTGGGAGGCAGGCGGAGCTCTACTCTCAGCAGGATGGGGCTGTTGGCACCCTTTGACAGTACAGATTTAACTTTGCATTTAGCAAATATTCCAGCTGTCTACTCGTCCCACACACCCACTGACGAACAAAAGCACATTCAGAATGGATGCTCAACTTGCTATAGAAATTGTGACACAAATTTCCTGGAGTTTGACATTGTATTGTGGCACATTGCTTGAGCAGTCAGGCCAGACCACTGGAGAGGGCAGGGAGGAAAATAGTTTAGCATAACACAATAAAAGTCTAAAAGAGCACCAGAATGTTTTTGGCAATAGCAGTCTCGTTGCATTCCTTTTTCTTTACAAGCTGGAGTCATTTCCAGTATTGTGCCGATACCTGACCTTGTCTTTGCCAGGCTCAACTGAAGATATAGATTAAAACAATAAAGCAGGTATGACCTGGAGGGCTCAGAAGATTTATTTGTTTTGCTAAAACTCTTGCAGCTGATCATTTGGCCAATGTAAGCATCTGCCTGCCTGTGTCCCTTGAGGGTACTATTTTAAGGAGAAGGTGCTCCATGGCACAGAAGACTTTTTTCGCTATTGAGCCTTCCCCTGTTCCTTCTGCAAAGAAAATAGGCAAAATAAATTTGATAAAGTTTTAATGCAGACTGAAAAAGGCATTTCACATAAAAGGATGACCTTTATCTATTGCAGTAGAATTAATTTTCATTGAATAAGAAGGAAAGAAAGATGAAAACACCTGAGGCCCCAAAGAATTTCGTACAATCAGACAAAACTAGAATACTCCTGTTTTGAGAACTAGTACTTAATGCTGCTGTTACAAGTCTGTGTTATACCCTTTACATTTTGTTCCAAAAGCATGTTTTCACACTTTAACAATTAGAGTATGGGAAGAATCACCTCTCTGGATAACTAGAACCTGGAATAAATGAATATAATTATAGATAGGCTGGCCAAGAGGTATATAACTTCTTTTCACATTCAACACTGTGTCTTTTTATGTATTTTGTATGTAAATACACAAGTACTTATACAGCTTGCACGAAGCAATGCATCTGGTTCCCAGCAGGCAAGAAGAATCAAATCACTATGTTTCCTTGTGGACTTAAGGGTATTTTATTTTCCTAAAAAATAATCTTTAACAGCTACATGCCACAACATGTAGGGGGTGGAAATACTTGCATTTGGAACAAAGGAATACATAAATTCAAATGCAGGCTGCTGTGCTTTGAATGTTTGTCCCCTCCAAAATGCATGTTGAAACTCAATCCCCAATGTGGCAGTATTGAGAAACAAAGCCTTTAAGAGGTGATTGGGTCATGAGGGCTCTGACTTCCTGAATGGATTAATTCATTCATGGATTAACGGGTTAATGGATGAATGAGTTATTATGGGAGCAGGATGATGGCTTTTTAAGAAGAGGAAAAGAGACCTGAACTACCACATTTAGTACCCTTGCCATGTAATACTCCACACAGCCTCGGGACTCTGCAGAGAGGCCCCACCACCAAGAAAGCTCTTACCAGCTGTGACCTCTAGACCTTGGATTTCTCACCCTTCATAACTGTAAGAAATAAATTTCTTTTCTTTATAAATTAGCCAGTTTCAAGTATTCTGTTATAAGTTAACAGAAAACTGACTAAGACACAGGCAAAATTTATCCATGGAGATAAAACTTAGATACGTGGTTACCTCTGGCAGGAGCTGGTGGGACTGACTGGTGCAGGAGGGAGGGTGGGGGAAGGTGTAATCTAGCCTTAGGGTGCTGGAACTGTTCTCTCTCTTCCTCTGGGTGCTGATTCCACATGTGTATCCATACATAAAATTTCATCAAGCTGTGCAATTAAGATTAGTGCATGTTATGTTTACCTCAATAAAAAAGTAAAAGGCAAAATAATAATAACAATCTTTCAATCTTGGATCAAAAGAGATCATATATAAGACTACCTGGCATTATTCCTAGCACATAATAAATGGTGCTTAATCCATGTTCATTTCTCTCCCTTGTTTTCATTTCCAAGGAAAATATTTGGCAAAAAATGTTAACATTACACACATGGAGTTTAAATATTCACCCTTTTCTGGCCCACACAGATGGGATCACACTGTCTCCTCTGCAAACTGACGCATCACGGGGTACAGGGAGAGATCCAGAGTAGGCTCCTCATCCGCCCTACCCTGCCTTGCCTGAGTGGATCCCAGCGTGGATTTTCAGCTGGACACTGGGCTTTTGTGGAATCTCAAAGGTCCTGCACACAGCCACCGCGCCATGCTTGCTTCTTCCCCAGCAAGGAGGATCCCATTGGCCTTGTGCACCCTAGATACCCTCATATCCAAAAATACATAAAACAATGGCACATTTGAATGAATTAAAGCAGACTGTGATTTCTAAAAGGCTGTTGGCAAGGGCTTACCATCTGAAACCTTTACTTGGACCTTCCTTTTCAGCTTGGAAAGTTTAGGAAGGGCAGAGGCCCAAAAAACACTTCAAGAAATGAATCTTTGAGAGCATAAGTCACCATGAGATCAGGTGATCTGAACATGAGCTGATCCAACGAATCTTTCTGGTCTGCCAATGTGAATAGATTGCCTCTCGGCAACTATTAGTCAATTCTTGTTATGTTTGAGCAGCATTGATTTCTTTGTCTTTCTGAAATAGCCTTGTTTTTCATACTCAATTTGAAGACAAACAGTTTGGGGGAACCAACCGTGTTTCAGTCAATTTCTTACATCTGCCTTTCACACTGAGAATAAGGACTCTAGGCCAAAGCTATCGAGGGCCACAAGAAATAATGAAATGACACTTTGAACGTTAGTTCTTTGACTTCCACAAGACCATTTACTGCAATGAGAGTGGTACTTATGGAATATCAGCCCAGGAGCCTGCAAAGAATCACTGGGGCTTCCAAACATGGAAAGTGCATAGAGTCCTGGGCTCAATGTGCCAACCTATGATCAAAATGGATTTCCTGGCTCAAAGCTGAATGATATGTCTTGGAAAAGCTGGTCTTCCTTAGAGAAGTAAGACAAAATCCCTGAAGCTTGATACAGTAGGATCTATAAGTAGTTCCTCAGAGTGGGGATCCAGGGTGTTAGAGGTTCCTGCAAGAGATGAGGCTGGAGAAGTTGGAGCAGGGAAGGTTAACAGAGCAAGGGCAGCAGGATCAGAACACTGTCGAAGCATAACAGGCACTGGTACAATAAAGAATGGGAACTGAGATGCTTAGACACTAACCTTGAATGTATAACTGGATGGAAAGCTGATTGGGGTTTTAATTGAAAGTTTGATGCTGAATGATGTTTTCAACCTTTTCTAACATCGTTGTTTAAATGAGTGAGGAGACACTCCCTGCTTGGCACACCCCATCTGTTTCTGCCTTCATGCTGAAGATGCTGCTTCCAGAACCTATCTGACAGACACAAATGAGTGCACATGGCTATCATGACAACTAAGGCATAGACTAAATAAAATACACATTGAGGCCATGTCCAAATGGAGTCAGTAATCAAACACTTCAGGGAAAACATTTTTGTTTTGGTGCGGGTGAGAGAACTAGTTTGTCCACCCAAGTACAACAAAAACCCATTTGTCTACACTGCAGACAGTGATCCTGTCTAAGTGCTGAATCCTGGGATCATGGGATATTAAAAGAAAGCATTGGTTATTTCTCAAAAGAGTTCTCTGGATGGGGTTTACCCATCTCTTCTCAGACCAGGGGTCATAGGAACTAGACTGCAGTAACTTCCCAGCTAGTCTAGTGCAATGTCCTAGTTTCAGGGAAACCTTTTTGGACCTCTTAAGGACCATAAATGTCAACCCAACACTTGTTTTTTGTTTGTTTGTTTGTTTGTTTGTTTTCATTTGCAAACATTCTAAAGCTCAATTTGAATTTGATTGTCTTAGGGTCTAATAACTCACTTAGCAACATATCTAAATTAAGAGCCCAAACAGTCAGAAAGAGTAAGCTACAACTAACAAAGGTACCTAGTTTACGATCACAAAGAAACAGTTCAGTTTATTTCAACAGAGATCTATTGAATGCCTTAGACATCAGGAAAATCATTATCATCAATAATAAGTGTTTTCTAAGCAATGACTTTGTGGTGACACCTAGGCTACATACAAAGATATATAAGGCTCAACAAGTCTATAAATACCAACCACATTACAAAGCCACACAAGACATATACCGACTAGTTAGAAAAGTGAGTGATTAAAAAGGCTTTGGGCAAACAAATTTTCAGGGAGTAAGTGAGACTTGAGCTGAGCCTCACAAAAGACAAAGCATTTAAGCCTCCTGGAAGTAAAGAGGTAAATATTACAGGCAAAAGAAGCTGCTTGAAAGCATGAGATTGTCTGAGTGTTGCTTTGTTTGGCAGGAGACCTCCTGTAGAAGAGCAATGGGAAATACAGCTGTGAAGTGAAGAACTAAGCTTACCCAAAGAGAGGTCTGGCCTTTGCCCTCAGGTACTAGGAGTTGATCTCTAGGCCCCTAAAATGCCTGATAGGAGAATCTTTGTTGCTGAGGGTGTTTAGCTACTGATAGTCTAGCAATGTGATTTATGATGAGGCCCTTAGGGCCACATACCATCAGTTATGACCTCCAGAGGAACAACTAAGGGACCAGCCTGATCTCAAATCTCCAGAAGTGGCTGGAAACCAAAGGACAGCTATGTGGGCAGGATGTGATCAAGCCCCAGTGAAAACTCTGAACACCAGAGGTCGAGGTGATATTTCATGGTTGGCAATACTTTGTGTGTCTTGTCACACATGGTGGCCAGGAGGAGGCAGTGCTGTCCACAACTCCAGAGGGAGAGAAGGACTGGCCCGTCTGCACTTGGACTCCTCCTGGACTGCACCCCATGTGTCTCTTCCCTTGGCTGATTTCACTTTGTATCCTTTTGCTGTAATAAAACTTGAGTAATAAGTATAGTACTGTCTTGAGCTCTGTGAGTCATTCTAATGAATTACCGAACCTAAGTGTGGTTGTGGGAGTCTCCAAATTTGTAACCAGCTGGTCTTAAATAAGAATGGTCATGGGGCTTACCAAGCTTTCAGCTGATGTCCAAAGTGAGGGCAGTCGTGTGGGGCTGTCCCCTCAAACTGCACATTTGGTTAAATTCATCACAAAGGCTGAAGACCTCCGTTATGTGGGACATTGAATGCAAGCCTGAAGAGTGTGAACATGATGCTATAGGCAATTAAATTCTTGAGCAAAGTATAGTTTCATCTCATAATAGTGCAAGAGAAAGAAAGCTAGGAGACTATTTTTTTTTTTTGCCCAGATGTAGGAAGATGGTTTGAACCAGGGCTGAGGCAGTAAAGGAAAGGTTGTATGAATGATAACGTTGATTGAGAGCACACACCATGCCAGGCATCGTAAGTACTCCATATGCTTTTAATCCTTAAAATGCTCTTATATGGAAAGCAACATTATCACCCCCATTTTACGGATGAAAAACACGGAAGCACAGAGAAAGTAACTACTTTGCCCCAAATCACCCAGCAGGAAAGTGGCAGAGCTGAAATTTGAACCCAGCTGGAATCTGACTGCAGAGCTTGATTCATAATCACTCTACCACACAAACTCTACCACACATCAGATGCTATGGTAAAAGGATAAACAGGATTTGCTGCATATAAGAGGAAACATCCAGGAAGAAGACAGGTCAACTCTAGGGTTTCACATATTGATAAAGAGAAAGATGTGGATGCCCTTACAGCCCAACTCTTCTATTTTACCATGAGCAAAAAGGACATGGGCCCAGGAGATTTGGGTCTTGGGCCCAAATCTGCCACCAACGAGGGGACCTTGGCTAAGTCACTTTACTTTCCTGGGTATAAGGATCCTCTTCAGTTGGAGTAAATCTCTAAATTCCCTGCCAGCCACAAGAAGCAACATAGTGAGTGGCCAGCAGCATGAGCTCTTAAATCAAACAGGTTTGGGTCCTGGCCCTGCATTTACCAGCTATGCAACCTTGGCAAGTCACTGAGCCTTGACATTCTCATCTGGAAAATGGAGATGATAATAATATCTGGGTTATAGGAATGTTGTGATGATATCAAATAATCTATGTCAAGCCCTTAGCACAATGCCTGACATATGACTAATGATTTGATACATGGTGGATTTATGGTTAGTTTTTTAGCTTTAACATGCTATGGGATAACGCAGAACTTGTTAGCCCTGAAACCACCATTCCAGATAATTACACTGGCCAAACTCAGAGGTGAATAATTAATTTGTCGATCCTTATTGATAAAGATATGAGAGAAACTAACATATTTTAGCTACCCGTGATGCAGGTATACCATTCTGTTATTCTACAATGAGTGTGGCATTCATTGTTGTCCAGTGCTGTGGTGATACAGTAAGCATAAAAGTTCACACTGAAACATAAAAAAATTGTGAACAATAAAACAGACAACATTAAAAGATGAAGATTCAGCATCGCAGCAGACTTTGACCAAAACACAAGTTAATCGGCACATCTATAAAGCATAACAAAAGTAGAACTTTGGTTACAATCAAGTCATAGATGCCTAAGTATATAATCCATTTTTTTATCAACTCCAAGCAAAATTTACTTCAATTTAGCCAAAGGATTAGTTCAATTTTCTATTTTTTTTTTCTTAAACAGTGGCCATCAGAGATAGCATCATGACCCTCACCCACATTTCTGTGTAATGAGCTTACCTTTTGTGAATAAAGGAAAATCCTTTAAATCTGAGGATTACTGAAAATCAGAATCCCTGCTTCCTATGTATTTAATGTCCTATATTTACCCAGTAATTGTGAGATATGTTAAAAGTTATCATATTTTGCTGGGAGTACATTTGGGTCTAAACACGTGTTCAGTGGTTCCAAATTAGAGGCACAGGTAAGAAAAGCCTAAAACAGAGATGAAAGTGAAATGCAAAGCAAATGTGGTTTAATTACATTGTAATGTATGACAGCAACTTTAATTTATGATGCAGTGTTTTCCAGTAGTGAAAGAAAACATAGGGAATTGTATGTGCACAATAGTTTCAATATTAACCTCATAATGCAGCATTTTTCAGTAACGAATGTGTAAGTTGCAGTGACTCATGCAGTGAACTTACAAGCAGCAGGTTGAACAATGAAGGTGAAATGGGAGAAGCATCATTCCTTCTTCAGCGTGGTAATTGGTCTCAGTCTTTCTATTTATTACTAGAGTGCAAGTTCGCAGGGTGGGTGGGTAGAGATCCTGTCTATCACCGTCAGCCTCACGACCTCCAGAGCTCCAATGCTAACAGTGCCTGGCCCATACGGGGTTCTCAATAATTGTGCATTGAAAAAACAATGAATCATAAATATTTTCTAAATCTATTTTCAGTTTGCCTGATGGCTAACAAAACATTTCACTGTTCCCTTCTCAATTTATACAATTAAAACTGAAATTAGAAATTGTAATGACTATTGATATTATAATGTTGTCTAATTATTGTTCTATATTTGCTGCCTTCTCTTTCACAATTCATCTCCTTCCCTCCCTGGCCACGGGGAAAAGGAAAATACCCATGTGAATAAAAGGTTTAGAGGTCATTGAACCAAGTGCCTGAGATTCTGACCATAAAAATAAAAGTATAAAACCAGTTTGTTTCCCTTATTATTGAATAAAGACAACTCTCAGTCAAATTAGTAGATATTTCTTGGGTGCTAATGATGAAAAAAAACATAGGCACAGAGGAGATTACTAAGAAGATTTGCTCTCTGGGAGCTTACAACTTAGGAAAGTTAGAAGGTTTATATAAATGGTTAACTTCTATTAATTCCCAGCTTTGTTCCCACTAAATTTTATTGTTATTCTATAAGTAAGGAATATCCATTCATCAATAGTCACTCGCATGCAACTCCCATCGTTTCCACGTTGTGGACTCATAATGATCTATAATTTTGTCAAGGGTGATGCAGGGCTTGTTCAGGAAGTCCACTACCTGACACAGTGTGCTGGCACTGGAAAGCCCACCATTTCACTGAAAAGGGGCAATGAGGTAGAAAAAAGTTAAATAAGGCAAAATAATTCGCAAGACCTAACTAAGCAATGGTACCTCCTTGTTCAGCATAATTTTTTGAAACTCTCAGAAATCTGAGCCAGGGAGATCAGAAAGTGATGGGCCAGTTAACCACTTTAGAAAATATTCAGTAGTTTGTAACATGTTTGATTGGGTTTTGTTGTTGTTTTGGTTTGGTTTAGTTTGGGGGTTTGGGCATTGGTTTTGTTTGTTGCTTAGCTTCGTTTTAAACTGTGTTGGCATATTCAAAGCTGGGGCAGCTTGTTTGATAAAGCACTCCATCCTCTAACATCTGGACTCTCCCATTTCTGTCTATCAAATGAGTGGGTTTATATAACAAGAGATTTACATAGATGGAGACAGCTGTGCCAACTCATTTAGAGAAGCCCCAGGTCGAGGTGAATTTGCTTGCCAATTATCCTGATTCCTACCTACATCCGAGATCTTTTACTTCTTGGTTAGTAGTGCTTTCATTTCTTCAGATAAATTACTTTGAGTTTATACTAGACTGTCTTTCAACTCTATGCCTCAGTTACACCCCCTCTAAAACAAGGAAGGTCCCTTGACCCCCAGTTATGGACTGTTTTGAGTACTTGCAACAAACTGCAAATCATTTGCCATTTCAACCTCACAGTTTACAACTTCAATTTGTGAGTTTTTTCTCTGAACTTTCAAAATATGCCCCAGGCAAGGCGATCTTGGTTCAGCTGCAACGCAGATGTGGCCATTATATCTTTTGTTATGGAAGGAGAGAACTACACAGCCTATTCAGATTTTAAAAACACATTCACTGAGATGAAGAAGTATACCTTTCTAAAGCAATTTCCTGCTGTTTTTGCTAAACTGGATGCCTTTTAGCTCTAAGAAATTGATTTAAGTTAAAAAAAAAAAAACACATAATACAGTGGTGGGGGTGGAGGGACTTAACCAAACAGTGCCAATGTATTTTATTAACAACATGCCTAAGTGGTAAGATCGCTGCCACTTAACTCAAATACCTGCATTTTCTTCTTTTACAGATATTTACTCTCCACCCACTGACAGTCATGCACAAATTGTACAATACTGTAGATTGCTCCATCTCGCTGCCTTTTGAGTTGAAATCCTAACTCCAGTTATGTTAATTTACCTGAAAAAAGATGTACCCACTCAGGTAACTGTGAGCTTGGCAAGGTTGGCCTTGTCTTAGGTCATGGCAACTTGTTTCTGTAGCACGCCTGTTTTCAGGTATGAATGACAATGGTTCATTATCCTCAAGGCAAAGGACTCACAGGGCCCAATCTTCACGTCTATTGCATCGTTTGTCACACACAGTAAGCAGGGTATTGTTTGTATTGTTCGCCTGGCCATAATGGATTTGTACCAAGCCAAGCACAGTCCCTAACCCAGCGTCCCCTCGCCTTTACTGACCTAGCACTTTGGTCACTGACATGGAAGCCTCCCCTAACTTGAGACACTTATTATGGGAACCAGGACCACCCAGGGTGTGTTAAATAGGCCCAGCTCCTACCCTGCAGAGCTTTGCAATTTAGCTGGTGTGAGCAGTGGCAGCTTTGTTAGTTCAGAGAGCTCCTGGGCTTTGTACTTTGGTGGGTTTTGTGGGGCATTTTGTTTCCAAGAGGTGGCTGTTACCTGCTTCACAGGGAGTTTTTTCCTAAACAGGAGGTGGTGCATGAACAGTTTTACCATGTCCTCCTCTAGTCTTGGGGATTAAAAATCTAAAGTTATTTGAATCTTTAGGCTTTTGGAAGAAGCAAATCAACTAAGATTCCCATTCTGTCTACAGGGTAAAAAGAATCAGAGTGATTTACTGGGCACATTTAACACTCATTTTACTTGCAGGAAGTTTGGGACCCCCCTGGAGGGATAAAGAATGAATATTTATTGCAATCTAATAATAGCAGAAAAAGCAGATTTTGTATTTTTTCAGTGAAAGAAATGGGGTGATATTTTTATATTTCCCTTGGGAATTTCTGTCTCAGTAGCCATTTTTGATATACATATTCATAATCTACCCTGATAATACTGTATGCTAAATACTTACAAAGACAGCATGTTTGGCTATATTGCTATTTCTTACATTCATTGTTAATTGAGGAATACAAAATGCAGCCAGGCTTCCAACCAATATTTACAGAGCACCTACCATATCCCAGGCACCAGGCTAGGCACCAGGGGACGTAAAAATAAACAAAATCCAGTTACCCCACACAGAATCACATAATCCTGTTAGATAAAGAGAAATGTATACAATTAATTACATGTGTGTTAGTCGAACATATAAGTCAGGCTTTCTATGGCCAGGAGAAGGTTTAAAGGGTCACACAGGAAGTATTGACATGTTTACACCCAAAATGGGAATACCTTTAATGTGTAAAGTTACTAATCCCCCCAAAAGGAAGATATTAACTCCTGCATGTCTACAGAGCAGGACAGGAAAGGACCCCACAGGCTTATGAAAATGAACCAGTAGATTAGTTTGGTTCTTCATCCCTGAGCTGCCTTTGAGGATATGGATGAAAGCATGGACCCTCTCCTGGAAGAGGCACATATATACTCAGTCTTGCATTTTTATATAAATATTCATAATCACACAGCTATTATAATTATACATATATGTCTAATTTCAGGGATTCATGGACCACTTGAAAATTATACATGGACTATCTAGAACACCAAATTTAGATAAGCAGAAAAAAGAGCCAACAATGACATTCTAGTAAATATCAATATTTAAAGGTAAAAATAAAAGCATTTAAGGGAAGTCAAGCAGAGGAAAGCCACTGAAAGAAACTGTGGCATCATCAGAATTGAGTTGCTGTGGGGCCTGGTCATCCAGGGCAGCTCTCTCGGTCATTAGTCACCTCTGGCTGACAAAACATCCATGCAAATGCAACAAGATGGAGAAACCTATGTTTACCAAAACTCCTATAGAGGAGCTTACCAGTATGATTGAAACGGAATACTTAGCTAGCCCACTTGGGAAGGGGAGTGACTGCTTTGAAGGACATGCTCTATAATAAAAGACAATTCCCAAACTGCCTTCCAAGGAAGGCAGGTTACATTAACTACTTGGCTTTTGTCTTGCTGAGTAGACTTGTAAATTTGGGGCCAAAGCTGAACTGCTTGCAGCGGGGCTGGGGCGGTGGAACCAGAGAGGCTTTTCTGCCTTCGAGCCTGCATAGCACATAGTACTCATCCCCTCCTCATCACAACCGTCATCGTGGTCTTCAGTGTCAACATCACCGCTAACACTGGCTCTACTCCAGGTACTGTCTACACACTTTCCATGGAACAACTCATTCCCTGAATCCTCACACCATCCTATGAGGTAGCTGTTACGATGCCCACTTTACAGATGAGGAAGAACGGAAGAGCAGGGATTTACACAAGGGACTCTATCTCTAGAGCCCTCTTTCTTAGCCACAACACGATACTGACCAGCATCAGCCTTCATATGGACTTAACCTCCTAACTGCTCATTATGGCTCCACATTTACCTTTCCTACTGTCTTCTCTATGCAGCAACCAAAATATTTCTTTCAAAACAGAAGTCAGATCATATTGTTCCTTTGCTGAACCTTCCAAGTGCTTCTCACATAATTCAGAATAAAATCTACAGTCCTCACCAAGGCGTCCAAGGCCATGAGTAAGCTTAGCCTAACTACCTCCTTACTTTCTGCTTCTCCCATTAAGAAAGGATGTAAAGAAAGCAGCAGAGATTAGAAACGGCCATCACAGCAATTGAGAATAAATAAAATGATTGCCAAACGACTATAGTGAGGTGGTCCAGAAGTACCCAGGTCAATGCCTGGAACTACAACCTGGATCCCAAGACAGAGGGAGGCTTAAAACTTCAGCTTCGGAAATCACTTGTATACATGGTGGTGGTGGAAGCTGGGAGCTGGAACTAAATCAGAGAGTAGAAAGCATGCCAAAGACAGAGCCCAAGGAACTGTCAATGTCCAAGGTGTGCATGAAGGATGCAAAGCTGCTGAAAACAATAAGAGGGAACCAGCTGAGAGGTAAGAGGTGAACTAGCAGAGAGGGAGTGAGGAAATCTGAGGAGGAGGGAGTTTCAAAAAGAAGAGGGAGGTCAGCCATGTCAAATGCTGGAAAGAGGTCTAAATGAAGAACCAATTATTCCAAATGGTTATTAAAGAATTTACGGGTTTGACAATTATTGTGCTACCAGATGTTTACTGATTCCATTGCATTAAAACAATGCTTCATTTACTTGTCAAACTGCTAGTCAGTAGTTTTCCAAGCTGGCTGCACATTAGAATCCACCAGTGAGTTTTTAAAATACCAATGCCCGAATCTTCTCCCAGAATAATTATAACAGAATGTCTGAGAGGTGGGGCCCAGGCATTAGTTTATTATGAAAGCCCTCCTGGTAATGTGCAGCCAGGATGGGAAGTTCTATGCAAGGGGAAGCTGGGCTTTCCGCAGTAACCACATGGGGAGCCCCATGCCTGGCACATACTGGGCAATCCTAGCCCACCCAACAGGATTCTCAACCAGGGCAGAGAACAGAAAACTTTGGTCCTGTAGATGATGAGAACAATCTGTTGAGATGCCGGTGAACCTTGCTAGGCACCTAAGCCTGGGGATGTGAGAGCCACCCTCTCTGCCAGGTACCTGCTGCCTGTTTGCTTCCTTGGCTTGGCAGATCATTAAAACAAATATCCTACTCTATTCATTCATAAAAAAATATTAGGCCGGGCGCGGTGGTGGCTCACGCCTGTAATCCTAACACTCTGGGAGGCCGAAGTGGGAGGATTGCTCAAGGTCAGGAGTTCTAGACCAGCCTGAGCAAGAGCGAGACCCTGTCTCTACTAAAAACAGAAATAAATTAATTGGTCAACTAAAAATATATAGAAAAAATTAGCCGGGCATGGTAGTGCATGCCTGTAGTCCCAGCTACTCAGGAGACTGAGGCAGAAGGATTGCTTGAGCCCAGAAGTTTGAGGTTGCTGTGAGCTAGTTGATGCCACAGCACTCTAGCCCGGACAACAGAGTGAGACTCTGTCTCAAAAAAAAAAAATATATATATATATATGTATATATATATATGAATAATAATAATAGTATCTATTGAACTCTTCATTTGTATCAGGCATTTTCTAAGAATGTTACATGCATTAACTCATTAAGTATGAATGACACCCTATGAAGAAAGAACAGCTTTTAACCCTATTTCATAGCGTAAAGAAACTGAGGCTCATAAGGTGACTTGCCTGAGGGTCGTGAAGCTAGAGAAAGGTAGAGCTGGGACACTAACCCAATTCTGGCTCACTCTAGAGCCCAAACCCTGATCCATGTTTATGTCACACCTGCTTCACTCCACCACTGGGGTTGGAATCCTTAACCTGCCTGAGCACCCGCCCCACCCCCCCACCCCACCCCCACACAGCCTCCAAGGAGAGCTGCTCTCCCAGCTCCATCTTCCCAGAGTCTGGGCACTTCCTTGCAAGACTCAAGCACAGCTGCCCAAGATCCAGTTAAATTCTTTTTTTTGGCATTACAGGTATAGAATTGTCTTCTGCCTTCAACCTCTCACATGTAGTGACTTCTGCTAAAGGAACTGAGAGCTACAGAAATCCTAGTGCAAATGAGAACCGACCCTTAAAAATCCATGCAAGCAGAACATACAATTTAAAACAAAAATGTAAAATTTCCATGGCTTCAGCAATTAGCTCTCAGAAAAGAACATTTCAGAGAAACAAGTTAAATAGAAATGCGTGAACTAACCAAATCAGCTTTTATTATTGACATTCTATTTCAATATGGCATCACTTATTACAGAGCAGGCAGTTGTTTTTTGTTTTTCATGCATTAGGTCATAGGTCCTTTCTGCCACAAGTACTTCCAGGTGTTTGCTGTACTTCTCCATCTAAGCATTCATCACAAAGAAATTGCTTCATAGGAACACTCTGATCCCTGTGTATTAATCTCTTATTTTTTGAAAGCTAAAATGCAGGGGAATTTCAATAGGGTGCTCCTGGGCTTGTGATTATCATCCCCATGAGATCCAATAACCAAGCCAGCTGAGGGCTCCCTGTGAGGGGGTGCACCACTGAGCCTTGCTCTGAATGCTCTAGCAAATCTGCGCCTGAATGAGTGAGTCTCAGTCAGCTACTCCTGTGCAGTTAGTGAGGCCTGGGAAATCATCCAGGCTTACCAGAGACACCATCATGTCCACCAGACAAGCTTTGTTGTATGTTAATAAAAGCCTTTTTACTTGCTTAAACATAGGTCTTTGGAATGGATCGTTGCTTTTCCTGTGCCTCATAATCAACAGCAGTGATCAAAAATAACAATCATGCACTGATTTACTGATATTCTGAATAGAATTTTAAGAACTGGCTGGGTGAGGTGGCTCATGCCTGTAATCCTAGCACTTTGGGAGGCTGAGGCAGGAGG
>VBSM01003204.1:29583637-29595748 GCA_008086735.1 Cheirogaleus medius | reverse complement strand
TGCTAGGGCTTATTTTATGGGTAGGTCTTATTTTTGGGGAAACACAGTATGTCACATTTAAAAATAAATTTAATTGTTCATAAACTTATCTATAAGTATCAACTAGAAATTATTGGTTATGACATTTACATTGCTAATATCCACTAGTCTATGGGTATCAACCTGAACTCTTTTGTTAGTTATACTCATCAGAGATAATGTCAGAAATAATTTTTCTCAATTACTCATTTGCCTGTTAATTTTCACTGTAGTGTTATATAATTATATATGGGTATTTCCTTCTAGTACTTCTCAATGTTCATTTTTTTCATGTTGGAAATTTAAAACTGTCCCCAATTAATTTGGGTGAAGGGTCTTGGAATTGGGAATAACAGTTTTAACATTCCTCATGTTTAACCAATCTTGCATGAATTCATAAAGAGTTGATCAACGTTATACGGTTACACACCTCTGAGTCTTCACCCTTGATGTCCCTTCTGCTCTGAGCGCCCACAGCACATTGGATAGGATGGCTCTGACCTGGTTTTGAGTCCCTGCTCTGCCACTCATCAGCGCTATAACTCACAGATTCCTATGTGATGGAGATGGAAACAGTATATTTCTTGCAAATGTGCTGTATGGATTAAATGAGGTCTTGATGTAGAACATTTAGCCTAGCAAGTACACACTCAATAACTGTTAGCTATTTTCATTTACTGTTATTTCTATCATTCCTTTAGCTACTCCTAGTCATCTCTAGCACCCAGAGCTCACCTCTCTCTTAGCACCTACTATTCTTGTCGTCACTGGCTTACTCCTCTGGGTCTGTCTATTTCTCAAGGGCAGAACTGGTCTTATTTGATTTTTTTTCTTATTTCTAGTGCCCAGAACTATGCCTTGTTCATAATAAATCTTGATCAAGTATAATTTTATATAGGAAGGGACAATATGAGGGGGAAGGGAGTAAAAAGACGAAGGGCCACTGGTACACATCTCCTGGAGCAGTACGTTCATAATTCAACATGAAGTGAACCTCTGGGGCCAGCTACATCTGTTTTAGGCACTGTTGGTATGAACCACAACACTCACTGGAATCTTCTGTTCTGTAAAATTGCAAACGAAAGTCTACCATTAAATAAAAGAAATCCATTTTCAATGAGGATGTACAACCTCATAAAACTGGAAAGCATCGCAAGCATTACCATCACACTTGACCTAAATGTCATTGTGATTTTAGTCCATGTGAAGTCCATGAAGAATGGAAATGACAGTAGTAGAGAAAGTAAAATAATAACCACTTAAGATTGAACTAAATAAAAAGCTTATGTGCCTAACTAAACTCTTACTTAAAAGTAAGATGTGAGGGAAGGGAGAAGACAATGTGAAAAAAACTAGTCCATTTTCATTCAAAGAGAATTGCCCAAATCTGAGCACTAATTCACAAACTCCAGATTACTTGCATGATTGTATTTAAGAATATCACTGTGGCAATCCTGGTCTTACTCCTTGCCAGATTGTATGTTTCCCAAAACTGGGCTGAAGAGGGGGAAATCTAAATAAAGACAGAGAGAGCATTTGAGTTCTGGGCTCCAGGTGCACATTACACTTCAGAGCCACCCCCAAAATCACTGAGAATTATCACCAACTTCATAATTCACAGATTTTCTCCATTTTGTTAACCCTGAACAGATCCCATTAGCCAAATAATCCTTTGAAGAATACAGTGGTCTTGGAGCAAAGAAACATACTAGGTTAAATCTTCACCCATTAGCCGAATGAGCTTAAAGGGTCAACAATCCAGACTCATCCTACTCCTTGCAGTCCTCTGCCATCTGCTATACCTCCTTCTTCCCCTGGGTGCTGTCATCTACCAACCTCAAGGTTACTCCCTACCAATCTCATCTTGGACTCAGTCTTCATCCATCACTGATCCATATTTTTTGTGTGTCTTACCTTTTTTATTATAAAAGATTTCAAACATATGTAAAAATAAAGGGATCATATAATAAACCCTATGTGGCCATCACCCAGATTCAACAATCACCAACATTCTCCCATTTCATGTTTCACCTGTATCCTCTACTCAGTTGCTTTGTTTTGTTTTGCTGAAGTATTTTAAAGTAAATCCTAAGCACCCTATCATTTCATCTGTAAATAACTTCTGTCTATGCCTGACAAATGTGCATGTTCAGTGCCTATACTACCACTGCACAACCCCAGATAGCACCACTCCCACTAGTATTTACACAGTGCACAGCCTAAGCAGCCATATATGGTAACCCTGTGTAGCACTTAACACAGAGAAGGATTCTGCAAACTTTTCCTCTAAAGTCCTGATAGTAAACATTTTAGGCTCTGTGGGCCATACAGTTTTTGTAGCAACTACTCAAACCTGCCATTGTAGCACAAATGCAGCCACAGACAATATATAAACAAATGAGTATAGCTATGTTCCAATAAAACTTTATTTATAAAAACAGGTTGCAGAAGAAAAAAACAGGCTACAGGCTATAATTTGCTGACACCCCCATCCCACTCCAACATTGGCATACAGGAATGGTTCCATAAATGATAGCTGTAGTGAAAACTGAACAGACCTTACCTAAACAGTGATTCTTAAATGAAACATACCCTGTAGCTAGGAAAATATGTATACCATTATGATGCTTTTCCCTTCACCTGAAATTTTACAAACCCACTGATCATGAATCACACAATTAGATTTTAGCCTCCCATGGTACACCCTGTGCTGATGAAGACAGGCCATTTCTTGTACAATGTCCAAGGCAAAGGAAAACATGAGGCATACAAAAGGACTCCATGTGAGCTGAGAACAGTATTCAGGCCTCAGCTGTCCTTAGAAAGTCCATACTTTAGTCAATTCTAGAACAAAAATAATGAGCTTTTGCAACAAAAATAAAGCTCCCCACATCTCTTTTGAGGAGGAATTTATATGGCATTAACTACTGACTTTTCAATGGTATACCAAAAACAAATATTAATAGGGAAAAGAAAAAGAAGCAGCTTGAGCAAGAGCAAGACCCTGTCTCCACTAAAAAAAAAAAAAATAGAAATTAGCTGGACAACTAAAAATATATATATAAAAAAATTAGCTGGGCATGGTGGCGCATGCCTGTAGTCCCAGCTACTCAGGAGGCGGAGGCAGGAGGATCGCTTGAGCCCAGGAGTTTGAGGTTGCTGTTAGCTAGGCTGATGCCACGATACTCTAGCCTAGGCAACAGAGTGAAACTCTGTCTCAAAAAAAAAGAAAAGAAAAGAAAAAGAAGAAGATAGAGGAGGAGATTAAGAAAAAGAAAGAAGAAAAGTAGGGAGAAAGAGGAGAAAGGGAGCATAGTATCATACACACGTGTTTTGAGGAAACTCCTCAAGCCCAATTTTCTCAAAGTATTACTAGGCTCCATCTCATTTGCTTACTGAACCTGAAAGTGTTTCCAAAAGGAAAGTGTTGCCCAGAGGGTAGCCAACAGAATCCAAGTCCATCTACCTTACCTCCCCACAGCTACCACCTAAGTGCCCATGTAGAAGACTCGAGTGCCAACCCTGATCCAAGACAGAAGGGATCGAGACCTCCAGCCTCATGCTGTAGGACTCAGTGAGGATTACCCTGGCTTCTGGGCCATCCTCAATTTTGTACCTACACAAATTCTAGCTTGACCTCCTGGCCTAGTCCCCACCTTGCACCCCAGTTCAGGTAATGGAGTCCCTGTACCTGATCATATCTGAGAAGAGGAAGGGAAATGCAAATCAAAACCACAATAAAAAAGAAAAAAAAACACAAGGAACTATCATCTCGCCCCAGTTAGAATAGCTATTACAAAAAAGACAAACAAGAAGAGGAAACTGCTACTCTCTCTCAGCTGACCTTGGTCCATTCCCCATCCCCATTCTGGGCTAGAGGCTACTGCCATGTACCTGGCACACCCCAGGACTGCTATCACTGTTCTGTCTCTCTGCTTATCTGTCTTCCCCAACAGACCAAGACATTCTCGAAGGCAGGGAATATTTCCTGTTTGCTTTTATTACCTCCAGTGTCCAGCACAGTGTTTGTTAGCTAATTAATTAGACCTAGCCAGTGCCTACTGCTTGGCAGGACTACTTGCTGTTGCCTGTAGCTATACCACTTTAATGCTAAACAGGACTTTCTGCCAGCTCTCTACCCAGGTCTTCCCGGGCACCAGTGGGGGAAACCTCACTCAAAATCCTGTTCCCTTCACACTTCCCTGTCTAAATATAATGACCTACCTTTCCATGCCCCAAAATATAACACAAGATATTACATTCACTTTAGAGATAATACATTCCAAGATAATGCATTCAAATGGCAATAGGTCCTTAGGAACACTGATTGAGGAAGGGCTTGGTTGTAGAATAAATTTCACTGGTCATGTCTCCTACCACTCAAATGCCAGGAACCCCACTTGAGAGGGATGTCATTATTGTGCAGAACACCCAGCAAGCCTCCCTTTGGGCAGTATTCCGTCACAATAACCACATCTGGCACTTCAAGGCAGCCTCCAATGAATCTGCAAATGTTTGAGAGATCTAATTCTCTGGGAAAACCAATACAGATCAGAAAGGATTTATCTGGGACATGATCTCCTAATTCCCACTTTAAAATTTGACCTAGTTTTTCTGACTACACAAAGAAACAATACCTCCCTGGATTTAGTGTTGTGCACAAATAAAACTTGCAAATCCACTCACTGTGATGCAGAGTAAAGCATTTAGGAAAAACATCATCGTCATCACAATTCATTCTGGGCCAGGCACTTTACTTCCAATATCTCTAATCTGCACCACAGCCCTGACTAGTGGTTATGATTGTCCCCACTGTAAATGAGGAAACCAAGGCCCAGAGAAGTAAGTAATGTGGCCAAGCTCCCCCATAGGTAATAGAGCCAGACCCTAAGCCTGACTTTGCCTAATTCCAAAATTCATTCATGGTTTTTTTAACATTGTCAGCCTGCATTCCAATATAAAATACAAAAAGAAAAATTCTCACATTGGGAAAAGTTTTGTTTTCCTCACAAATGTTGCTTCAGAAACACAGTTTTCACAAGCCGAGTAGTCATGGACTTTTCAGTCTCTCCACACCAGCCTCTCATGTGTTTGTTTTTCTTTAAGTTGGCTTCTCCCCACCCCACTCCGGGGAGAGAGCAGGCTCCCCAAATTCCAGGCGTGCAGCTGGCGCTTCAGCGTGGCTCATTACTGCATCTGCACCATCAGCACGCGGGCACAGGTGCTGCTTTGCATAACCCAAGGGTTGGCTTGCTGATCATCCATGGGGAGTTTTCCAGGCATGACATTTTTCTCCAATCAAAATTCCACCATCTTTTCAGCTTACAGCTTGTTTCCCCAGTTGTCTGTCCCTGGATTCCAGGTCACAGATGAGACATCCTCCAAGGGACAGCACAATAGCATTACTTTTCAAGCGGATGCTGGGGAGGGGAGGAATGTTCATGCTGGTAGTACAGTCCCAACCTCTAGATGAAGGGGTTTCTGCCCCCCTCCCCGCTCTCAGAAGTATTGGTTGGAATGCTCTGGACTCTCCTACCCCTAACTCACTTTCCCCAGAGGAAGGGGGTCATCTGATGGTGACAGCTCCACTCACTGTGTCCCCATTGCTGGTGGGCAGCACCACTTGGTAAAGCCCATCCCCTCCATTATTGCTTCTACATGGTGGCACCCCTGGGCAGTCCCCCTCAGTGGGGGGGAACCCCCATTCTTCTTCTTGTCCTACCTATGACTGGGTGGGGGAGGCGGACCCATAGTCCTGGTGGGTGGATGGTTAGATAAGTGACTTTGTATCTACTCTATGGGACAGTTTGCGCGCTTGCTCAGGTGGCTAAGCACGTGAGTCTAATGACTTTGATTTGGTGTGGTGGTGGAAGCACTTCAATTTCAGGCTAGACTCTGGTTCTCCAATCCAGTTTTTATCACAGTATGCTTTGAGCATCAGGAGCTTATTTGTCCATGAAAAAAGTGGCACTTTCCTCTCTGGCTATTATTCCTTACGTGTGCTCCCCATTGGTCCAAATCAGAAAGGGAAGGAGAGGTGAATAGCAACCTTTACATCTAACAACTGAGCATTCTTGGAACCCAGGTTCTGAAAATACTCTCTATCAACATTAGAATGGCACCAAGTCAAGGACACATGACGAAATCCCTCCCGGCTGCAGGATGAGATATTTGAAGTACCTGAAATGGGGCATATTAAAAGAATTTTCTGTGTCCAGCTTTATAATCTATAACATGCTTTTTACATACTCATCAAGTCAAAGATACTTCACTTTGCTGAGCCTGGCAAGCCACAGAGCCCTTTGCAAAGATGAAGAAATAGTATGTGGCTGCAAGAGACTGTAGGCTCCTTTGCTACCTGGAAGACTAGTCTCAGTATCAAGTATACTTTGCAAAACTCCAAACTTCAAACCAACCCATCCCCTCCTAACTGAGATAAACTGCTGGCAGCCCAGCATCTCCCTCTTCCATTCCCTACCCTTTTTTACTTAGAAAAGAGGGAATTGAAGGCTAACATATTGCCACACCAGTCTTTGGAACAAGAGGGAAAGAAAAGAGCAATACGCCTTTCCCCTTCTCTCCTCCCTCTCCTAAATCGAAAGCCAACTTGAAGGGGTAGGGAAGAGTGGAGGGAGTGGAAAGGAGCTGAACTGGGGGAAGAAGCAAGCATGATTTCTGCTAATGATTAAATGTGTAGCATAATCTCTTCACAAAATAAGACTATAAGAAAATGATGGTTTTTTCTAAATAATACAAGTCATTATACTTTTGCTGCAATCAACTCTCTAGTTCTCCAAATATTTGTGATATTAATTCTATCAAGCTCTAACACTTTGGCCATCACCCTAGCCTTCTTGTCCTTAATGTATGTACCTCTACTGACTCCTTGCCATGATGGGTTAAATGTAAAATAAAATATAATACAAATCAGTGAAAAGCAAGGAAGGCTATTAGGTTTGTATTTGTATTACCAACCATGAGAGATGATTGGTAATTACTAACTGAAGCATTCTGTTGGGAAGGATTCTGAGGCCAGATGTGGACTCAGAAGAAAAGATGCTAATGATAGGAAGGTCCCTGGGCACAAGCACTGCACATATTTTCCATCCTTGACAGATATAGAGTCTTACCCTTGAGCCAAAAAGGCCAATTCACAAGGACATTGGTATGGAGGGTTGGTGTCACATAGTATGTATGAAGATTTGGAGTTTGGACCAACTGTAAGCTTACTATGAGCCAGCAACGTGAAGGCACTGCCAGAGGGGGCGGCATGGGTGGAGGTGGCTGTCCAAAGCTAGGGAGATGTGCTCTGCTTTGTACAGGTAGGATCGTGGCAGGAGTGCTGGCTTTCCTTCCAGATGCCATGGTTGGAAAGAAATGTCAGTCAACAGGCTAGAGAACAGTGCGCTCAATAAAGGGCTTTATGAGGAAAAACAAGGATGTTCAACCTGGCGAAGAGAAAACTTCAGGAAATCCTGATACTCACCCTTCCTGGTAATCCAGCACTCCTGCTGCCCCCAAGGTGGACCACCTGAGGGTTTTAGCAACCACTAGTTTATCTAATGAGGTAACCCACATGGGCTCTCTGGGGTATTTACCTGCCTGCCACTGCCAAGGTGCGCCTGCCTCACCAGATGTCAAGCTGGATCAATTAGCAACTGTAATTAAAGCTGGATGCCATTAACCACATAACAGTGAGATGTTCTTGTTTAATTTCCTGAAGTTGGGAGACTATGACATTCTGACAGAAGATAATACATATAAATAAATCTCCTAAATTCAGATGTGCATTTGAGTCATATCCAAATAAATGTTCACGAAGCCACTGTTACCAATTATAAATTCACTGGCCCACACACACACATAAATTAATGATCTTGTGGCCCACTACCAAAAGACTTGGATGGCCCTGCTGTCTTTAAATGCTTAAAAAATAGATAGCTGATGGTTGCACAACAATGTGAATGTACTTAATGCCACTGAACTGTAGATTTAAAAATAGTTAAAATGGTAAATTGTATTTCAGATATATTTTACTACAAAAAAAAAGTTTTAAAGATAGCATGGGGTAGTGGTAAAAGTATAGGCTTTTGAGTCAGTCAGAGAGGTACTTAAGTTCTGGATGGGTCACTTACTGGCTCTGTGACCTTGAGCAAGTTATTGAACTTCTCTGAATCCTAGTTTCCTTCTCTGCAAGATGGGAGTCATAATGCTTACCCATCCAATGCGGTAAGTAGCTGGAGGTGAGGAGTAGAAATGATGCATAGAAAGCACCCCGTGGGTGCCATAGCAGCTGATCAGACTCGGCATATGGGCCAGTGGGTAGAAGTTACGGGAAGGCCTAATAGCATTCAGGATAAGGAAGATTTGCAAACTTAGAGCTGTCTCACAACAGAAGTGGCATCTCCACAGAAAGACTGTAGCTCTGCAAATCTACAGCCCTACGAACCACAGTGATGGAGAAACAATTACCCAAGAGCTAGAGGTTCACAAACAATCATTCACTCCCCAAGACTGAGGCTCCTAATCCATTCCACAGAGTGAAGGAGCCACTTGTTAATGGCAGACAATCACTGTGCGGCTCAGGCTTCCCACAGGGTGGTTCCTCAAGGCCACCAGCCCCATGTTTTCTGCTCACCTTACCTGCTTCACTTCCCAAGGGATCACCTTGGAGAGGGTGAATGTCTTCTTTTGGTTCTTCTTTATGGCCGCAGACCTAACATCACTAACAAGAAATGCCGTTCAGAATCTTATGAGTGTGAGATCAGAACTACTTTCCCCCTCTCATCCATGGTTAAAGCTGAAGTGGTGTCCTCCCAGGACAAGGTGGCTTGATGGGCACAAGAATTTGGTCAAGAATGTGGAAGACACTCATTTGCAGGGGAGGCTCAGAAAGTCAGAATGGCTACCAGGTAATGGCACTGTAGCTGCTTTTGCTGAAAACCTTCCCTGTGGGTTGTTAGTTTCAGGCGTCTGAGAGGAGTAAGTGAGGAGGCAGAGATGCGAATGCCCACTGCAGTGCATAGTTCTAATAACCTTTCCTCAACTGTTTTCCCAGGAGTCACCTTCTTGGAGCTCCCACAAAATTGCAGTAAACCTTTGTCATCACCTCGTTTTGGACTTGTTTGCTTAAGTGTCCGTGTCTCTGGGCACGTGAACAACCATAGCAGGCAGAAGCTATGTCTTTTTCTTGTTTGTATTTCCAGCACCTCCTAGGAGCAAGTACTGAGTAAGCTTTCAGTGTAACGGAGCTGAGTAAACTGGACAGAGAGCTGGAGCTAACTGGGCTGGAGGAGTACAAAGAAAGGAGGACAAGGAAGGAGAAGGGAGCTGCACAGGACCTGACTCCGTGCTTTCCATATTTCCTCTCGGGCAGTCACTTAATCCTTGTGAGAACCCAAAGAGGATAGGAGCTATTGTTACCTTCCCTGAACAGAACAAAGAAGTAACTGATCCGGAGATATCCACTAGTAAGTGAGGAGTCAGGATTCAACTCACATCTGCCTGTTCCAAAGCCCATGCTGTTTTCTCTAAGAAAACACAACTCAGCCCAGTCCCTCTCCTTGTAGCTCTGCCCTGTTCCAATCTGCACAACATCCTGCCTATCGTTAAAACTTCTCCAACAATCCAGAGAGCTGTTAGTTTTACTACAATTCCAATTCCCAGTGCATTCCTGTGTCTTCAAGCAGGAACTGTTTAAAAGAATGAATTAATATACATTAGCTCGGTACTACTTTCATTCTCAAAAAAGTGATGAATGCTTTTGCTGTAAAAATCTGGTAGAAAATAAATTTCCAGTTATGCTTTTGTTAAAACAAAACAGCTCTAATGAACTAAATCCTAGCATGCCCAAGTGAAGATTTGGATAGAGTTTTAATTGGGACCATCAGATGAAAAGATTATATCCTCTGATCAATGGCTCCAAACATTTTTAAATTATTCCACATTGCAGTGTGCAGAGCATTTTAATACATATTAATCTCATTTGATCTTCCCAGAAGGATCAAATGAATCAGATATTTTCATCTTTTAATGCCGACAAATCTATTGATATTTTCCTTTCAACTCCATTGCTTTTTAGCTTGTAAACTCCTTTCCAAAAATGTTTCCTTTCATTTTTTATATCAAATTATTTAAACAATCTAGAATTAACTTAGGAAATAGGGTGAGGTGAGGATATAATTTAATTTTTCCCATATGCTAATCTATTGGTTCAGCACAATTTATAATTTGTTATTATTTATATAATTTATAATTTATTCTTACATAAGGATTATTTATAATCCTCCTTCCCTTCAGATATTTGAGCTTTGTCATGCATTTATTTAATATACATCATTTGTCCATTTCAAACTTATCTATTGTATTCCAAATCTATTTGTCAAATCTTTTTTTCCAGTAACACATTCTTTTAATTACTTTAATTTTGTATTATTTTTAAATATCAAATAGTGAAAGTATTCTTCTTCATACTGTTTTCCCCCAAAACGTGTCCCTGAATATTTTCATCCATTAATTTTTCCAAATGAAATTTAGAATCTTGGTGTCAGCACAGCCCTAAGGCCACCAAGGCAGGGAACAGGCAATGGGGCAACAACAAGGTATCTCCCAACTTCTCTTGTGAAAATAGTACTGCTCTTTTATGTGAGGTGAAGCATCTATAATTCATGAAGTGTTTCTCCACCCAACTTCACGGTTCCTGCAATTTTGGGGAATCTGTATTTTCAGAAGCTTGTTTCATATGTCAAGCAGAATTTAATAAAACCTGTTCTAGCCAAACCTATGGTGGGCCTACTGGAAGGGGAAGGACGGCCATGACAAGTGCAGGAGCTTCTGAGAAACGGCACTTCTTAATCCCAACACCTGTGATGCTCATAGCAGACAATCTCAAAATCACTTAGAAATCTAAGGGGAATACATTTTCAGAGATGTACCTTTCAGGCGAATTGTTTTACTATAAAAACCTGACTGCCTCGTCTTGGGTAAAAGAACATGTTTAGTTACATAGACTTCCTCCTCGATAACTGTTAGAATATTGGTCAAATAAAATATTCTCCACAACAGATTTAAATCATACCAAATGCTATCAGTTTGGGGTATGAGTATTCATCTTTATCTTTTAGGCATTTTCTTGGGACGCTGGGTAAAGATGCATGAGGGGTTGTTAAACAGATGCCACTTAAACCACTTTGTTATGTCAGTGGAAGTTGGAAGGAAGCACATTAGGTACACTGCTAGGTAAACTGCCACTGTGTGACCACCGCCCTCCCCACCCCACCACGTCCAGACATGTTCTAAGTTAAATCTGCAGTACTTTTAATCATCACTAGGGAAAGGCTGGCTTAATAGTAAAGGAATGGCTTAGAACCCAACAGACTTGGGTTCTTATTCTGGCTCCACCTGATACTATTTGAAAGCCCTGGGCAAACTTAACAACTCTGTGCCTCAGTTTCCTAGAATGTGATGTTAGGAAACTAAAATTTACCTTGTAGGATTCAACAATAAGAGATAATGCATACAAAGGGCCTTGCATAATAGTTTGCACAAATAGGTACCTAATAAATGCCAGTTATTAATGCCACCAATAATATGAAGTCTGTATTTCTGTATTATTTCTAGTCTAAGAGCTCACCCAGAAAAAGTAAGAGGATATGAATTATGCTGAGTAGAGGGGAAAGATTCTAGATGATTCTCTAGTTTACAGGGTTTCTGCCTACGAAATCAAGTTCTTACCTCTGGCTTGAACAGCATCCAAGGAAGCCCACTCACAGCAGCTCAGGCTTAGCATGATTTGGGAACACACACTCAAGAACCAGCCCACTGCATCCCAGTCTGGGTGAAGCACAGCTTCCCAGAAGAACAGCTTCCCAGAAGAACAAAGAGCAGCCACGCAAATGCTGCCCCTGGTGCCCCAGAGGGCACGGGGCTCCTTGGCCACTGCTGACCTGCTGCGCAGGCTCCCTGCCATGGTCCACCAAGCCACATCTGAATGGAAGAAACAAAACAGCGTCATCCGTTTGTGCAGCCAACAAAGAGAACAAGCCCAGTGAGAATGGCCTATATCAAGAAATCCCAAAACAACAAATGCTGGCG
>VBSM01003204.1:29555450-29569553 GCA_008086735.1 Cheirogaleus medius | reverse complement strand
ATATTTGTACCCCCATAATATGCTGAAATAAAAATAAATAAATAAATAAAAGCTCCTGTCTCCATCCAGCACTTCAGGAGTAGGTCCAGGGCTACCTCTTGCCCTATCTTCCAAGACCACTTGTTCTATCTCTGTGCCTCAAATCTGAGTTTGCCTCTCTGTTCAGATCCTTCAGATTGATATTCAAATTAGCTTGGTTCTAGACCCTGACTTCCCTGCTGCTGTCTGCAGACTTCCCTTGTCTGTTCTCCCAAAGCCAGTCTTGGCTCCAGAACACAGCCAGGGTTGCGGAGTTTCGCCTCTGGTCATCCAGGCAAAAACTCCATATGCTCTAATGCAGAGATTTCCAGAGCTTCCATGTAGAGACTCAGCCAAGAGCCTTGAGTAATGGGACAAGTGTGGCCACGGAGCAATAAACCACCTTTAGAAATTCAATAGTACTTACTGGGTTCCTATGCTATGCAGGAACTGTGCCAGGCACTGGGGGTATAGCAAGGAACAAGGCCTACCTGGCCCTGTCCTCACAGTACTTAGAGTCACTTTCTGTCCTGCTGAGCAGACATTCTGCTTCCTTCCTCCTGCTGGTAGTACAGTGGTTTGAGCTTCCAGAGAAGCTTGCATCTTTCTGATTCTGATATGGGCAATAAGTGAAAGCACACCCGTGTCAACTAACCCCAGCAGGAATAGGAATAAAACAAGGAATCAGTAAAGCCAAAGTTCATTCCATACCTTTTGATTCTCTCTCTAGTTCATGCATTTTTGCTGTGGCAACCCCATGATCTATAGGTACCTCTAGCACAGATCCATCAGTCACTTCAAGTTGCAGCTGTAGAGCAAAAGAAAAAATATATATACTAGACGATAAATACCCTATAGCTATCCAGTGTACTACGCTGAACTTGATCTTTCCACTGGAATAAGGGGAGTAATTTACCTCTTTGGAGAATACATGACGTCAAGAAAAATGTAGCTCATGAAACTATATTTATTTTCTGTTAATCTTATAACATCATCTCTCATCCAGATTAAAGTACTCAAAACCAAGATTCACAGTCACCTGCAGGGCATATGACTGATTAAAAAGAAGCATTCCTGAATCATGAGATTGATTCTTTGAAGGGTAATACAAGGAGACATTGCTCTCTTATTACAGATCACAAGATAAGCCTTCTCCCAGCTATGGCCATGGATACTGGTGTCTCAATCTTTTGAAGCTTGTGATATCTAACCTGAATCCATCTCTCCAAAATACCATTTAGTTCTTATTCTCTTATGCTACCCTCAGTGGTATTAAAGATCAAGTATACAGTATTTAGGCAATATACCTTAAAAACCAAGAGTTGATTCAACATTTTTCAATTTTAAAATTATTTTTAAATTGGGTATTTTATGGTCTTCTATCTACTGCGATCAGATGTGCCTCAATTTGTGGAATAAATGCATCCCAGAAGGTTCACCTTTAAAGTGAATCTTCCTCTTCTGACAGCCATATAAAACCAATCCCAAGACAAAATAAAATCACCTTCAATGATGCAGAAATCCTTTTTAAAATCACACATATAAAAGAGAAATTTTTGATAAAATAATAATACACATATGAAAATGAAAGTTCCTTTTGTTTGGCAAGATTACTTCTAGAGTTAAAAGAAAAACAGCAATTATAGCTTTGGAACAGAACATCCTAGACTAAAAATTCATTCAGCTTTTATCAAATCTCCTTACTGTCATCGTACAAGAGAATAACAGGAAACTCTTTGGGTGCTCAGACCTTGTTTCCTAGCAATTTATGGAGGCTGAAGGCTCTTAAGAGTAAGCAATTGAGCTAAGGCTGGGGAAGCATGGAAACTAGGGTTGCAAATACCACAGGAAGTGGAACCAATGAGGCAATTATGTGTTCAATGTTACCTGTTACCCAGTTTAAAGTCAGGCTTTAGATATCATATAGTAATTCCTTTAATCAACCAGAAACCATGTATATCCACAAAGGCTGAAAAATAGGGATAGAATGGGCAAGGAAAAAGTAACTAACTATGTGGCCAGGTGCAGTGGCTCACGCCTGTAATCCTAGCACTCTGGGAGGCTGAGGCGGGAGGATTGCTCAAGGTCAGGAGTTTGAGACCAGCCTCAGCAAGAGCGAGACCCCCGTCTCTATTAAAAATAGAAATAAATTAATTGGACAACTAAAAATATATAGAAAAAATTAGCCAGGCATGGTGGAGCATGCCTGTAGTCCCAGATACTTGGGAGGCTGAGGCAGGAGGATCTCTTGAGCCCAGGAGTTTGAGGTTGCTATGAGCTAGGTTGATGCCACGGCACTCTAACCCCGGCAATAGAGTTAGACTCTGACTCAAAAAAAAAAAAAAAAGTAACTGTCTAATAAAAGGAAGCCAATATGTAGAGTGTGAATCAGGTTTCCGGGGTTTAATACCTGATCCTGAGACAGAGAAAGAGAGACAGAGAGTGCGCACATGCTGGTGCACACACACACACACACACACACACACAAGGCAGTAAGAGCCTCATGACTTTGCTAAGAGTTGGTACAGACTAGCTCAAAAGAAAAAACAGGGGGAAAGTCAGAATACTAATCTAAATATACAGCATATTTTCAATTATGTACAAGGGAAGGGAATTTACCAAACTTTAACTGCAGTTATTTCTAGGACTGTGGAAAATTGTGGATGGTTTTTCTTTGTGCTTTTTTCTATTTTTCTAATTTCTACAGCGAGCATGTATCTTTGACTTCCATGTGCAATAAGGAAATGATTTGTTTTTGAAAAGAAAGAAAGAAAAGTTTTGAGATCAAGGGGCAGCAAGCAAAGAGAAATCCCCCTGAGGAGAGAAAACTAATAGAAGGCAGACTCAATCAAGAAGCTCAAGAAGCTGTGGATGGAGCTGGTGGAGAAAACATTAAAATCCAGCCGAGAGGCTGCACCGAGAGGCCAGGGTTGGGCTCAAAGAGGATCCTGGGGGTAAAACGAAGCAGGGGCTAGAAACATGATGGACTCACTAGTGAGGCTGTGGAGCTGTAATTTACCCACCTGTGTGTACTGGTACCCACCTTGCCTCACATTGTACTAAAATAGACTTTGGGCCTAAATTACCAACTGAATGTGTCAACTCAAGACCCATTCCAGAAGAGGGAATTGGAGGAATGGAAGAGAAAGATAGCCATCCCAAAAGGTGCCATTTGAGAGTACATCTTCTGATACCAGTGGAAAGAGGCCATGACAAACCTATCCCAGGAGTGGATTGGCAGGGACCCAGAGCAACAGCTCTTGACCCCGACAGACACCACCAGGAACAACAGCACCCCAAAGGCAGACCCAGGTGTAGGGTGGAGGAAACCCTGCAGAGCCCTCAGTGTGACAGCTGCCATCCAATCCTCCTTCTCCCAGTGACTGCTGCACAATCCAGGATATGACAACCCTGAAAGTGAATCTTTAAGGGAAGTACGTGATATGTACATGATAAAAGAGAAGCAGTTCATGTATGTTAGTTCCCCGCCTTTCTCCCCCTCCCATGCTTAAGAGAATCCCATCTCAAACCTTCTCACCCCACCACCAGCCATGGACGGTCCTACTTTGCTAAATAAGCCTTTTGGGACCTGGCAATGCAGAGGAACAGGACTGGGGAAGAGGGTGAGAGGCATAGGAGTTAGAGCTGGTGGGGGCATGGAGGATTTTGTTGGAGGGAGGCTGGGGTGAGGGAGACGAGGGAGCAGCTTCAGTGTGAGGGAAATGGATGGACAAGAAAAGGAGGATTTAAAGATGTATTGCTGAACCCTTGCAGAGTTCATAAAAGGAAACTAAATGGCTAAGATCTTTGGAAGTTACTTTTGAAAACTGGGCAGTATCATTTTAACCATTACAGTGCTCTAAGACTATCCCTGGAGGACGCAGGCTTTTTAAAGATCACACGTTGATGAGGCACATCTCCTTCATATAGGGACCATGGAGCTCAGGGGTGAGGCTAACTAGAGTCCAATAAACCGTAGCAAACAGCTTTACTTTCTAATGTTCTTGTGCATATTGGCTAAAATAAGGGTCTTTCGCCCTTACTGTTTCCTCCTGGGATTTTTTCCTAACACAATTGTCCCTGAAGCTCCTAACTGAAAGCTGCTCAAATTTCTCTGACAGTACAGAAAATATAAAAGCACATAGTGTTGGAAGTGACAGGGAAAAAATGATAATATCTTCCCTAAGCTTGAGCGGTACAGAAATGTCTACTCTGGGTATGTTTTAATGGATAAATGACCAAATCTGAAATATTCTTTGTATCTAGAGCATGATGCTTGACAATTTCATACCTTAATAAAAGCCCTATAATGAAGTCAATTATATTTAGCTGAGGCAGTAGGAATAATGTGCCATTCTGTGTACACTAAGATGGTGCTACTAGTCTTGTTTGCACAGTCATAGTCATATACATAGGTGCACCCTGGTACCTGCAGGGGGTCCCAAGAATGCAATAGTGACCCCTGAGTCTTGGTGAACAGTCAAGAGCTAAATGGAAACAAATGACTTTCCTGATGTGCTGCAGAAATATTCACTGCATGGCACAATCTAGGACAGAGATAGCAAGAATGTGACATGCATGCTGCTACCCCACTTCCAGTGATCCTAACAGACATCAGTAATCAATCAATATAATCTTTCATGCTGAACCAGGTGTAGTCCCAGAAATGTTCTCGTTACAGTTCCCCAGGCAGTCAGAGCTGGAATTTGAGATGAAATCTATCTGCCATTCCTATTCTGTAGGATGATTAAGGCCATAATGTCAATTTGGGAATGAGTGTCCAAAGATCCCACCCTGGGAACACACAGGGTATTAGAGATGGTGGTACAGAGATAAATTGAGAGCAGAGTTGGCCTTCTGCAAAAATCACAGGGCACATACAAGTGGCAGGTGGCAGAAAAGGCCTCCATGCTCATAAAAATCTCCCAAAATCCACAAACCTCTCCCGTTTCACTTCTTGGTTTTAGACGCTGAGGGCTGCCGCTCAAACAAAGGCATTTGCGGGAAAGAGTAACCTTTTGAGCTATTGTCTTTCATACACACCTTGACTCAAATTAATTTTTCACATCAACAAACCAGATATCTGAAGAATTAGGGTTCAAGGTGGATCTGGTTTAAAGAGGCAAATAAAAGCATTAGTCAAAGTAGGTGCCAAGGCCTGGGTGCATATATCACTGGTGACATCCTCCTTTGTAAGCCAAAAATCGGATCCTCAAATAGGGAACAAAATCCTATGGTAAATAGCTGAGGAAAAACATCTGATTAGGACTCTATCTGTAGCAAATGAAATTAAAATTTAAGAAAATAAGTTTGCTTTATCTTTTTTAATTAGGTTATAATTGGCACAACCATGTGCAAAGCCTGTGAACAACTCAAATATTTATGCTGGGGGAGAGCATAACTTTTCCAACAAAGAGGAAGCAAAGAGGGCATAATGGTATCATAAAATATCCTTCACTTCTCGCTTGATTTCTGCAGTACGATCATAAAGAATGTCCCTTCTGTTAAAATAGTCAAGGGGTTACTAATTTACTATATCAATATCCTTTGGCATTCAAATCATTTGCTTTGAAGACTCTCATGTCATAATCCTTACTGGCTTTCTCTTCTACAGTTGTTAACTTACCTGACTTTCCCAAGCCTCGTTTGTGTATCATTTGAGCAATACTCTGACAACATCATTTTCCTCAACTTCATGAAATGTTTGCAAGACAGACAATTCCCTTTACAACCTATTTATGTTGAGTTTGCATTTATATTAACCGATGTTACAACATCCATCAATGAAGTTCACTAGAAAAATATGTTGAAGGTGAAGAGAGGCAGGTGCTAGCATTACACAGGGAGGATATTTGAGAGAAGACAAATTTTACAAGTTGATGAGTGATTATTTTCATGTGATGATAAATTTTGCTTCCTTATGAAACCATGTAATTGTCGGGACTGGGATAATGAACACTCAGATATTGAGGATACCTATATTGTGCAACCCTTCCCCCTGGGCCACAGCTGATTGGATCAGAGAGGGACACTCGATCCAAATAATAATTTTCTCTTTCCCAGGAATTTGGGATTGAGACATAGTTTTTTATTTGTGTGTATATATATATATATATATATACATATATATATATCAAATATATATTGTGTAGTGACCTCTGAACTTTTTATTATACATGCCTATCAGTAAAAAATGTTATATAGATATGTTTTTATTTATAAATTATATTCATAATTATATATATTTATAAATTATATGAATATAATCTTTAAATATTTTTTAAAATTTAAGAGATGAGTGAAATTATAAAGAAAATATTTTAATTTTTTATTATTGTTTTAAAAGACTTCATTCAATTCCATGATGCAAAAATTCACATTTATTCCAATAGTTGGTTTTAATGGCTGCAGAGCTAAAAACCTAACTCTCATAATGACAAATAGGTCCAAATGGAATAAAAGATACTTCATTGGCCAGGTTTTCAACATTATGATTTTTTAATCCCAACCACTAACTATGCAAAGACTCCTGTTGACATTAGGTTCATAAATTCCTACTTTCTCATGTCAGTCAGTTCTTGTAAACTAATCAAACCCATTGACTTTATTTTCTGGAAATTTTTATACCAGTTAGAAAATTCTGGGGTTTTTTTGTTTTGTTTTGTTTTGTTGAGACAATCTCACTCTGTTGCCAAGGCTAGAGTGCTATGGCATCAGCCTAGCTCACAGCAACCTCCAACTCCTGGGCTCAAGTGATCCTCCTGAGTTGCTGGGAGTACAGGCATGTGCCACTATGCCCGGCTAATTTTTTTCTATATATTTTTAGTTGGCCAATTAATTTCTTTCTATTTTTAGTAGAGACGAGGTCTCACTCTTGTTCAGGCTGGTTTCGAACTCCTGACCTTGAGCGATCCTCCCGCCTCGGCCTCCCAGAGAGCTAGGATTACAGGCGTGAGCCACCGTGCCTGGCCAAAAATTCTGTTTTTTAAAGTGCAGAACTATCAAGATTTTTATGGGTGAGACATCATTTTCAACAACAAAATCATATAATGATAGAGATATTGCCAAACATCCATTTTCAAGATGTTCTTTCCATAGCAAGAGTCCTTTTGAAAAGCAGATATAGTACTTTCTCTCTCACTGACAAAATATCATCATTACCTTGAAGAAACAGAATAAGCTTTTTTTTTTTTTTTGATGGCTTATAATAACATTTCTTCTCTCACAGTTTTAGAGGCCAGAGGTTCATGAAATCAAGGTGTTTGCAGGGTTGGCTCCTGCTGGAGGCTCTGAGGGAGAAATCTGCTAAATGCCTCTCTCCTACAGTATGGTGGCTATTGGTAATCCTTGGCATTCCTTAGCTTGTAGATGCATAACTCCAATCTTTGCCTCTGTCCTTCAAATGACCTTCTCCTATATTTTCTGTCTTCTCTTCTGTCTCTTACGAGGCCACATGTCATTTGACTTAGGAACTATTTGGTAAATCCAGGATGATCTCATCCTGAGATCTTTAACTTAATTAAATCTGCAAAGACTCATTTTCCAAATAAGGACACAGTCACAGGTTTAGGGTAGACATATCTTTTTTTTGCGGGGGGCACTGTTTAACCCACTGCACATTGACATCAGTGAAGTTCTTAAATCGACACTAACAACACTTGCAGAGATCTCTAGATGAAGAAAAGGTGATAATAGGAAAGACTTCCGGAAATGCTCAACTTCTTCCTGGTCAGCCTACATCTACCAGCCTCCAGATGTGCAACTTCTTGTAGTCACTGCTCTCTGATTCTCAGAATAAACTTATTTTTTAATAGTTTTTTTATTTTTTAGTATCACAGATAAGGTCAGGGAAATTAGAATAATTATCTTCTTGAAAAACAAAAACATATAACTCATCTCTAAGAAAGACCATTCTTTTGCCACAAGATGACCAAAAAACTTCTCATGATTCAAAACATGAGTCTTCGTGGTCAATTATTTTCTTTGTACAAAGTATTGGAATGATTCTACTACTAAAATCCTTGTTTTTATACAACTGACCACATCAATGACCTCCTACGGTACTTTGTACCCTTTTGACTTCAACTTTTTCCTCTACTAGATTGTCTATGAATAACAGTGAACAGATTTCACATATGGAGTTAATGCTCTAGTGTCACTCAGAATTATTTTTATTCTGATCATAACAATTGCTCCATTAGGCGTTAGTTACACTTAGGCATAAGACATTATTTCATTAAAAAGTTCCTTTCCCATGTGACAATGGCTGACAGTTGTGTGTCTGTACATTCACACAGGCAGCACAGATGCCTCATACCTACTTTTGCTGGGTCACTTTGCCAGCAGCAGACAGGGTGTGAGTGAACGTTTGTCCATCATCAGGAATCCACCTTTCCCCTTTACAAAAGAAAGAAGCTGTTTTATTAATAATAGACACAGGTGAGAAAGCATCAACTATAATGACAAGAAAGTGCAGAGCCAAAAGTAAGTGAGGAAAAAAATGATTACTGGTCAAGGCGGCTCTGCAACAAATGTCCTGTAATCACTCTGAAGAGCTCTGAAAATGGGTTATTTAGCTCCCCAGTCTTAGGAGCTAATGCGACTGGATAGAATTCGCCTTTTAAGAAAAAGATCCTTTTCTTTCATTCTCAAACAGGATCACAGTAATGATGAGCTGGATATCCTAAGTATAGTTACTATTTTAAAATGCTCCAATGGCTCAGCCTATCTACACTCTCAAAATTATTTGATTCACTGAAGGGAATTAAGAAAACATACTGGAGTGTTAGAAGAGACTTCCAAAGGAATCACATTTTTGCCTCAAATCAGAGACTCTTGGCCTGCCACAGCGACAAGCTTTGGCTCTTCTTCTCACCTTATACAAAACATTTTTTAATGTTTCTCACAGTTAACACAGATTTGAAGTTTAATTTCAAACAGCTGAATAGAAATGACATTTACCAAATTAAAAGTAAGCACAATCTTCATGACACTTTTCATACAAATTCCTTTTAATCTTAAAACGAACAAAGGCCCTCTGACTGCAAATGGAATTAAATCAGAACCTAGCACAACACCGGTCTTCCCTTGCCATCCCTGAGTGAGTGGCGTCTCTGGTAAAGGGCATTAATCCTACATATATGTTATTAGCGGGATTACTTTCTGTTTCTTAGGATAGAATGCCAAGGATCTTTCTTTCTCAAGCCTGTTTGGGGGTGAGAGCATTCAACTTAGCACACGTGTGTTGAGTTCCTGCTTTGCGCAGACTTGGTCTCAGTTTGGTGACATGACACCATGAGCTCTCAGATCCTTCTTGTTGGGGCCTAAACTGATTTTGTAATTGATCTTTGATTCTCCCAGAGGGGATCTTACAAAATGTTAAAGAAAGTGTGATTTAACCACTCCATAAACATGTATGTGTACTGTGCACATAGTCCCTTCTCTGCCAGAGGCTCAGGAAACAAAAAGAAGACTATTCCATGGATTTATCTCCACCTTTAAACAGCCAAAGAAGGGAGGAATCTACCCTCACCACCTACTTATTAGGTGTCTGCTAAGTTTATAGCAAGGCAAAGGTATCATAGCTGAGATAAAATGAAAAGGAGAGTAGCCCTGACTTCTAGCTAGTTGGATGACTTGACAGCTTGGCCATAAGCACACCTCCAGAAGAAATTCCTCAGCAGAAACCTTACAGTCCAGGAGATATTGGGATTCTATTTTCAATTTCTACTTTACGGGAAAATAGTGCTTTCAGTGTTTATGAGTGATTCATCAGAAAATCAGGGTCTAGTTGGCTGACACTGTAGGTGCCAAGGTTTCATTATTTTCCTCTCCAGAGAACAGGTAGGTTGCATGGATGCTCAAGAAATACCTTTCTGGCCGGGCGTGGTGGCTCATGCCTATAATCCTAACACTCTGGGAAGCCAAGGCGGGCAGATCGCTCAAGGTCAGGAGTTCAAAACCAGCCTGAGCAAGAGTGAGACCCCGTCTCTACTAAAAATAGAAAGAAATTAATTGGTCAACTAAAAATATAGACAAAAAATTAGCTGGGCATGGTGGCGCATGCCTGTGGTCCCAGCTACTCGGGAGGCTGAGGCAGAAGGATCGCTTGAGCCCAGGAGTTTGAGGTTGCTGTGAGCTAGGCTGACGCCACGGCACTCTAGCCCGGACAACAGAGCAAGACTCTGTCTCAAAAAAAAAAAAAAAAGAAATACCTTTCTGCATGTCTTATTGCCTTATCTTTTTAATATTAATCCTTTGTTTGGACTGCAAAAGTTTTCTACCAGTAGATAGCTATCATGTTTAAAGAAAATATTTAAAATATAGATTTAAACAGGAGATATTTTGCCTGTAAATGACCTATTGTCAAAAGCATCATCAAAAAGATGTCTAGATTTGTCACTCTGTTAAAAGGATCCACAGTATGAATCTTCTTAGAGCAAGTTTTCTTCTCCTTCTCCCAATCTAATAGTACATGGCCCTCCCACTCCCCCAAAAAAAACATTTTCATAAATAAATTTACATGTAAATCAAAATATGCCTGCAGCTTGTAATTTCAATCAATAAAGTGGCAAGCATTTGTTAAATGCTTTCTATGTGCCTAGTTATGTTTTAAGTGCTTGGAGGTTCAAAAGAACCACATGAATCTCTCTGGCTCCATCTAAAACCTATTTCGTTACATTGAAAATGTATCAAAGGTTCCAACGAAAAAAGAAACAGAGCCTCTTCAGGAGTCTTTTTTCTTGTGAGCCTTTGAATCTCATGTTAAATACTACAGAAGAGTTTTTGAAACTTGGATTCTTAAAGGAAAATAAAAAAACATGTTGGCCTGAGGTTTGAAAGAGAAGTTGTAACAACCACTATGAGGCCTTCCTCGGAGAAAATAGCGCTTTCCGGGAAAATAGTGCTTTCAGTGTTTATGAGTGATTCATCAGAAAATTAGGGTCTAGTTGGCTGACACTGTGGGTGCCAAGGCAAAACTTTCATCCTGGTTAGAAAGTAAGATCTGTAAAGCCAAGTAGGGGCCGCCATGTGTTTCTGGAGAGCAGTTCTAAATCACAAGAACAGAAAGAAGGAGAGAGAAGATGGGAGATAGAGAAGGTTTTGCTGTTCTGTTCATGAGAGGAAGTGGTGAGCTACTCAAGGACTCATTAGCAGAGGTAGGAGGCAAGGAGGAGACCTCATTTTGCAAAGACAATCACAAGGGATTGGAACCACTACCATAATTTTTAAACTCAAAGGTCCTAACGGTACAGTTTCAAGACTCTGATTCAAGACTGACAGCAGACTTCTCAGCAGAAACCTTACAGTCCAGGAGATATTGGGATTCTATTTTCAATATTCTCAAAGAAAAGAACTATCAGCCATGAATTTTGTATCTTGCTAAGCTAAGTTTCATAAATAAAGGGGAAATGAAGTCATTTCCAGACAAGCAAACACTAAGGAAATTCATCACCACTAGACTGGACCTACAAGAAATGCTCAAGAGAGTTCTAAACATGGAAACAAAAGGTCAATTCTTGCCATTATAAAAACACATAAGACTATAAAATTCACAGGTTTTATAAAACAATTTCACAATTGAGAATACAAAGCAATTAGGTAACAATTAACATTATGACAGGAACAGAATCACACATATCAATATTGACTTTGAACAAAAATGGACTAAATGCCCCACTTGAAATACATAGATTGGCAGAATGGATTAAAAAAAACAGAACCCAACTATATGCTGCCTTCAAGAGACTTTCCTAACTAATAATAACTTTTGTAGACTCAAGGTAAAGGGGTAGAAAAAGATATCCCATGAAAATGGAAACTTAAAAGCAAGCAGGAGTAGCTATACTTATATCAGATAAAAAAGACTTTAAATAAACAACAGTAAAAAAGACAAAGAAGGTCATTATATAATGACAAAGGCATCAATTCAACAATAAGATATAACAATCCTCAATACCTATATACCCAACACCAGAGTGCCCAGATTCATAAAGAAAATGCTACTAGACCTAATAAAAGAGATAGACAGCAATACAAAATAGTGGGGGACTTCAACACCACCTCTGATAGCACTAGACAGATCAGCAAGGTAAAAAATCAACAAACACTAGACTTAAACTGGACTCAAACAAATGGATCTAACAGACATTTACAGAACATTCTACCCAACAACTGCAGAATACACATTTTTCTTCTTAACAACCTAATGTTGTACCTCAAGGAACAACAAAAACAAGAACAAACTGAACCCAAAGCTAGCAGAAGAAAAAAATAACAAAGATCAGAGCAGAACTAAATGAAATTGGAACCCCCAAAAAATAACAATACAAAAGATCAATGAAACAAAACATTTGTTCTTTGAAAAGATAAACAAAATGGATAGACCAATACCTAGATTAACCAAGAAGAGAGAAAAATCAAACAAACTCAATCAGAAATGAAAAAGAAAACATTACAAATGATACCACAGAAATACAAAAGATCATCTGAGACCACTATGAACATCTCTATGCCCACAAACTAGAGGAAATGAATGAATTCATGGAAACATATAACCTCCCAAACTTGAATCAAGAAGGAAGAGAAATATGAACAGACCAATAATGAGTAGTGAGATTGAATCAGTAATAAAAAAATCTCCCAAGGAAAAAAGCCCAGGACCAGACAGATTCACAGTCAAATTCTATCTGATATGCAAAGAAGAACTGATACCAATCCTACTGAAATTTTTCCAAAAGGTTGAGAAGGAGGGAATCCTCCCTAATTCATTTTATGAAGACAGTATCACTCTGATACCAAAGTCAGGAAATAAAGCAACAGAAATAGAAAACTACAGATCAATATCCCTGATGAATATAAATGCAAAAATCCTCAACAAATACTAGCAAACCAAATCCAACAGTACACCAAAAAGATAATTCACCATGATCAAAGGGGTTTCATCCTAGGGATGCAAGGATTGTTCAACATATGCAAGTCAATAAATGTGATTTACCACATAAACAGAATTTAAAACATTTGATCATCTCAATGGGTGCCAAAGAAGCATTCAATATAATCCAGCATCCCTCATGATAAAAATCCTCAACAAACTAGGCATAGAAGGAATATACCTCAAAATAATAAGAACCATATATGACAAACCCACAGCCAATATCACACTGAACAGGAAAAAGTTTAAGTTATTCCACCTAAGGACTAGAACAAGGCAAGGATGCCCACTGTCACAAATTCTATTCAACTTAGTACCAGAAGTCCTCGACAAAGCAGTCAGGCAAGAGAAAGAAATAAAGGGCATTCAAATGGGAAAAGGTGTAGTCAAATTATCTCTATGACATTATATCTACAAAACCCTAAAGACTCCTTTAAAAGACTCCTAGAATTGATAAATGAATTCAGTAAAGTCTCAGGTTACAAAATCAATGTACACAAATCAGTAGCATTTCTATATACCAACAACAACAAAGCTGAGAACCAAATCATGAACTCAATCCCATTTATAACAGCTATAAAAAAGAAAAAGAAAAAAAAAAGGCAACAACACCTAGAAATATACTTAACCAAGGAGGTCAAAGATTTCTACAAAAATAACTACAAATCACTGATCAAACAAATTGTAGATGACACAAACAAATGGAAAAACATCCCATGCTCATGGATTGGAAGAATCAATATTGTTAAAATGACCATACTGCCTAAAGCAATCTACAGATTCAATTTCTATCAAAATATCAATGTCATTTTTCACAGAATTAGAAAAAAAACAATTCTAAAATTCACATGGAACCAAAAAAGCCCAAATAGCCAAAGCAGTCCTAAGCAAAAAGAAAGAAATTAGAGGAATCACATTACTGGACTTCAGATTATACTACCAAGGCCAGAGTAACAAAAACAGCATAGTACTGGCATAAAAGTAGGCACATAGCTCAATGCAACAGAATAGAGAACACAGAAACAAAATCGTATACCTACAACCAACTGATCTTCATCAAAGCAGACAAAACATACACTGGGGAAAGGACATACTTACTATTCAATAAATGGTGCTGGGAAAACTGGATAGCCATATGCAGAAGAATGAAA
>VBSM01003204.1:29542188-29553331 GCA_008086735.1 Cheirogaleus medius | reverse complement strand
GCTCATGCCTGTAATCCCAGCACTTTGGGAGGCCGAGGTGGGAAGATCACTTGAAGTCAGGAGTTCAAGACCAGCCTGGGCAACATAGTGAGACCTTGTCACTACCAAAAAAAAATTAAAATAATTAAAAATAATTATAATTAAAATTTTAAAAATAATTTAAATTTAAAAATTCTTTTAAAAATGAAAGCAGCTATGACAAAAGCATGAAGGTATCCCAGAGAAAGTGACACTGGCAAAATTGTCAAGTTAAAGGAACTCTCAAAAGATATTTCACAACATTGAAAGTGCAGAGGATAAAATGTTAAATGCTGATCCAAACTTTGAAAGGATTATGACAGTTTGCCAAGGCATAAAAAGGAATGAAATACTGATACGTGCTACAATGTGGACAAATCTTGAAACATTATGCTAAGTGAAAGAAGCCAATCACGAAAGACCACATATTATGATTCCATTTAGATGAAATGTCCAGAATAGACAAATCTATAGAAAGAGAAAGTAGATGAATAGTTGTCTACGGCTGAGGAGGGTGAGATGGGAGGATAGGAGGGTGAGATGGGAGGATTGGAGGGTGATGGCTAAAGGGTATAGGGTTTAAACCACATTTTAAAGTTAACAGATAGGCCAGGTGTGGGCGATATGATTGCTGAGAAAGGAGGCAGAGAGTGGGACTAAGAGGCAGAGAAGCCAGCAATCTCATGGAGCTGGGTGGGGGCCTATCCAAGGCGGCCAGTACCTAAATAACCAAGATTCCTGAAAAGAGGAGGCCTAGGGAAGAAAGCATGACACACAGTGATTTTCACTTCAAGACTAATAAAATTAATACTCTTCTAGCAAGACTAATCAAGAAAAAAGTGAGCAAGCACAAATTACAAATAACAGTAATAAAAATGGCCTCACTACAGAGCTACAAACTTCAAAGAGTTACTAATGAGATATTAGAACAACTTTATGCCAACAAATTTGGAGATCTAGATGAAATGGATAAACTCCTAAAAAAAAAAAATAAAACTTATGCAAACTTACTCAGGAATATCAGAAAATCTGAATAGTGCTTTAGTTATTAAAGAAACTGAATTTATCATTTAAAATCTTTCCCCAAAGGAATTTCCAGATCCAACTGGTTAGACTGATCAATTCTTCCATTTAAGGAAGAGGAAACACCAATACTAAGAAAGCTTCTTTCAGAGAAGACAAGATATAAATAATTGAATTTAATCAAATGTATAAATAAGTAAATATATCAAGTTTACCAGTAAATAAGGTCAATATACAATAAAAATAAAACACCAAAAATAAATTATGAAAAATGATACAATCAATAGTAGCTCTCACCTGCCACCCCTCCCTAATAGAGCTCAGATTTAATATTTTTTAAATGATCATCTCATGCTGAATTTAAAATTGTGAAGGAAGTCAGAAGAAAAGGTCTTAGACTCCTGCTTATCCAACAAACATGAATATATGCATGTCTTCCTTTCAGACAGGCCTTCAGAACAACCCTCCAGGCATTCAGCTGCAAGGAAACCCATATCCCAGCTGCCATAATCCTTCCATTATGTCTGTCTGCGTTTGGGAGAGAAGAAAGGAAGCCAAGTCATACAGTGGATCTAATCCACAAGCTCATCCTCTAGTTTGTTTTTAAGGAGCATCAGTCCTATAAAGAAAACTTCCTTGGGCCTGGCTGGAGAATCTTCCAGAAATGAACACAAAAGAGTGAGAGCCACAGACCAAGAATCCAGGCTGGTAAGACTCAGGGTGCCAGAATTTGATGTGCAGCCTGAGTCTAAAGACTGTTAACACTTCCCTTCCACCGCTGTATCACAGCATGTCATTGTTTGAAAACAAAATTCTAACAAGGGTTATTAATGCCTTTAATACATAAGGCACATACAAATAACAATCCAAAAGACCTCAAAATACAAATGGGCAACAATCCTGAGCAGAAATTACAGAAAAAATGTCTAATACAAATGCAAATGTCTAATAACAAAGGTTTATGAAAAGTGTTTGCCTGGGGTAGAAATCAAAATTAAAATGAATTTCCTGTTTTTGTCAAAAACATTACCAGAGATATTTTCAAAAAAAATAATAGCATGATATAAGCACCCTCATATCTGATGGTGGGAGTGTTTTAATATATCTTCAAAATCTGTAAAAGAGTAACAGGTAAGAAAGACTTCCTGACAGGGCTGATTCTGAGCTAAATACCAGAAAGAAATAAATGCTGTGGGACAGCAAGAGTTAATATGTTCCCACCCACCTCGTGTCTAAATGCATTGACACAGCTTTTATTTGAAATAAGTACTGTCCTTCAGCGATAGCAAATATTGATAGAAAGACAAGTATCTTCCCGTACGCTATTGACCTGGTTTTTCTATCATGACTCAGGAATGACTTTAAGAAAGAGCTAAATTGACTGGCAAACTACATTAGAAAGAAGAGTTTTATATTTGAGCATTCAGATTCACAGCGTATTTCCAATGTCTCCCTCCAATGCACACACACTTGCACTAGCACTCACACATGCACACATATTTCATGAAATTCTTTCTTGCCTTAATTTTAAAACTTTTCAAAACATACCTCCTCTCAGTTCTCTAACTTCTGTTCGGCCACATTCCCCTCTACCAACTACTTTTCCCCTGTCTTACCCTTAAACACCCCAAATGGTTCACATCCTTGGCTTTCCTTTCAGGTTTACACCTTCTTGATGAGCGTAAGATTCTCAGACTCTGCTATTGCTTCAAGAACTCTATCGCTCTGTTGACAACGTCCAAATCCATATCTCCTACTCTGCATGAAATTTCCTCACAAGTACTAGAGTAATATTTCTTGTGCTGACTTCAAATGCACACATCCAAAGTGGAATCTTGCTTTCTTACCCTTATCCCACCTACTTTTTGTTCAAAGTTTGTTTATTCTTTTGTTCATTCATTCACTCAACAAATCATTACCAAGTAGGCATTATTGGCCACATTCTTCCAAGCTAGACACGTAGGAACCAGCCTTCATTCTTCTCTGTCCTCTACTCACCTGGGCCACCTGTGTGTTCTAACTCAGCTGGGTCTCTTAGATTCAGCCCTTTTCTTCATCCCCACTACCACTCTAGCCTTAGTCCTTGTCATCTCTCATCCCTGCAGCAGCCTCCTATGTATTTGCCCTGCCAGTAAAGTCAGTCCATCTTCCACAAGGTTGGCAGAATTAACTTCCTAAAAAGTAAATCAGGTCATGTCACTTCCTGTTCTTAAAAGCCTTTCATAGCCTACAGCAATGGGGGAAGCAGGGAGGTCTGTGGATCAACCACATTAGAATCAGCTGGGGAGCTCATTAAGCTGTCACTTGCTGAGCCCCAGGCCTTCTGCGTCCATCTCCTTGGAGAGAAGACCCAGGAATTCCCATTTTTAATGAGCTCCCCAGGTGATTCTTGTATCCACTAAAGGTAGAGAACAACTGGCCTGCAGGAGAGAATCCAAGCTCCTTAGGCAGAAATACAAGATCCTTCACCCTCCTGGCCCAGCTAGTCTCAGTTGCCTCCACTCTACACTGTGCACCTACACACTGGTCACACTGAATTTCTCTTACCTGGACATTTCAGTCCCTCCCATATCTCCAGGCCTTTCTCTCTACTCTGCTCATCTGCCTTCTCCTCCACCTAGCAAAACCCTGATCTCCCTTCCTCTGTGAATCCTTCCTTGGCCACCATCCCTGCCCCATCAGAATTGTCGCTTCATTCTGCCACAGCCCTCATTCATTCTTCCACAGACCTTTCTTCTCACCTTCTTCATGGCCAAGCACTAGCTCCACAGAATCACAATTTATCTGTTTATGTGGGGGTCTCCCAGATAGACTGTAACCTAATGGCATTATCTGACAAATTAAAGAATCTTTATAAATGTCTCATGGATCAATTAACTTATTTTAATAAGTCAAATAATTTATCTAGAAAGTAGTTGATTTTGGCAAGCGCACTGGATTCAATACTGCTTAAAATCTAAAGTTCATGAGAACCAAACTAAACTTATTTCATGATCAGGAAAAACATCCATTACTGTACAAGCCAGGCATGCCTCTAGAATTTACAGTTTCTAACTTAATAATGATTTAGATCACCAGAAAATTCCCTATTTTAGCTGCCCAGACCCCTCATAGAATTATAATTTGATGTAATGCTCTACTGTCACTGTGATGGTTAATTTTATATATCAACTTGTCTGATCCATGAGGTGCCCAGACATTTGGCCAAACATTATTCTGGGTATATCTGTAAGGTTATTTCTGTATGAGATTAACAGTTGAATCTGCAGACTGAGTAAAGCAGATGGCCTCCCTAATGTGGGTGGGCCTTGTCTAATCAAGTGAAGACATGAAAGGAACAAAAAGGCTGAATAAGGCAGGCTCTTCCTGTCTTACTGCTTGAGCTGGCACACTGATCTCTTCTGGCCTTCAGGCTCAGACTGAAACATCAGCTCTTCTTACGTCTCAAGACTCCTCCCTTTCAGACTGGAACATACACCATCAGCTCTCCTGGTGCTAAGGCCTTCAGACTTAGACTGGAACTGCACATCGGCTCTCCTGGGTCTCCACCTTGCCAGCTGCAGATCTTGGGACTCCTCAAGGATTCTAGGATATATAATTATAAGGAATTACAAGCCAATCTCTCTAGATAGATATCCTCTCCCACTCCCCTCTATTTATATGTTCTGTTTCTCTGGAGAAGCCCAATAGAGTCACAAAGTGGCATTTGAAAAATGTTTCTATATTATTAATAGTCCCATTGAAAACCTGTCCATTAGGTTGAGTGCTCCACTGAAACAGTAATAGACACAACTTGAATGTGCTACTCATACCCAAATGTATCCCTCTTGCCCCTACCATTTTCCTTTCCTGACTTCCATACTCAAGGATCCAACTGTCCACCTGACATTTCAACTGAGTTACCTCTTAAGTGACTCAAATTAAACATGTCTGAAACATAACTCCTGATTTTGCTCCCCGAACCAGCTTATTTCCATTCTTCTCCATCTGAAAAGATGGATCATAATTCATCCATTTTCTCAGGCCAAAAATCTAGAGCAATCTCAATTCCTCTCTTTCTCTCATTGTCCTCATGCCTCAAATCAGAAAGTCATGTTGATTCTACTTCCAATCTGAACCCTTAACATCACTTCTACCAGTTTCATCCTGGACAAAGCCACCATCATCTCTCAGCCAGGCTTCTGCAATAGCCTCCCAGTTGGTCTCCCTGCTTCCACTCTTGACCCCTAAATTCTATTCTCTATCCAGCAGCCAGTGAGAATTAGAATTAGACATCTTAAAAGATGACATAGCTCCCTGCTTAAAATTTCCAGCAGCTCCCCAATCACACTTGCAAGACAAGTCCAAATCTCTACAAAGCCATACATGGCCACCTTCTCTAGCCTCACCTGCTACCAGTCCCCTGCCACTCAGCCCCACCACCACTGTATCCCAAGTATGTACAAGTCCTCTCCAGTCTTATTAGTTGTTTCTCAAATACACCAAGTTTTTCCTCTCTCTGGGTACTGGAGCTTACAGTTCCCTCTCCTGAAACACTCTCTGCATGGCTCAATCCCTCTCTCCATTCAGGCGTCTGCTCAGATGTCATCTACTCAGAGACACCTTCCCCTGCCTCCCCAACACTCGCTATCTCATTAATCCACTTGATTTTCCTTCAGAGCCTCAGCACTACCTGGCATTACTTTATTTACTGACTTGTTTGTTGACTCTCTCTCCCCACTGAACTACAAACCCCATGAAGACAGAGGATTTGTCTGTCTTGTACATTTTCACATCCATGGTGCCTGGAACACAGGATGTGCACAACAGATAAATTAGTGAATGGATTCTTTTTGGTATGTAGTATCACACTAAGAAAATAAAGTATTATGGTGTTTGCAGACTGATATGACATGGAAATTATATAACTGATCGTATTTCCCTTTTTTCTTAACTTCCAGGAAGTTCAGATCTAAATTTTGTACTTAAGCCAACAACCTGCCTTAAATTGGGTTTCCATTTTAATTATCTCCCCATTACATGACTCCTGACCTTTTAACATTATTGTAACATTTATATAGATATCTTTTATTGTAATCCTCCTCAATTCCTTGGTGTAGGCAGACTATAGAAATTAATACATCCCTGTCCTCTACTCTTTTATCGATTCATGTATGTTAATATCATCTCTCTGACATTAATTATAAGCTTCTTGAATGCAGGCTCATCCTTTGATATGCCCTCAAAGCACATATTATGTTCACCCAATAACATCCTTAATTCATTGATTTCTACATTGATTGCTTGATTCATCAATAGCATAACCACATTTTGGTTGCAAGTGAATAAGCTAGGGTTTAGAGAAAATTGTCATCACCTTTTGAAACTTTGGACAAAGATTTGTTTAAAGTGAGCAAGCAGGAATCATCTGCGTAAAATAGAGAACTTGACTCTGTGAGCTGGACAGGAGAACACTGCAGACACAGCTGAGCCTGAGGCAAAGTTTAACAGCAGAGAACCTAGAAGGGGAGAGAAATTCTATAAGAAAATGCCCCTGGAAAAACTGGTGGAGAGAAAGGGAAATAAGCGAAGGAAAGTCATTTGAGGCTATTGGGGGGTGAGAGCGGGGCTGAAGAAAGGTGAAACTACTGACCCACATCTTGCTGGGGAAATAATGAAGAAGCCTTGGCAGAGTGGATGGGGTTGAGGGAGGTGGGATACATTTGGGATTAAAGAGATGGGTCAGAAGGCTTTGTCATTAACACTGAAGGAGGACTATCGGGAGGTGGTCCCTTTAATCTACCTATGGGGCCCAGACTGAGGTTAGAGCAGACAAGTTAGGAACAAAGAGGGGAAAATGAGTTCAGATAGAAACCCAGCAGGACTGCTTTCTCACTGGTAACTCTTGACATGCAGCAAAAGCCCAGCAGTGATTGAAAAGACCAGCACTCACCATGAAAGCCAGCGGGCAGGAATGGACGTTGCTATGGTGGATGTGGCAGTTGTCCCCATCAGCATCCTTCCAGCCAGCCAGCCGGGCACTCCGCATCCTCACAAAACTCTTTTGCAGCGGCTGCAGGGCTGGACAAGTATAAGGCTTTGAGTTTCTGTAGGTGTCTCCCCACCTCCCTCGCATCCACAGTGTGCATTCCTCACTCTGGAGAAGGCCTTGAGATCCTCCTCATTCAACAGGACAAGACAGTGAAAATGAATGAGCACATCACACCCCACATCCATACTCTCCATTTCAGTATCCAGAGTTTTCTAATGGGCACTTTGCTCAAGACATTAATTAATGTCTACATCGGGCCCAAAAATAGGACAAAATGTGAACTTTCATCTGAAAATTGTGCCAAATTGTGTCAGAGTGACATATATGCCAATTATAACATGATTGTTGTTGTTTTTAATGCTCTCACAGTGCCATTTCCATCGCTGAGACACTTACCTGTTCCAGCACAGGAAACAGATGGTAGGGCAGTTTCAGTATATGAGGGAGAGCACTTTTGCTCAAAGGACTTTCTCCCAAACAATGGACCAGAATGACTAGACTCATTGATATCTTCAAAACCCCTGTGAGCATTCATTAAGTGATACATTATTCATTCCACCAAGAGGGCAGGCTACACTGATGCAAGAGCTGAGAGGTCACTCGTGAATCTAGTCATCACAGACAGGTGAAATGGAATAAATTCACAATAAATCTTGGAAGAAATGGCCCGCTAATGGCTTCCCCTCTTCTCTGTATCTGTAGAGGCACAGCTATATCCATGCAAGATGCCCTCCATCATTAAAATGTGTGTTCCTCATAAAACAGTGACTCAAAGTAAAAACAAAAAACAAAAAAAGTGTGTGTTCCTTGAACTTACTATGTTCCATGAACTATGTTAACATCATCATCTTGCTTAAGTCTCTCAACAGCCCTGCAAGGAAGGTAACATCATTGTGCCATTTTACAGGCTAAGCCCTCGCCCAGTTGGTGGAGCCAGCATTTGGACCCAGGAGGTCTGACTCAAGAGCTCCCATTCTTCCCCTCTGAACAACACTGTCTCCCCAGTACCAGTGAGAGGGAGAGAAGGAAAGAAGGAAGGAAGGGAGGGAGGGAAGAAGAGAAAAAAAGAAAAGAAAAAAATACTGTCACCAGGAGCAGTGGCTCACACTTGTAATCCCAGCACTTTGGGAGGCCAAGGTGGGAGGATCACTTGAGGCCAGGAGTTCGAGACCAGCCTGGGCAACACAGTGAGACTCCATCTCTACAAAAAAAATTAAAATAAAAATAAATTAGCTAGTCATGGTGGTGCATGTGCAGTCATAGTGGTGCTGTGCAGTCACAGCTACTTGGGAGGCTGAAGTGGAAGGATCACTTGAGCTCAGGAGTTTGAAGTTGCAGTGAGCTATGATTGCACCACTGCACACTCCAGACTGGGTAAGAGAGTGAAACCCTATCTCTAGAAAAAAATAAAAAAGTCTCCCACAGTGACACAGGGCCAAGAGGAAGAGATATCAAAATGAGACACATCATCCCAGGTAACCACCCCTGAAGAGCAAGAAATGGTTACAACTGACCAGGGGGAAATGGATTTACACATCAGAGACAGAAGAGATAGGCCCTCGTGAAGCTCTGAACATAATAACTGAATACAAGTGGCTCTGTTTGCTAAATTAAACTACATCATTAGCTGAAATTATAGTAATGTAGCCATCACTTTCACTTTAATTTATAATATTTGAAGATTCCTTCTAAAAACAAATACTTGGGCTTAAGAAAACACCTACCAAATGATTTCTGGGGAAATGAAACATTTGAAAAGACTTTACCAATTGATCTCAAAGCAGAGATACTTTTACAACAAAACTCTAGGCCCTGGGTATTAACTACCTGCATAAGACCACACACACACACCACATATTCATCACACACACACACCAAACACACATACTACACGAAGAACACATTTACACCGCAAGCACACAATACACAACATACAACCCACATATCACACACACACCACACAATACACACATACCACACCACTCATGTATTCATCACACAGATCCATAACTACAGACACATACACACCACACACATATACACATCGCATATATACCCAACACGCAAACCACACCCACTGCATATACACACACACACACAAAATAGCAAACACACACTAAGCCTCTGAACAGCCAAGTGGCTTGTGCTGCCTCTCTCTGTGACCCCCTCCCTCGCCCATCCACAGTGTAATTGCACCTTTCAATTGCAACTTATAAAGCACACAACTTATAAAGCTCCACATGGGCAGTTGTTTTAAACTTTAGAATGCCTGAATTAAGTGACAATTTTAGTTCATTTTTTATAGTCAAAAATTCAGTTTACATTAGCAAAATAAGAAAACAGAGAGCTTCAAAAATCATGCTCTTAAGTTTCCTGAATCACGGTGATTTTAAAATCTTGAATCTGCCATTAGCAGGGAAAAAGAAAATCTATTTTGTAATCTGGCATATTCTTAGGATGACTTTCTTACTGCAACTCATGCTATAGATGCCTTGTGCAAATGTAAAAGAAAATAACCAGATTATCTGGGAGAATTCCAATCATGGGAGAGGAGCCCTTTGGGTAAAGACAGCCCTTCCCAGTCTTTAGTGACTTGAGGCTTCTTGAACTGCCCACGTCATGCCAAAAAATGTATTCTCAGAGAGTTAGGAAGAACTGCTGGGATACCAGTGTAAAAAAGAGGATTCTTAAACTTGTCCTGACCAAAACTCCTCAGTATCCACTGAAAAAACACTCTCTGAACCCTTACAGCTGTGTGCCTTTTATTCTCCTAATTAAAACCTATGGCTAAATGCAACATGGTATCCTGGATTAGATCCTGGAACAGAGAAAGACATTAGTGGAAAAACTGGTAAAATCTGAGTAAGTCCTGGACTTTAGTTGATGGTATTATACCAATGTTAATTTCCCAGTTTTGACAACATGCAATGGTTATAGAAGATAACACTAGGTGAAGCTGGGTGAAGGGTGTATGGAAACTCTCTGTACCACACTTACAACTCTCTGTTAATCTAAAATTATTTCAAACTAAAAAAAAAAAATTTAAATAGTTATGGTAGAGAATACCTCCCCTCTCAATCTGTGCTTTTCTTACATAAGGAGAATATCTGATACAACAACAGTTTTGATGGCATTTATAGGATATTTGGGCACAGTGTGAGCATGACCTATTATTTCTTGGATAGTTTTAAGTATCTGATTAAGCTATTTCAAAAACCTTTTTTTCAGATCTGTTTTTATGCTCTTACTCATTTCCTATGCAAACTCTCTTGCCATTTGACATGTATGTTATGATTTCACGCACCATGGGTACTAACAGGTGCAACGGACTTTACCAAAGCCGCAGCAATCACTGAAATTAACTTCATGGGAGGACTCCCAAGAGCCAGGGTGCTCTAACTATAACAGGTCCTCAAATAATGTTGTTTTCTTCAACCTCATTTTGTTATAATGTTGATAAGGAAAAAAAATTGATTCCTGGCCAATGTCTATGTGGAGTTTGCACGTTCTCCCCATGTCTGCATGAGTTTTCTCCGGGTACTCCGGTGTCCTCCCACATCCCAAGCTGTGCACATTCAGTGAATTGGCGTATCTACTCTGTCCCAGTCTGAGTGAGTGTGGGGTGTGTGAGTGTGCCCTTCAGTGGAAAGGTGTCCTGTCCAGGGTTGGTTTCCACCTTGCATCAGGAGCTGCCGAGTTAGGCTCCAGCTACCCTTGACCCTGAACTGGAATAATTGGGTCAATAATTATCTTACTAGTTTGTATTAATCTTTCTTAAATGTATGTATAGCTCTCATGTATTTCAATGTTTTATATTAGAAGAGTTTGTGAACTTTATTTGGAAGTTTAGCAATGCTTTTGTGACCCGAAATATACTGTAGGAATTTAACTCTTGTTTATATCAATTAGCCTATGGTAAAATGGGTCCCCTTATATATTGTTTCACTTAAAGTCACAGTTTCCAAGAGCCTGTCGACAATGACATTAAGTGAGGAATTACTACACATAGGTATTTACTTTTTTTTCTGGATTTGGCACAAGCCCCAATTTTTAAAAATTCCTTGGCCTGGC
>VBSM01003204.1:29510923-29532347 GCA_008086735.1 Cheirogaleus medius | reverse complement strand
CTCTGCTGTCATCTGGAGACTTCAGGGTTTGTTTAGATAATCCTTCCAACTTCAGCTCAAGGGTTTCCAAATCAGCGTGCGCACTGGAAACATCTTCACGGCTCCCAGGAGCCCTCTTAGGAGACAACATGTACGAGCCCTTGACTCCTTCCTCATCTGTTCATTGGTCCTGCCACCCAGGGGCAGATGCTTTTATCTTGGACCTTGATAAAGGTGGACAATTTGGTATTGTCTGGAAGAAGCACGTAATAATGATATGAGGCTGCAGAAGAGGCAGCAGTAGACCAGGGAGACCAGATCTGTCAAACTAAGAAATTTGGACCAGACCCTGGAACCAAAAGTCTCAATCCTATCACACCCAATGCCCTCTTTCCATTGAAAGATTTTGTAGCCTGCCCTTTACTATCCTGAAACAAAAATCATGGATTACATAACCTACCTGCACACCTAATTTTAAAATAATCAATATAATGGACTACAATATAAAGGAACACAGAAAGCAAAGTAATTCAAATAAAATAATATGCCTAAAATGCACCCATACCAGAAGTAAACTGTTCTCCTCACCCCCATAAAGACATTTGTGAGCAATAAGGAGCCAAGGAAAGATTTTTAAACAGAGAGTAACTTCATGTTTTAGCCCAGGTTCCCTAGAAAACAGAGCTTAAAGCTAGGATGAAGGCACTAAAGTTTTATTGAGAAATACAACTCCAGAGCAGTAAAGTAAGGGAAAAGGGCAGCGAGGGAAGAATTAGAAGCAAAGTTTTAAAAAGTCACTGCTTTATGATAAGCTATGAAGAATTGTCATAAGTCAAGCACTTGAAAGCTAAAAGGTACACTGCTTGGCCACACGGGATGTCCCTGGACAAGCTGTGTAGGAAAACTATGCCTCCAATAAGTCCATGGAAGGGACTCCTATCTCCTGCCGGTCAAAGCTGGCCCAGGGGAGTTGACTTCACACCTTTGGGTTGCTTCACCCAGACTCTTCACCTGGAAGTAGAGGGAGAAGCTCGAAATTCCAGGAGTGGGGCTGGTCTGCCCCGAGTGGAATTGCAGTGACCTTCTCAGAGCAACGAGCCAAGAGCCTGGGAAACATGTAAAGCTGAGAAAAACAACAGAGGCACAGAGGATATGTGTCTGACATACATGGTTAGATTTGCATTCTCAAAAAAAAAAAAATCCCTAGCAGTTGTAGAGCGTGTTGAAGAGCATGTAGATTGAAGGGGGCAGTGGGAGGAGATAAAAAGATCAAACAGGAAGCTGTGGAAACAGTTCTGGAGAGGGACAAGACCATGAACTACAGTGCTTACACACACATGCTTGCACACTCGTGAGTTTACTTATTGTATTGCTCAATTCCTTTATGCCCTTACTTATGTTTTGTCTCATGGAGATGTCCAAGTTTGATACGTACATACTAAAATCCCTCGCTATAATTATTTTGTTTGACTAGTCAATAAAAGATTAAAGAATCACACAACAATGAATTGAGATGCAAGAGCTAAAGTAATCTCTTCGTTAAGCACCAAATGAATCAGAGAAACATTAAAGGAATTCTGTCAATAATAGAACTGTCTATAGCTACATACATTGTAGATTAAATTATAAAATATTTTTTCTTCAGAAGAGATTATTTTTCTGTTGATGCCAAATTGAATCCCTCAAGCACAAGAACTACATTTCAGATTATTTACTTCTTCCCAACCTGCAAGTCATAATTATTTCCCTTCACTCATTTTTAATGTTGGCTTTTATATGGTTGAAAATGTGCAATTAGGCAATTCTGTTTTAAAAAAATAACAAAAATTAGGCTTTTCTCTCAAGAAACAGAGCCATAATGAATACAGTAATGAGAAACTAAAAAGAATTCAGAAATCCTTTTTATTATAATACACAAAGTCCTGTTAGGCTGGCCTACAAATGTGATTGTGAGCAAAGGACTTGACTGCATTGTTCTTCTTCAAAGAGCCTTTCTTTTCTCTTTGATAAGTCCTCTTTGGGTTTTAAAGAAAGGAGTAGATAATGAGAAAAACACAATTATGTCTGTGGAGTAGCCCCACACAGAAAGAAATGAGTCACAGAAGGAAAAAAGATGTCCTCATGACCACCTTTGCCATTAGTCACATTGGTTTAGAACCTTAAAGGTTTTGTGTGAATAGAATATGTGGAAAACAATAGGAAAGTACCCAGAGTGTGAATACCACAAAAACAAAAGGTGTTTATAATTATATAAAATGTTTCCTTTTCATACAAGCACAACAAATGAGTGGAAGTTAATCTGTACACCTGGTTAAATGACTGGGCATTGATCCTGAAGTTAACTGTTGCTTCAAACACCAGTGAAGTGAATTCACCGAAACTCTTCACCTATCAGATTATTTTTCCACTTTAAAAACATAATAGTTGGCCGGGCGTGGTGGCTCATGCCTGTAATCCTAGCACTCTGGGAGGCCAAGGCGGGAGGATCCTTTGAGCTCAGGAGTTCGACACCAGCCTGAGCAAGAGCGAGACCCCATTTCTACTAAAAAAATAGAAAGAAATTAGCTTCACAACTAAATATGTATATATATATGTATATATACACACACATGAAAAATTAGCCGGTGGCACATGCCTGTAGTTCCAGCTACTCGGGAGTCTGAGGCAAAAGGATCTCTTAAGCCCAGGAGTTTGAGGTTGCTGTGAGCTAGACTGACACCATGGCACTCTAGCCGGGGCAATAGAGTGAGACTCTGTCTCAAAAAATAATAATAATAATAGTTTATTAATGAATATAGAAACTACCACTGTAAGCTGTTAACTTTGGAAGAAGGGCTAAATTATTTCCTTTCTCAACTATCTTTTGAATTAAAAGTGACTTGTTTTGTCAAGGATGTTTTCCTTGGTCCTAAGCCATATTTGGCATCTACCAAAATGAATCTTTTCTTAAACCTGCTCATTGTTGTGTGGTTCCTTATGATGGAAAAGAAACCAAGAATTTGAATGAACAAATAGATTAAACCAATTTCACAGAAAAGCTTCCTTTGAAAAACAACTCCTTGCCATAATCATATTCATTTAGTGACCATCTGCCAAGTGCTTTACTCGCTGTATAGAGCACCCTTAGCATAAGTAATTCCATCTTAGAAAAAGACTTCATCTTACATTTCAAAAAGGCATCATGCCAACAGGAACCTGATGGATGGAGACTACTGCACCCAACCGGACAAGAGTGTAACCCTTTACTATCAGCCCTCATAGAGGACTCAGTGGCTTTAAAAGCAGCAGGATTTCACCAGTTTGACATAGCTGTCTCAACAGACACCGTATTGTTGTCACTCATGATCAGCACCTGGCATCTGCCAGCAAAGGCTCTACTCAAATCAAAGACTATTCCTTGCAAAATGTTTACGATTATAATATCCAGATCAGCCCAGGACACTCCCCTTGTCCATATAGTCCTCCTTGGACTGGTTCATTAACCCTTTTTTCTACCTCTTTTCTCTTTTTTTTTGAAACAGAGTCTCACTCTGTTGCCTAGGCTAGAGTGCTGTGCCATCAGCCTAGCTCACAGCAACATCCAACTCCTGGGCTCAAGCAAGCCTCTTGCCTCAGCCTCCTAAGGAGCTGGGTCTACAGCCACACACCACCACGCCCAGCTAATTTTTTCTATTTTTAGTTGACCAGCTAATTTCTTTCTATTTTTAATAGAGATGGGGTCTTACTCTTGCTCAGGCTGGTCTTGAATTCCTGACCTCAATCAATCCTCCCGCCGCAGCCTCCCAGAGTGCTAGGATTACAGGTGTGAGCCACAGTGCCTAGCCAATCTCCTTTTCTCTTGATGTTAAATGTTACTCTTTTTGATGTGAAAATTTTAATCTATAATGTTTGTATATCGATTAAGTATACTGCTATATATGATTTGCAATATTGAATGACTTGTGGATGGGCTCAAGCCTGTGTACCTGTGGCTCTGACTACCAAGTGAACAGGTAGTATGTGTGTGGGGGTGTACAGATATAGTTTAAATTCAAATTCCTATCTGGAAGAGATAATATTGGGGTATAAAATCATGCTATACTATAAAAGACTAATGGCAGATTCTTTGTTGTGGTGTGGGAGGTAGAGGGCAGAGAGATAAAGAGCCCCCAACACAATTACTCATGTATAAGAAAATAGGAAGAAAACATATTTGTGAAATGTACAGGGAACAAAGCCATGTGCTAGGGTTAAACATGCCATTTCCACTTTAGCATCTTGACATGTGACTTCTCGGATGGACACAAGGAAACCTGACAGTTCAGGTCTTGAAATTAGAGTAAATACTTTCTTGTTATCAACAGCCAAGGCAGTCTCTGTCTCAGGTCCAACCCAGCATTGAATTTATAGTCTTAAATATTTTCATTACGTTTAAAATTTTAATTCTTAATAAAAACTCTTAAAGTATATGAATTCTGTATTTGATTCAAAAATTTAGAAAATAAAATAAAGCAAGTGAAAAGAAATAAAGGCAAAAATAAAAGAATTATAAATATAATCAAGAACTAACTAATAAATCCAAGAACTCTTAACCTGAAAAATAGCACCTGCCTATTACTTTGCTCACTGTATAAACAAACATCTAGCAAATGTAATCAAAAAGAAGAAGAAATACAAAATGCAAGAAATGAGAAATGGAATGGGAACAACAGAAATCAAAAATTCTCCAAAAAATGAAGTATACAATCTTTGTTCACATCTCTTAATACACACAAACACACACACACACACACATAAAGAGGTTCACAGTTCATACTCAGAGAGAGCAACCCTCCTCCAAATCCCCCAGGCCACTCCAAAGCTCCTAATTCCCAAATGCCTCAGTCTCCCCCAAATGTTCACCTCGTGTATCTTTTTTTGTCTTTCTTCCTCTTTCTTCATTATGGAGATTGATTTAGCTTCTCTAACTTCTTTTTGTTCCCTTTCCACTTCTCCCATTGCTTGATTTCACTACCATAAAGGATATCCTGGGAACAGAGCCAGCAAATCAAAACCCTAACCATTCTTCCGATTTTCAAGTTTGATCTTTTCATTCCCATCCCCTGATACCTGACATACAGAATCTGGGGACCAGGCCAAAGCACTCATACATAAACCACTCCACAAATCTTCTCCCTCATCCCCATCCCATCACAAATGTTTCAGATGGTGAGAGTCAACACTGAAAGAGTAGCCCCAGGGAACCAAGAGGGTCCATCCTCAGAATTCAAGGGTGGTTCAATATTTGGAAACCTAATAAAACATGTCACATCAACATAACATACATGGGATCTCAATGGATGCTGAAAGGCATTTGTAAGTACAAATAAGAAGATGCTATGGGCAACAATTTTGACTAACTAAAATGTAGTTGGTACATCTATAAAAGAGGCAGAGGTTGAGGTTAGGGGCAAACAGAAAACATCTACTACTTTTCTTGATCTAGTGATAGGGAAATCAGATCCAGAACATGAATTACCTTCATGTGTGTCATCCTCAGGTTCAATTAAATTTGGCCTTAAAATCTGGCCTTGCAGGATGCTTGTCTGTTTCTAGAGGACTAGAGAACATTCAAATGGAACTGCATGACTTATAAAAAATATTAGCCATTTTTTATTTTATCAACTATTAATATAAAGAAATTAATATTGATTGCACTTTTGTGACCTCCTTTTTAAATAAAATTTGGGTGTTTTCACATTCCCAAATATGTACTCATTATAGCTAATTTGGACATATGCACAACAATATAACAAAATTTAAATTATCCACGTTCTCACTATCCAGGGAGGACCACTAATTAACATTTTAGTATATTTTCTCCCAGCATGAATTTGGGAACGTAAGCACTCTTGATATTTAATTAAAACATAAGTTTGTTGCTGGTATTATAACAATCACTTCTATGTCCCAAACGCCTCAAAGGGACATCAGAGGCCACTAGTTTTGACAGATTCTCCAGGCGGAAGATTAAACATTTGTTCCCCCAAAGCACCAGGGAGATTTGATGCCCTCCCATTGGTAGCAACGTGACTTTCTGTGTGTGGCTTGGAAAAAAGCCCTTCCAGTTGGTTCAAAATCATCAGAGTCTAGGGGACACACACACACACATACACACACACACACCAGTTAAGAACTTCTGCCCTAGGAAACCCATGGATGATTGATTGGGCTGGAAAGATTCCCTTGAAATTACATGCAAAATGTGTGGGAAGAGGGTATATAGCTTTCACCAAATTCTCAGAGTCTGTGACTTTCTCAAAATGTCAGGAGCCCTGGTATATAAAGTCCTTTCCAGTTTTAATATGCTGGTACTGTTTAGAGTTGGGGCTTTTATTCTGCCTGCATAAAAGACAGAAGTCTTGGAAGAGCTGGAGGACAACTTTAAAGCTAGGTTCTTCTATCAAAAGGAGGTTTGGGGGGAAACTGGCCCATGAAAAATGCAGACACAGCCCTTTACCTTCTCTGTGTATCTTGCTCTGACAGTGCTTCCTCTAATATCTGACCATCAGTGACTTAACAACTATGTCTACATAAAAATGATTCCACTTTTCAAGGATACGCCCAGGAGAAGTGTCTGCTCCCAGTGGTACTTGTGAGGGAAACAAAAGTCACTAACTTGGGGTCAAATTAAGAAAGAGAAGAAAAAAAGCCAGCATATTTCCAACTCCTACCATGCACTTGACATGCCCCACGACCCTCATCTGATGAGTATCAGAATCAGGCCTCAACCCTGGCTCTAGCCAACTTTAGAGTCTATTTAACCTCCAAACCATACAGCCTCCTCTATCAATAGATTGTGTATGTTTTGTGTTCTTACCTACACAGTGGTTTTCCCTCAAAGTTCTGTCTCACTTAGGAGACCAGTTAAACATACATCAGGGTTTTTTTGTGTGTGTGTTTTTTTTAGACAGAGTCTCACTCTGTTGCCCGGGCTAGAGTGCCATGGCGTCAGCCTAGCTCACAGCAGCCTGGGCTCAAGCAATCCTCCTGCCTCAGCCTCCTGAGTAGCTGGGACTACAGGCATGCTCCACCATGCCCAGCTAATTTTTTCTATATATTTTTAGTTGGCCAATTAATTTCTTTCTATTTTTAGTAGAGACAAGGTCTCGCTCTTGCTCAGGCTGGTTGCAAACTCCTGATCTTGAGCAATCCGCCCATCTCAGCCTCCCAGAGTGCTAGGTTTACAGGCATGAGCAGCTTTTATATATTTTATTTTGAGGCATTGATTCTAAAACACAAAAGAGTTATACAAAATGTCTTCAAAAAAAGCTTTGGATTATAAAAGAGATTAAGAATTTATCATTCAATGATCCTAAGTATTTCAGGAATGGAAAAACAAACACCACATGTTCTCATTAATAAGTGGGAGCTAAACAATGGGTACACATGGTCATAAAGTGGTATAAAGGACATTGAAAACTAAGAAGGGGGGAGGGTGGGAGAGGAGTGAGGGATATAAACTTACCTATTTGGTACAACAAACACTATTCTGGTGACAGCACACTAAAAGCCCTGACTTCAGCGTTATACAATTCATCCATGTAACAAGAACACTTGTACCCCCTGATGTTTTCAAATAATAGTTTTTAAAAAAAGAATTTATCGTTCAAATGCTGCCATCTAGAGGCCAAAAATGGCAAACCCCGAAAATAGACCATAGAAAAGGATATGGAAAACTCCAATTGCCCTAATCACCTGGTTTGTTAGCAAAGATTGATAATCTGGAACGTCGTGCAGGAAATTAACATGCTTATGTTCCACTAATTCTGACCTGTAAGAGATACTTTGCCTGTAAACAATGGCAGCAAGATGTCTATCAGAATGTTTCCAAAGGCAAAGATGCAGACTCACCAGGCAACATGCTTGACAATTCAGCTCAGGTCTAACAGGAAAAGTTCTATTTTATAAATTCTTTCAGAGTGTATGACACATGTTTCATTCACTCAGAAAAATTTTACTAGGGATCCTATTTTGTTCCAGATACTCTGAATTTCACTGGTTGCATGATGAGGAACCAAAAAAAAAAAAAACTATCTTTCCTAGAGAACTTTGTGAGCAACAAGGCCCCCGCTCTGTTAGGTTGTGCAGTTGCACCCTTTATGGAACTGGGCCTCAGGTGAGTGTGAGCTAAAAAGCTTCTGCCTGTGGGGGTGGGGGGGGGCCTTTTTTTCTCATTCACATAAAGGGACATACAGGCTTTCAGCTTCTGGGGCAGGGGGGAATTCAGATAGCTATCGGGGCCTCTCTCCAAAATCTTGGGCCTCTTCCCTAGCATCTGACCAGCTGGAGGGATCACATTTTAGTATTTGACCCATTGCCTCCCTTGCTTTGCTGTGCAAATTTTTTCCTTTATGTGTTCTCAAAAGCAAAAGTAACAGTTTCCAATCCCTAGTCACTGAGCAATGTATTTGTAACTTAGGGAATGCTTGTGTTGTGGAAATGCTGTCAGTAGTAGATAAGATTCCAGTAGAAGAGCTGTTAACTGGCTGTTCAGACATCCCCAGAAACCCCTTCCTCTGCCTTGGTCCTGGCCTCCCACCTCTAGAATGCAGCCAAGGAAAGAGCAGCAAAGGCTGATGGTCTACTGGTAACCCAGGATATGGAGATGTCTCATGACCCTGGCAACGCCAACCAGCATTGTAAGAGTACCTCCTACAGTTTCTAGAGAAGTTTCTGCAAAAGTCATTGGCCAGTAACTATTCAATTTGAATAAATGATTCCATTTTTCCTCCAGTCAACATCAAACAATACAGGTTGGGGGTGAGGGCAATAGGTTGTATAAACTTTCAACTTGTAGCTGCCAGAAGTATAGGATTTTTGCCTCCTTTTCAGTCTTAGATCCCCATGACACCAGTATGGGACCAGTGGAGCCACCAGCATGTTGAGATGATGTGTACAGTCCATGTGAGTGGTAAACATCTACAGTTCTGCAAACCACTCCTCCCTGCTCTATATAATTCTAGTGGAGCCACCCACCCCCACCTCAATATGACCCATTACTCAAGATGGCCAGAGTATGCCATCCTCCTAAGAGACACAGGGATTAGTCCAGAGACAAGTTTGTGACCTAAGCAGAAGGATCAGGGTCCTTTCTGTGCTTCGGTAGGAAAGGCGAAGAGAAATGGTTGCCCTCTCTCTCTGAAGCTTGTGGATATTTTTGCTACCAACACAGGAAAGTGGAACTAAAAGTTGGAAAGGAAGAGTTCTAACGATGTCATTTAAACCCCCAGATTCAGCTACAACATTTGCTTCCCACCATGGGTCCAGAGTCAGCATAAACCGGGGCATATGATGACTTCTTTAAAACCTTACAGGTTGAGGCATGGATATAAAGAACCTCTCATGCTTTAGAAAGCTCATCTGCCAATTTTTGTCTTAGAAATAAAAGAGACCTTTAGGACAGAACAATAACAGGTAACCAGCTGAAGCCTGAAGACTCAAATCTTACCACTAGAAGGGACCTTACATATAATCTAGTCCAAGGCCCTAGTTTTAAATGCAAGAAACAAAGGCTGGAATAAAAGAAGGGGTTGCTTGAGAGAATGTTCACAGTGGCTGCACAGATAAATGGAGTTAGAGTTTGGCAGAAGAGACTCATGTTCATGCTCCTTTAATCCTTAGAGCCAGCCTGGGAGGTACATATTTTAGCTCCATTTCACAGATGAGGAAATTCAGGCCAAAGAAGTCAAATGATTTCCCCAGTGTCACACATAACAGAGCTGAGCCTCAAATATAAGCCTAAGTTCTTTTTTTTTTTTTCTACTCTACCTTTAAATGAAGAAAATATTACAAGGCAGAACATAGAAGTGAACAGGACTTAGCAGTGAGCCAATTCTTATTCTTAAATAAGACATTAGTCCCTGGGAGTCTAGTGGTAAGGAAAGAAATAAAAATAAGAAAAAAGAAAATAAAAAATAAGACATCAGTACCTTGAAAGCATCTAGAAAGAATCAAAAGGACTTGGTCTGGTTTCAAAGTCAAGGTCTGGTTTAAATTGCTGAGTGAGCCCCTTAAAATTTCAAGTCCCAGCTGCCTTCTAAAAATTGAGGAAGTTAAAATAAATGGTGTCAAAATAAATCTGCAAAATGGAACAGACCAAAGGAATTGAGAAGTGGCCTAGAAGCCTGGAGGTCTAAACTCCTTTCCCACACCCCAACACCCAGGTTATTCTTCTCCTTGAGGTTGAACTCTCATGCATTTGGGTATGTCACTAACTTAATGAGTCATTTACAATTGCCTACATAATGCTCACCTACCTGCTCCTTCCTAAGTCAGATGCATCCTAATCATTAGAAGACTCTAAAGCCCAAAACCCATTCCCTGGTGGTAGTTTGTTTCCTAAAAAAATTTTTAATTGACAGATAAAGATACAGTTATGAAATAACTCTATTTTAGAGAGCATAATGGACTTTGAGAGCCCTTTTTTCCAGCCCTGACTTAGGTATCTTATAAAATTTCTGTTCAAGATTATTCCTCATGCTCTCATATCAGAAACTTTCTCAGTTTCAGGTTCTCAGTTCAACTCTGACTGTCACATCTACCTTCTCTCACAGCAACAGAGGAGCTGGATTATACATTTGCCTTCTTGGCTAGATTGAAGTATCCATTCACATTCAACTGCTTTATTTTACTGCTGCCTTGCCTAGCTGTGATGGGGCCAAAATAAAGGTTAGTCCCTCATGGAGGAAATATTATGATTTGGCATGACAAATGTGATTTATGTGCTTTTGGTCTATTTTTTCATGCCAGTACTCCCTACACCTTCAGAAAACTCTACCCAATTGTACGTACTACAATGATAAATCTGGGTTAAACAGGTCCAGAAAGGTAATTGTTTTCATAACATCAATAACTCACCTGGAGAAGGGGGGTCACGGGACCTATATGCCTCAATATCTCATCTCCTTTTTCTGGCCAATCCAAGTCATTATTCACATTTTTCTTTCTTCTGAAAGATCTATATTTTTCAAGGTCACTGAGTAGCCTGACTGAACAAAGATTTAGAGGTGGTCACCTCACTCTTTCAAATTTTCCTTTATTACATCTCACGTATTACACCAACACAGTCTCTCCTTGGTCGCAGTTTCTAATCAAATATTCTCATTTTGATTTTAATATTGATATGCTAAACTATATAATGTTAATTTGGTGAAAATCAAATTGAATGCTTTTGCAATATCTATTTTCTTAAAAGTTCGGTATGCTATTAACACCAAGAAAAAATAAGTTAAAAGTTCACCAAGGGAACTTTATCTGAAGTTTGGTTAAATGTTCTGTAATTTGCAAGAGCATTGGTTGAGACCTCAGTAAAATCCCTACCTTAGTTTAACAGTACAGGTTACAACAAGCTGTGTCTTCAGTACAATTTGTACTCTTGACTTACTATACCCTAGGAAATATTGCCACTCCCACTGTCCTGGGATAGTCACAATGCGGCTGATCTGTTCGTGCAGATGATTGGTATTGTTTTCCCTTAAACAACCATCCTAAGAAAGTTGGTTGATTGCCTTTTAGATGGCTATGAGGAGTCTGTCAGCCAGGGTTCCTGAGGACCCACTGAGGATTTCCCCATGTCCCAAGACTCTTGACAGAGTGTGGGGGCTACACTGGAGCCAGCAGACCCTGGACTTGAGCTCTGTCTCCAAGCAGAGGCCCCTAGAATTCCCACACACCAGAGGGTTGAGGGAGGAGCACTGAGATCAAGGAGCAACTCAGAAATATCCTGAAGGTGAGGTCTGCCCCTAGGCCCCACAGTGACCCCAAACCCCTCCTGGACATCCCAGATGCATGGTGATGACTCTTTTCTCTACAGTAGAGATTTTTAACTGGGATCTGAAGACTCCTAGAGTTTATGGAAGCACTTCAGTGGCTCCATAAACTCCCTGATAACATTATACAAAGTGTGTATATATAATATATAGCATTCAGCAGAGCAGGCTTCACGGCTCTCATCACATTTTTTTTAATTTAGTCTATGTAGAATCTTCAGAAATCTGTAAAAATCTAAGTTGGAGTTGTTAGGAGCAGAGGGAAGCAGTTAGGGCTAGGCAGACTCTGACAGATGAGTCCTGAACTTCTGATTTCCAGCTGTATCCAGTCTGACTGAATGCCAGATGCAAGGCTCTAGGAAATGTCCCTGAAACTGCAGAGATCCTTAATGACTATCTCAAGTATGACCTGGTCCCTACAGGAAGCTTCAGTACCTATATATCTCAGAGAAAGACCCAGAAGAGGAAAAATGTGTATGTTGTGAGCCTAAAGCTGGCAGCATTCATTACAGGTCTCAGACCAGGCCACTGGACTGACCTCTGGACATGAAGATGAAACGGGAGCCATAGAGGGGAACAGTCATCAACTCCAGGCCTGGCCCCTAAAAGCCTATGGCCAGAGAGGCTCTGAGGCCCCAAATCCCTGCAGAAAGGAAATGCTGATTCCTACAGCCAGGCACTCTCCCTCATCTAATGCCCCAAGGTCTCCCTGGATTCTAAAATAACTTTATTTTAACCCTGCAGAGGGAAGGCCTGCAACTGGCCCAGGCAGCCAGCCAGAAAATGGTGTGTGTTCTGGCAGGGCACAGCCAAATCTGGAAGCTTCATAAATGCAAGATGCTTTGAAGTCAAAGTTTTCATTAGATTGTGGCTCTCAATCCAAAATTTAAAAAAGATCACCCTGAATGTTTTAAAATGCAGATGCCTAGGCCCTCGGGATTGTGATTTAGCAGTTCTGAGGTAGATCCCAGGTACTTACATTTTTTAAAGGGAAACCAATAATTCTGATGTAAGAAATCCATGGTGTACATCTTCAGAAAGTTCCTTGCAAAGAAAGGTGTAGATCAGGTAAACCCTCCTCCCCAACTCCCACCAAGATAAAAGCAGAGGCTTCCAGTTACCATTTATTGAGTCCTTCTCTGTACCAGATACTGCGCTAAATCCTTTACATAGATTATTTTATTTAATCCTTATAAACCAACCCTGTTATGCCCATTAACATAGGTGAATACAGAAGTTTAGAGAAAATAAGTAACTTACCCAAGATCCCTCAGCTCTGAGTAGCAGATCCAGGACTAGGACCCAGGTCTGAATCCATGCCCATGATTTTCAAGAGTTTCAGGGCCTAGTACCTGATGACAGCAAAGGGGAGGCTTTGAAGCCCCCTCCCATCTGCAGCTGGGTCGGGGAAGAACCCCCACAAGCCACAGGATATGTAGACAACCACTGCAGGAGACGGAGTGGATTCAGTCAAGGGGTTGCACTTGGGGATCTGGAGGGTCACATGTGGTCTTGAGGCCACAGGTTCTCCACCCCTGGAAGGAACTATGGGTGGATGGGCTAATGAGGTAAGGATTACATTCCTGGAGTACCAAAGGGACAGAGGACAGAAATGAAAGATGTTAGGTAGAGACAGATGGACAAAAGGGGCTTTAAAGGAACTGGCTGGCTTCAGGGAAATCAATGAAATGCCATGGAAAGCATTTGATTAGCACAGGTCCAAGGCCCCTGGGTTCTATGGCCCCTGATGGTCAGTCCTGCATTTATACTGTTCAACTGATAGGAAAAATAATGAATTTGATACATGAGAACCAAGACCAACTTTGGAGCCCAGAACCCTTTATAGAATATTAGATCCTCACCCATTAAAGGGGATAACAATAGTACCTACTTCATAGAGTTATGTACAGGAGGAATTAAATGAGAATTTGAATAAAATGCTTAGCATAATGCAGGACACATAAGAGTTGGACAAATGTTAGCTGCTATAATCATTAATTACAACTAATTATTACTATACCCATACTCACCAAGCAACCACTGTGGCATCTTGTTTGCTTATGAAAGACACTGAGGTCAAATGTGGTCTCTATGAATTGAGGTTTTCTCTCTACAGAGAGAAGCTTTTATTAAGGGTGTTTTTTTTTCCCCCTTACAACTCAAGAGTAAGAAGTCACATCCCCACAGTTTGATCAAAAATAACTTTTTAGTTTTCCTTTTATCTTTAGTTCTGGTATTATCTAAAAACCAACTTGATACAACTTTTCCATCCATATTTGTTCTCAGGTAAAAATAAAGTTGATTTTATGTAACTTTTTTCATTCACCAATTACCTTTTCATGCATTAGAACTTACTCTGTGATTGTCAGCTGAACTTCCAATAGTCTTCAACTACTTAGGAGAGATGCTTCAAACAAATGAACTTTATTTTCAGACAACAGGTCCAAGCAGACCAGAAAGAAGACTTGACAGCTGAACCATGATGAGCATATGGCCAAGTGTTTCCTCACCAGTCAGGAACCCCTGAGATTAGAAGAAAACTCTACCCTTAACACCCTCATCTAGCCTCTTTGCCCACAGCAAAAAAACAAATGAGATAGACTTCCTGAGAAGGGAGTACATGGGTGATCTTGGATACAAAGGAGTGGAAGGACGGGAGAAAGTAAGCCTCCCCATGAAGGAGGGAAGATGAACATTACAAAACAGACTAAGATCAGAAAACAAGACCCATTAGTGCCTTCAGGATAAATAAGAGACCACTCTAGCTACTCTGATGAAAGGGTGCCCCAGGCCTCCAGGGAGGAAGGATAAATATAACGAGCAGAAATATATAACCAGCTCTCTGCTTCTATATTCTGCACTAGACGAGAGTGACCATGGCTTTGCTCCCATTTGTCAGACCTGACATGGGTCCTGGAGATGGGGGATCTGGCATGTCCCAGCCACCCTCGCCAGAGAATGCATCCATGACAAACCCGGATTCATAATTCCTGAACTATTTCAAGCCATCCTACACTGTGGCCACTCAAGAAGAGAAGAAGCTTTGTAAAAAAAGCTGCACGTTTTAATTCAGGAAGTGAGTAAAAGTTTACAAGCAACCCACAACAGGTGCCAGCAGTTTGCTCCAAACAATCGGCCACACTCGAGGCAGAAGTTCAGGCTCTGCAGAATCACTTTGTCCAGTGCTTCCTGAGATGCTCTTTCAGCTGAGGAATGGAAGGCAGCAACTGCTGGCACTCGTGACAACGAAGAGGCAGCTTCAAGAGGTCAGGCATCCCATCTCGGACAGTCACTCTACCAGCCTTTTGTACCATCTCTATCACAGCTGTAGGCAAAGAAGAAAAGTTCAAATCTCGGCTACTCTGCAAAACCAATACAAGATACAAAAAAAAGAAAACATGACTCCAATCGATATGCCAGGTATTCTAAAGCTAGTAAGCTTGAGGTGAGACTTCCTGCTGAGAAAATGAGTTTGATCAGATTCTAAATCTGAGCAATGTATAACACCTTTGGCATAATACATTCCTTCAGGACACATTCTAAGCAATCCATGTTACTGTGTCAAGAGCTTATCACAGTGCTTTACCCCTTAGTAAACGGTAACTGTCATCATTGACATCCCAGCAATACTGAAGTTCCAAAAGTATACACACCAGTAAATGTTTCCATCTACAATATACACAGCCTTCCTTGTTAATTAACCACTCCTGACACGAGGCAGCCCCGAAGATCCTGCCCAAGAGATGGCAGAAGAGACAAAGAACTGTTCGGAACTTTCTCATCTATTAACTCCAGTAATTCTCACATTAAGTCCCCTGTTGTCACAATAAAACACTTTTTAACTCCAACATAACAGCTTTCTAGGTCCCCCAAGAAGGCTGCTCCCAGCAAAGTGGTAATTGTACTACAATCCAAATTATCCAGTTTCTTTTTATAGGGCTCTCTTTATAGGGAACACAACATTGTCCATGGGTTCTTGAGGCCAGGCTGCTATTTCAGGAAACAACTGAATCAAGTGTAAGAACACCTGAGAAAATGAAACAAATGTAAAAACCAAAGAACACTGTTTACCTTGTGATTCTAGGAAGTATTCTGTATTGAAAGAATTCCAATGTTTTTTGTTTTTAAGGCAAGGAGAATCAAAATCCTGGCTGATCACATGAAGGTGTACATGGCTAGTTGAGAGAAAAAAAATTACGATTTAACTCATTAAAAACTATAGTTTATTCAAAATGACAAATTAAAAGTATGAGTACATAAGTATTGATAGTAAGTCTATTCAATTCAATTCATTCATTCCTTCACTTAAGAATATTTAATGTTCAATACGTATCTACTAGGGCCAAGCACTGTTCTAGGCACTGGGAATTTAGCAGTGAACAAAATAGGAAAAGCCTCTTCTTCCCTTATAGCAATTATATGCTAATGAGGGAAGACAAATAATAAATAAGTAAACAAATAAACAAGGAAAATTCCAATAGTTAACATTGCTGAGAAAAAATAAAAGAGGGAAATGGGAAAGAGAGGGTCTATGGATAGAAGCTGCCTCTTTAGTTAGAGTGTTCAGGGAAAGCCTCTCCCAGGCAGTGACTTGAGCTAGGAAAGCAAGGTCTGCAGGAAGACTGTCTCAGGGAGTGGAGGGGTCAAGAGCAAGGGCCCTGAGATGAGAAACACCTTGGTACAACCAAGAAACAGAAAGGTAATACAGCCTGAATTGTTGGAGCCAAGGAGCAGTGATTAGGCAGGAACCAGATCATAAGGAGTTTTAAAGGCTGGCAAGGGACTACATTTCATTCTCATTACACTGGGGAACCACTAAAGGATTTTAAGCAGGAGAGTGCTATTATCTGATTTATACTTTTTTATAACAAAAAACTTTATCAAATTACAATTTTTTAAATGGATCACTTAATTTAAAAATAGAACTATTTTATTATTCTTAAATTCATTCTTTCCAAAACGCACTTTATTTTTGAAATGATAAAACAAAAGGTTAAACTATGAACTGACAAAGTAGAGGTGGGTTGGTACCGGTGGGTCAAGCCTTAACATGGACATTTAAATGCTGTTTTCTGTATTACATCAAAATGATTTGCAATAAAAAATCGGGTACTGCTGTGTAGAAGCTCGGAAAAAAAAAATTGAGACCTAGTGTGGTGGCTCATGCTTGTAATCCCAGCACTTTGGGAGACTGAGGCGGGAGGACCACTTGAGCCCATGAGTTCATGACCAGCCTGGGCAATAAAGCGCAACCCTGTCTATATTAAAAATAACAATAATAACAATTTTTAAAATATATTTTAAAAAAGAAGTTGGAAAGGGAGAGCAAAGGAAAGTAAAGAATGTCCTAAGGTCTTTCTATAGATATCTGATAAAATGCAAATTCAACATGACAAAATGTAGACTTTGCAATGGTGGTCTTTAAGATATGCTAGAACAAGTGTACCCTAAGGAACATACATGAAAACCATTTCCTTCTTATCCCAACAGAAAAAAAATGGTACACACCTAAACAAAAAGTAGAACTCAATTGTAAGATATGGACTGTAAAACTATTTGCTATAGCCCATATATTTAGTTTGTTCAACAACCTCATTCATCATGTAACAGAAAAAAAGATCAGCAAGTAAGATTCAAGACAGAAGTATTTTCTATCAACCTCCATATGTAGTCCCAGCTACTCAGGAGGGTGAGACAGGAGGATTGCTTGAGCCAGGAGATTGAGGCTATAGTGTGCTATGATCAGGCCACAGTGAATAGCCACCGTACTTCACTAGGCAACATAATGAGACCCTGTGTCTAAAATAAAAAAAAAAAAATCTGATTTGCAGGAAAACTCATTGCTTGGCCTAGTTTTAAAGGTAATTACAAAATCCATTTTCTTAATAGTCCAGACATTCTGCCAACTCTTCCAACTCAACAGAACTTCCATTGATTTCCACATTCATTAGAGACAACAAATGGTATGGGTTCATCAGCATCATGGGTTTGAACTTGTAAGTATAATTCTTCTTCTTTTTATATTTGCCACATGTGAATAAGTCAGTATGGGTTCCACCCATCTTGGCCATCTGGTGCTCTCTCGTGGCTTCTTTGGTCAAGTTTTTCCATATCTCTTTGAGCTCATCACTAGCCACTTCCTCTGCCATCATTCTAGCAAGTAAGTCAGGAGGAACAATTCCACACAATACATTTTTCCTTAAATTTGGAATCTTTGCATCTTTAAGATTTGATATCCTACTTCGCACTCTATTTTTGTATTTCATGTCTGTATTCCTTATTTCTTGATATACAGCTTCCTCAATTTGAGATCCTAATTCTTCATCAGCTCCAATAGCAGTAGACATCATTTGGAGAGCTGTGGCAAGAATCTCCCAACACTTTAACACAAGAATCAGAAGGAAAGGGTGAAACAGTATTTTAAGCATTTGTCTCAGCCTTTCTGTTGTTTACATAGTCAATGGAGCTACTTTCTTCTCTTGTTTCAAGGCTATTCTGCAAAGTAATTGCAGGTTCTTTTTTCTTTTCTTCAAGGTCTTTCTCAGTTGATAGTAACTTTTTCCAGAATTTGATAAGAGACTTTACTAAAGACATAACTACTTCATCTGTACTCTGCTTGCCATTAGCATAACTGACATTCCAATCCTTGTGGGCTGTAACAATTCCAAGGTCATGGGAATATTCTTGAACTCCATCAGCAAATCCAATGCTCCAGCCACATTCTTCTGTACCATTTTGTCCATCTTCTTAGCAGTGTGGATCACCTCATCCTCCATGGCTCTGGCAGGTTTTCCCCATACCCAGCCAGCTGGAGACAAGAAGTGAGTGAAGCCAGGGCAGAGGAGATGGCAGGATGCAAGCCCCAGTGCTCAACAAGCCCTGCCACAAGCTCAGACCTAGGCCCTTCTTCACAAACCTAGCCCATGAGTGCAGCCTGATTTATACTCTTGAAAGATCATTCTGGCTGTTGTGTGGAAAAAGAACTATAGGATGGGCAAGGAGGGACAAAAGACCAGTTAGGAGGCTACTGTAGCAGTCCAGGCCAGAAATGATCACAGCTTCGTATAGAGCTGAGCTGTAGTAGTTGAGATGGCAAGCAATAGTCCTATTTTGAATATATTTTGGAATAGAATCAATAGGACTTACTAATGGACTGGATATTGATTTGGGGCAGTGCCACTTACTGAGATGGAAAAGGTTAGATGAAAAGCAGGTTTGGGGAAGAAAATCAGTTCTCTTTTAGACTTGTTAAACCTTCAGTGAATTTAAAATATTGGTAAAAAAAATTAAAAGAAATAAAAAAAGAAATAAAAATAGACTTGTTAAACCAAGTAGAATGCCTCTTTATATAGCTTTCACTCTCAGAATAAGTAATATTTCACATTCCCACAATAAACAATCAAAATCAATCAGTATGTGTACAGAATTCAAAATAGAAGATAAGCAGTAACAAATAAGCATAACTGTATTACAAATAAATAACAGAACCAGACTAAAGTGGGTAAGGAAGACAATAAGTAACCTAACTTTAGAAAACACTGTTTTGACTGGATACTCAAAATGAACTTGTCGCTCCCTGGTGGTCTAGTGGTTAGGATTCGGCACTCTCACAAATACTGTATTCTGGTTAGTAAATGTCTTTCTCACAGGGGTATCAGCTACCAATTCTGTAACTGTTTTATATGTATACCAAAATTGAACAAGTAAGTGAATTTATTGTAACTAAGAAGAGCCAGGTTTCTCACTGTTTTAGAGAAAGACTTCACCAAAAAGGAAAAGGGTTAATAAAAATGAACCTGTAGAGTTGGACTGGAATCAGTATGAATTCACAGTTTTCCATATACATATACAGGTAGATAGATAAATACAGAATTACAGATGTGTATGTGTCTGTGTGAGTTAGGATCCATATGTGTATTTCCTGGCTCTATCTGCCGAGAGGACCTAGAAGCAAGAACACCCTGGAATCAGTCACTTTTCTCATTATAGAAACCTAGCGCCCAAGTCTGGGTTTATAAATACCATTCTCAAAAAAAGGGCCTTTGAGCCCTCAAAAGAAGGCTCTTTCAAGAAGTGGTTCATTTCAGGGCTGAAACACAAAAAATACAAAATGAGTCTGGAATATCTTGTAGGGTCAGAAAATAAGGAAGTGCTCAAAAAATGTCATAGGTATCTCAGAGTAACACAGGATGGGCAACATAGGGAGACTCCATCTCTACAAAAAAATTAAAAAATTAGCTGGGCATGGTCATGCACACCTATAGTCCCAGCTACTTGGGAGACTGAGGCAGGAGGATCCCTTGAGCTCAGAAGTTGGAAGTTGTAGTGAGCTATGATGATGCCACTGCACTCCAGCCTGGGCTATAGAGCAAGACCTTGTCTCTTAAAAAAACAAAAAACAAAGTGACACTGGAGCCACCATAAAGAAGCTTCCAGTGACCAAAGCTGAAACAATTTGAGCAACACAATAAATAATAGTATTGAAGTATAACCTATAGAATAAACATCCAGGAGTTCATTCTAATTAATAATTGAACAAATAAACAATGAGGAACAAGGGACAGTTCTTCTACACAGAAGAATTTCAATTAATAAATTAGATGAGGGAAGTATAAAATCACCATTTGGTAAATACCATAGTAATAACTATTGCAGGCAAGATCCACCAATAGATGCAAAAATCATTGGGTACACAAGTTTGTACAGAAACAGGATAGAAGTATAGTCTCAAAATATCTCCCTCAAGATATTCACCAATTCCAAAAAGCAAAACAGTAACTTTGAGTATAGAAACCTGGCAAATACCACCTTAACAAAATGATCAAGGTTAACGTCACCAGTAATAAACCACCTTAACATCATGCACCCCCGATATGATGCGTTGATAAGAACACAATCACAAATATCACTTCTATGGTATTTTTGGCAAAAAAAAAAAAAAAGCATAACCTCAATCTAATCATGAAAAACATCCAACAAATCCAAATTGAGAGACATCTTACAAAACAACTAGCCAGTACTTATGGAAAGTGTCAAGGTCATAAAAAGAAGTAGGAACTACAACAGATTGGGGAAGACTAGGGTTGACTACAGAGAGACAACAAATAAATGCAATGTGAGATCCTGGACTGGGTCCTGGAGTAGAAAAAGAACATTATAGGAAAAACAGGTGACATTCACATAAGGTCTTATAGTTTAGTCAGTGGTGGTGTTATGGAAGGCCATTCCTCTGCTTCATACTTTATTTGTTTGTATTTTCTAAATCAAAAACATTACTTTTACAATAGGATAAATTATTTGCTTATTATATTTTCCTTTCTGTCATGTTATTTATTCAAAATTATATCAAGAGTGAACACACACCAGGCACAGTGGTTCATACCTATAATCCTAGCACTTTGGGAGGCTGAGATGGGAGGAATGCTCAAAGCCAGAAGTTCAAGACCAGCCTGAGCAACATAGCGAGATCTCATCTCCACAAGAAATAGAAAAATTAGCTGGGTGTGGTGGCATGCCCCAGTAGTCCCAGCTACTCAGGAGGCTGAAGCAGGAGGATCACTTGAGCCCAGGAATTTAAGGTTGCAGTGATCTATGATGATGCCACTACACTCTAGCCCAGGCAACAGAGCAAGACACTGTCTCAAAAGAAAAAAAAA
>VBSM01003204.1:29449142-29478224 GCA_008086735.1 Cheirogaleus medius | reverse complement strand
AAAAAAAAAAAAAAAAAAAAAGAGTTTGTCTTGCACCTTTATCTTTTAAATTTGATTATCTCAGCAAGAATTAGAACACTATTATTATTTTAAAAGACAGGGTCTCCCTCTGTTGCCTGGGCTAGAAGGTGGTGGTGTCATCATAGCTCACTGCAGCCTCCAACTCCTGGACTCAAGGGATCCTCCTGCTTTGGCCTAAATAGGCACTGCGTTTACAGGTGTGAGCCACCACGCCCTGGCCTAAAACACCTTCTTTATAAGGAAAGCATTCTTTAGTCTCCTTGCTCTCAAATTTGAGCATGCTTGCTGTGCCCCCCCACCACCTTATGTGATTCTGTAGAAATGGGTTGGGACCTTAGAATTTGCCTTTCAAATAAGTTACCAGGTGACACTTTTAAGAACCACTGTTCTAGCCCAAGCAAAAAGAAATACCAGCAAAGACTGAAATCCAGGTTCTTGTTATTCAGTGCTCTTTTTTCTTTGCCCTCCTTGGATGTAGTACAGTGCTCTTTCTACTCATACTATCGGTGGTCTGCTTAAATATTTTGACAGAATGTGGAGTAAAAAAAATCCACGGTCCTTTTTCTCCCCTCAGACGTAAAGACTGACGAGAAACTGACACAGCAAGATTGAAAAGACAGGCAGGAGAGAAAAGAAATCGAGTTTTGGAACTAATTTTTCAATGCGAGCTCCATGCAAATTGTGTGACTAAGGTAATTAACGTCTGTAAACCTGTTTCCCCATGTGTATTTGCAGCAATCACAGGCTCTCATTAAGCTGTTCTGAAAAATAAGGGCTCAACAGCTGCTATTTATTAGTGGTAGTAATAATACAAGTTGAAAAATACAACTGATGAAGAAAATACTAAATTGTACCTGAGATTTATGCCATTTGCTGTTAAAAACAAAACAAAAAAGACATTGCCCTAAAGTATCTTCGTCAGGTCGCTCAATGTTTTCCAGTCACTAATTTAACGAGTAGGATCTAGGACAAATGTCCTTACGCTCATGGAATTTAATGACACCGTAGTTTGGGTTTAAAGTGATAAAGGAGCATATCAGTTAACTGGTGGGCCGCAGCTGAGCGCTTCCTAGGAGCCTGGCTCCACAGCCTATTTTCAGAAGGAAGTGCGCAGATCCCCAGCATCAAACTCCCGGTTCACTTGGCCGCAGCCACCAGCCCGTAACACAAGCTCTGGCTGCCAATTTGGTAAAGTGAAAAACAGGTCAGTGGGGCCACCAGATGTCTCCAGCCCCTGAAAGTTGGCTGCGGCAGGTGCGCAGGCCCCCCCTTTCCCCTGGTTGGTGAGTCTCCTGGCGCGGGACCCACATGGGACACGCCGCAGCGCCGGGCCAGGCAACGAGCCCCGCGCGTGCGCCGGAGAGCTGGGCGAGTGGAGGGGTGCGTCGCCAGGTTCCCCCCCACGCCCGCTTTCGCTGCTGGAGCGGTGGTCACTCGGGGCTTAAGGACACAGGCTAGGCGCCGAGCGATGTGAAGAGCATGTTATCATTTTGAAACAAAAACACTGGGCTTTCAGATGTGTACGAAATAAAGGACGTTGCAGAAAGATCGTTCTGCTTGCCAGCAGAATTTCATAAAGCCCCTCAGTGACTAAGCGCAGCCCTGGGGAAGAATGCCTTGAAGACGATAAGCAGGATAGAGCACAGGTTCCCAAGTCTCGCCTGAATAACTCTATTTTCAGAAAAGATAAGTGCACTGACCCTCCCTCTTGCCCCTTCCGGTACATAAGATAATGCCCGCCAGGATTAGTGATTGCGCCTCTATCATCTATAACCAGATGTACCCTCACACCCAAACCTTGGTGAACTTTTGTTCTAATGTAACTTCTGAGCATATGCAGAGCCTCCACCATCTGTATGTAAACTGTGTTCTATAACACTACTTTGGAGCAGTCTAACAAACTTTCTGGAAGACTCCCCTGGGATTGCAATCCTTAGTAAGACTTCTGAATAAAACTAAATTTAATTCTTTAAAAGCCTGTTTTGTTCTTTAAGTGACATAACTTTGCACTTACATGTTATACCCAATGCATTATTTTATTAAAAACGAGAAAAAATACACTTAAATGACTCCCAATCTAGGTCTCTTTGCCTGGTTTCCCAAGACACTACCATTTGTCAGGCACATACCTTGGTGCTATGGCACACTGCAGTTCCTGGAAAGGTTCCCTCTGCTATCTTAGATCACCAAACTTCAGCTCCAGCTCCCACTGTTCTGTTTTTTATATAGTCACTTCCCCCAGGAAATCTTTCAGTCTTTCAGGCTGGGTTGGGTGCCTCTCCTCCCATTATCAAAAAGGCAACTAGTATTTTTTAACCATCCTCAGCACTTGGTGCCAGGAACAGAAGTGAACACATGCTGACTAGATTCTTGATCTTCATAAGCTGTGGTACAAAATATGCACATCACAACTGCCAGCTCACAAGGTCAAGGGCTAAATAAAAAATTCTTCGCAAAGGTTTTTCTAAAAAGTTTTAGCATAAGCTGTTTTCCTCTCTCCAACGTAAAACTTATTACTTAAGTGAGAGCCTCTTTCCACTGGGATGGCCACCTACAGTCATATGAATCCTGAACTAAGGACTGTTCAACTCCCACTAGCATTTTTAAACCATGAAAATAGTGACAAAGGACATTACCTGGGCCAAAAAGTTGTAGGTTTTGTGGCAAAGGAAATAAGTTATAAATTAGAACTGGGAAAAAAAGATTTCTTAGTGCTGTTCAGAATTAATTTAGCCAATGTTGAGCATTACTCCATGCCAGACACAAGATCACGCTGTATTTCAAGTCACAAAGGTAAATTAAAGACTGCAAAACTTTTTATAAACTTTCCCCCCCACTAGTTTGTACCTAATACTAATATTAAAAGGAGGCATAAAAGGCCCACAGAAACAAGAATTCACTTTCTTGAGTGTCTAGCACGGTACCTTCATACATCATCATAGGTACTCCATATATCTTCAGTTGAAATATGAAAGAGACACTCATGTGCAAAATATTTTCAAGGGCTTTGCTGGCTTTTAAATTTTTTGCTTTACCTAACTGGTAATGATGTACATTGCAAAAGAGGCTTCTAAATCTCAGGTCCTTTTCTAATTTTTCTTCAGAACAGCACATTTTCAATGCCAAATCCTGCTTCCACCTGCAAAAAAGGAAATGCCAAAACTTTGACTTCTCATAACAGATCCTGCAACTAGTTCCACCCAGAATATGGAGACAATATTCCCTTGGAGTTGGCCTGAACATGTGAAAAGGCACCTCTCAGAATGAGTGGAAGGGTGAGGGCAGTGAAATGAGATCCTATGTATCACCTGGTCTTTATATATGTCAGTCTATCCTACTTTCCCAGGAATTCACTTCATGCTGGACTTGAGATTCAGGGATAATAATGTTAACTCCTCACCCCCACTTGATACTAAGTAAATATGTTAACTAGATGAGTACTTATTTATAGTTAAATAAAGTCTCCAGAAAGGTATAAAGTTTATTAACATCTTTAAAAAGAAAAAAAGGATGGATCAGAACACAGCTACTGAATATGGGTAGTTCCTTATTTACAAGTTTTACTAAGGGAGGCACATTTTAATCAGCACTTCAATAGTCAAAGGAACTTTTTTCTAGAAATATCAGTATTTCCCTCTCCAGGTAGAAGATTAATGAAAACATTAAGTGACTGCCCCAGTTAGAAGCAGATAAACTAACACCTTAAAAATATATAAAAAAGGGTAACTGCTACTTAAACATAAATTTTCACGAAATTATTCTTGTGGCTAATTCAAACAATTTGTTTGCTTAGAAAAGCTGGCCTTAAAAAAAAAAAAAAAAGCATCACATGAATATATCTTCATTTAAGTACATGCTTTCAAGCTAGTTTAAAAAAGAAAAATTGAATTAGGGTTTCCAGAGCTTTAGGAGTCCATCTTCACTGTAGGTAGCAATCAGGTTCTGGTGAGGGTGATGTGCAATACCAATCACATCCTTTTCGTGAACCTGGAATAGGTAAAGTGCAGGGTTAGGTATACAGATCTACACCAAATCACTCAGAAGACGCTTCCAGAGCTGGGTGGGAGGGAAGAAGAGATCTTGGGAGGTTACATATTCCAAATGGTACAGCTGAAAGATGAAGAAGAGTTATCCAACTCACCTAACATTGTGACATAATAAGAAGTAAACTCACTATGTTAAGCCACTGAGATTTGGGGATTGTCACAGCAGCTAGAATCACAATTACTCCTTGTGCTGACTCTAATAACACAGAGCTGAATGTTTTCAAAACATCTTAATCAATTTGATAGGATAATGTACAAATAATATGCCTTCAAAACAACAAGGAGAAAAGTACCAAAATGTCACTCTACCACCCTCATGAGGAGGAGGATCTGGCTAATCTAGCTCCCATCCTTCTCTCCTTTATGTGTACCCATAATACCAATCTGAAGCTGAGGGGTGAAGGATGACTTTCCCTGACAGCTGGCCTAAGGAGCTAAATTTATATAATTACTTATGAACCCTTAATTTTATTTAGTGATAAAATGCCTGCATTACAGTTTTTACATTGAGGTTCACATTGATAGCAGTCAGTCTATAAAAGGTATGTACTTCAGAAGTCAGAAAGACACAAGCATTACTGTATTTCTTTGCAGGATCTATTCAGTGATACTCACTGTCAAAGTTCTCTCCAGCTTGCCAGTGACTGTGCTGAAACAGTAGAGCACAAAGTCTTCTCCCACACAGTAGATCCATTCACCACGAGGAGAGAGGGCACAGCATACAAAGTCTCCACCTTCTCTTTTACCAGAGCTGAAGCTTCTGACAATCTAGATTATACCATACCCCAAGACAAAAACAAGACATCTGTATTAGCAACAGCTCAACCATGTTCTGACATTTTTACATTGTTATTTTGCACTTTGGTTTACTGTCATTTATAATTAGATCTCCAAATCTGTTCATCTTGTGCTAAATCCTCTTGCCTGGGAAAAATTCAATAAATAAGCTATCTAAAGTGGCAGACAAAAATTTCAAATTTCAAATCACCAATCCTGTCTAAAGAGCCATAGTGCCCTGAAGCAAATTCATTACCACACACACAATTTTCTAACTCAATATACTACTAGTTCTCTCCCTATGCTTTCTGGATGCATGCTCCCCAGTTTCCTCTTTGTAACAGAGTAAGATGCTTTCCCCATTTTGGATGAAACTATCTCTAAGAGTTTGCCTGTTCTATTTTATATAACATTAAAATCACCAACAATCAAGCTGAGAGAAACCAATCTCAAAAGGCTAAAAGGTTACATACTATATGATTCCATTTATATACCACATTCAAAATGGCGAAATTGCAATAATGGAAAACAGGTCAGTGATTGCCAGGGGTTAGGGCATTGAAATTAATTAACTTGAAATTAAAAACATAATACCATTTATATTAGCATCCCCCCATGAAAATACTTTAGGTATAAACCTAACAAAATATGTACAAGATTTATATGAGAAAACTACAAAACTCTGATGAAAAATATAAAAGAACTAATCAAACAGAGAGATATTCCATGTTCATGGATAGAAAAACTCATTATGATCAAGATGTCAGTTCTTCTCAACTTGATCTATAGAGTCCATGAAATCCCAGTAAATTATTTTGTAGATAATGACAAACTGATTTTAATTTTACATAGAGAGGCAAAAGACCCAGAATAGCCAACTTAGTATTGAAGGAAAAGGAAAAAGTTGGAAAGATTGAAAATACCCAACTTGAAGACTTACTATAAAGCTATAGTAACCAAGACAATATGGTACTGGCAAAACAACAGACAAACAGATCAATGGAATAAAATAGAGAGCCTAGAAATACACTCACATAAACACAGTCAACTGATCTTTGACAAAGGAGCGGAAGTAATATAATGGAGAAAAGATAATCTTTTCAGTAATGGTGTCAGAACAACTGAACATCTACACGCAAAAAAATTGAATCTAAGCACACAAAAAACCTAAGATCTTACACTCTTCCCAAATTTAACCCGAAATAGATCCCAGACATAAATGTAAAATTCAAAAATTTTATACAGAACTCTTAGAAGATAATAAAGGAGAAAATCTAGAGGAACTTGGGTTTGGTGATGACGTTTTACACACAACTCTAAAGGCATGGTCCATGAAAGAAAGGAATGATAAGCTGGACTTCACTAAAATTAAAAATTTCTGCTGTGTAAGAGTACTATCAAGAAAATAAAAAAGACAAGACAGACTGCGAGAAAACATCTGCAAAAACATATTGGATAGGGTTATCAGAACTCATTAACATAAGTGTCACTAAAGTTGGTATTCAACCCCCCACTGCTAAATTTGACTGGTTTAAAAAAAAAATACTGGATAAAGAACTATTATCCAAAATATACAAAGAACTCTTAAGATACCATTACACAGCTATTAAAATGGCCAAAAACCAGAACACTGGCCACGCCCAATGCTGGTGAGGATGTAAAGCAACAGGAACTCTCATTCTTTGCCACCGGGACTATAAAATGATACAGCCACTTTGAAATAGAGTGTGACAGTTTCTTACAAGACTAAACATACTTTGCCATATGAACCAGCAATCACACTACTTGATATTTATCCAAAAGAGTTGAAAACATGTTCACACAAAAACCTGCACACGGATGTTTATATCAGCTTTATTCATAATTGCCAAAACTTGGAAGCAGCCAAGATGTCCTTCAAAGGTGAATGGATAAATGAACTGTGGTATAGCCAGACAATGAAATATTATTCAGCACTAAAAAGAAATGAGCTATCAAGCCATGAAAAAAACAGAGAAAGCTTAAATGTATATTATTAAGTAAAAGAAGTCAATCTGAAAAGGCTACATAATGTAGAATTACAACTATATGATTTTCTGGAAAAGGCAAAACTATGGAGACAGTAAAAAGATTGGTGGTTGCCAGAAGTTAGAGGGGAGGGAGGGTTGAAGAGACAGAGCACAGAGGATTTTGTGGGCAGTGAAATTACTCTGTATGATACTATAATGATAGACACATGCCATTATACATTTGTTCAAACCCATAGAATGTACAACACCAAGAGTGAACCCTAATGTAAACTATGGCCTTTGTATGATAATGATGTACCAATGTAACTTCATCAATTGTAGCAAACGTACCACTCTGGTAGGGTATGTTGATAATGGAGAGGCTATACATACATACGTGGGGTCAGGAAGTATATGGGAAAACTACTTTCTGCTCAATTTTGCTGTGAATCTAAAACTGGTCTAAAAAATAAAGTCCTCAGTGCTGCTTCTTGATTGGTACTAAAAATTTAAAAATAAAAAATAAGTCTATTTTTTAAAAAATGACAAAACTATAACAATGGAAAACTGATCAGTGGTTGCCAGGGGTTAGGGTTGAAGGCTGGGTATGACTATAAAGATGTAGCATGAGTTTCTTTGGGGGCGATGAAACAGTTCTATATCCTGAATGTGGTAGTGGTTATATGAATCTATACATGTAATGAAACTTCACAGAATTATTGCATCCCTGCCTCAAAAAAAAAAAAAAATGCATGTAAAAACTGATGAAATCCAAATAAGATTTGTAATTGAGTCAATAACTGTACTGATGTCAATTTCCTAGTTTTGATAATTGTGCTATGGTTATGTAAGATGTTATCATTGGAGAAAGCCGGGAGGAGGGTACACAGGAACTCTCTGTACTGTTTTTGTAAGTTCTATGTGAATCTAAAATTATTTTTTTTTAAATAAAGTCTTTAAAAAGTCAAGCAGAGAACTGTTAAGTATGCTAAGCAGATGCATTGGGCAGCTGTGGCTATCATGCAGTGGCCCAACAGATCCACTGGAGACCACCCATCTCAGCCATGGGTTCTGAACTACTGCTTCAGTTATAGGACTCAGAGGATTACAGACAGAGAGTACTGCACACTAGACCTCGGGTCTTCTCCATGCTCAGCAGAATCCCCAAGTGACCAGGCCAACATTCCAGTAGCATCACAACACACGTGGAGGGAGCCTGAGACCTCAAACTTCATGTTCTGAATACCCTAGTGCTACCTCACAGTCCACAAAAGTGAGATTCCTTGGGAACCTTGCAGGTGTCCTGATTAAAAATATACAACATTGCCTCTCTCCTATTAGTGTTCCACTTCAGACCACATGGTAGTTAGGAGATGTCTCAAGATGGTAACCTACACCACACCATATCTCCCCAACTCAGAGAAAGACTGTTATCTTAAAATCTTCAATGAGGTTTTGAAGGAGACTTAAAGATAGTTCAGAGCCTCATTTATCCAAAGGACGAAAAAGAAAGAGAATATACAAACACCCCAGGGAAAGGAGATCACTTTTGAAACAACAAACAGATATTTTGTAGAGCTATAAAAATGTCTGAAAAACATGGCTTATATGGTTTACAGAGTGGTGAAACCATATTTGGTTAATGGGAAGGCCAGGACCAAGACATGCTAATTTGGCAATGGCCCACAGGTCCCATGCAAAGGTATTTTTTGAGCACTCACCTGGCCCTGCATGTTCATGATGACAACTGTGTTTGATCTGTTGCACACTACAAAGTGTTCTGGGTTTTTAGGAAGCAAGATCACACTGTTGACAGTAATGTCTGTTCCTGCGGTGCTGCCCAAGGATTTAAAGGTATTTGAGCATTCTGTGGTCTTCATATTCCAGATCTGCCAGACAAAAATTTAAGGCATAAACATTTTGGGGGTATAAGAATTGCTAGTTTTAAGGTTTAAAAACAATTAAAAATAAGGTTACTAAAAAAGAATAAAACTGATTCAGAAAAAAAGCTTCTTATTTGATTTCAGGTCTAATCAAATACCCAGCATTGTCATATATAGTTATCCCTTGGCATCCATGGGGAATTAATTCCAGGACCATTACTGGATACCAAAATTCGAGATGCTCAAGTCCTTAATATAAAATGATGTAGAATATTTGCATATAACCTACACACATCCTCCCACATACTTTAAATCATCTCTAGATTACTTATAATACCAAATACAATGCCCACATAGCACTTCACTCGTGTGGATTCAATGTAGAACTCAGCACAGGCCAAAGTTTTGTTTTTTGGAATTTTGTGGAATTTTTTTTTTTTCTGAATATTTTCAATCCACAGTTGGTTGAATCCACGTTCCAGATACGGAGAATCAATGGTATATAGTAATTGTTCATCATCTATTTGTTGATTAATTGGCAAAAACAAAAGTCATAAACCAAATAATAAAACCTTTTAAAATCTATGATCTTATACAGTTTTCCTTAGCTAACAGAAGTACCTTTCTAAAATTAGTTATGGTGTCAACACTGCTACTATCATCAACAACCATAAAGATACCGTTGTCTGGACATTAAAACCAAATGGGGCTTTCTTTTTTGAGATGAGGTCTCACGATGTTGCCCAGGCTGGTGTCAAACTTCTGACCTCGAGCAATTCTCCTGCCTTGGCCTCTCAAAGCCCCATTTGGTAAGACAGCCAACTCCCAATGGTATTTACAAGTTGTGAGGACCATATGCATAGCACAAAGAGGGCATATCCCATGGCTAGAGTACTAAGAAAGGCTGGGCACAGTGACTCACACCTGCAATCCTAACACTTTGAGAAGTCGAGGTGGGAGGATCTTTTGAGGCCAGGAGTTTGAGACCACCCTGGGAAAAATAGTTAAGACCCTGTCTCTACAAAAAATAACTTTTAAAAAATTAGTTGGAGCCGGATGCGGTGGCTCACGCCTATAACCCTAGCACTCTGGAAGGCCAAGACAAGAGAATTACCTAAGCTCAGGAGTTCAAGACCAACCTGAGCAAGAGCGAGATCCCATCTCTACTATAAATAGAAAGAAATTAGCCAAACAACTAAAAATAGAAAAAATCAGCCAGGCAAGAGAGTGAGACTCTGTCTCAAAAAAAAAAAAAAAAAAAAAATAGTTGGGTGCAGTGGTGTGTGCCTGCAGTCCCAGATACTCAGGACGCTAGGCAGGAGGATCCCTTGAGCCCAAGAGTTCGAGGTTGCAGTGAGCTATGATAACACAACTGTACTCCAGCCTAGGTGACAGAGCAAGACCCTATCTCTACAAAGAAAAAAAATTTTTTTTAATAAAATTTAAAAATAAAGTACTAAGAGCTCTGTTGTTTCCCCACCCATCCTGAGGGAACGTACATCTCCTGTCTTCAGGTTTCTGGTTCAATTCTCAAGTAAGAACAAGCAATTTCAGAGGGTGGTCTGATTTTTAGATACCTAAATGTGTATCTAAAATGTATATCTAGATCTTTTTTTTTTTTGAGACAGAGTCTCACTATGTGGCCCAGGCTACAGTGCTGTGGAGTCAGCCCAGCTCACAGCAACCTCAAACTCCCGGGCTCAAGTGATCCTTCTGCCTCAGCCTCCCAAAGTAGCTGGGACTACAGGCATGCGCCACCATGCTCAGCTAATTTTTTCTATATATTTTTAGTTGGCCAATTAATTTCTTTCTATTTTTAGTAGAGACGGGTCTCGCTCTTGCTCAGGCTGGTTTCAAACTCCTGACCTTGAGCGATCCTCCCACCTCAGCCTCCCAGAGTGCTAGGATTACAGGCGTGAGCCACTATGCCCGGCCTAAAATGTCTAGATCTTGGTGTTAAAATGTTTATATTAAAATATCTAGATCTTCTGCCACAAAACACTCAATTATATAAGGCAATTTAAAAGTAGCAAATCCAGAATATAAATGGAGTGTCTCAAAGATCTCTAAAAATTTTCTATTTGGGTTTTTCATTTCCTTTCTAGGAAATGAAGCCCTCTCTTCAAATAATTAAATCTTTTAAGGCACTAAAGAATAATACTTTCAGCTGAAAGCTTGGTAAATAAGTATCTAGGAGAAGGCTTAGTTTACTCCATACCTCTCCTAATCCTCTATAAAAATGCTGTTAGGAAGATCCTAAATTTGGAGACCAGGGGTGGAGTGAGGCTGGGCAACAAAAAAGAGATCTATTTATTTGGCCACTCAGCCCTTTGTGTATTGACTGTTAGGAGGTAGGCCATACCTACAGCAAGATAGATTTAACCACTGTGTGTATCTGTAAAAGGGGATGTCTTAAATTTAGGACTCACATGATAAATTTGTTTGCATTTGGGGTCCCGAGGTGAATTACCCACAGAATATTACTGTTGTCTCAGACTCACTTCACTATGGCTAAAATAGCTAGTAAAGAGGTTTATTCCACTGTAGTCATTGCCATTATTACCACTGAAAACTCAAGGTTAAAGATGGAACAGGCATACCAAAATAAGCTGGTAGCAAATACTTAACCTTTACAGTGCCATCAGATGATGCACTAATAATATAATGTCCATCTTGTGTAAATGTTGCTTCATTAACAAATGAGGAATGGCCACGAAATTCCTTCAGGGTTTTCCCGGATTTCAAACCATGAATTCTACCACAAATAAAAACAAATGAAAAGAACAATTAATATTTGATATATTATGCTTGGGATCAAGTATTAAATGCATTTTAGATAAATTACAGAAGCTCATGTTATAACATCAAGTGAATAAGGCTATGTGATTGTGTATGCAGTATAATTTTCATTATGTCAAACAATGAAACAAAAACAAAACAAAAACTTTGCAAAGACTGGAAGAAAATATACCAATAATAACACAAGCTTCTGTTCAAGGACAGACCTCTAAAAAATGAGTTATCAAGAGATTCAGAATCACTGGGTCTCACCTGGGTCCCAGGAATCTGTATTTGTAACAGGCTCTCTAAGGTGATTATGATACAGGTGGTCCATAAGACCACATTTAAGAAACATAAATTAGGCAGAGCATGGTGGTCCACGCCTATAATCCTAGCACTCTGCGAGGCTGAGGTGGGAGGATGGCTTGGGCTCAGGAGTTCAAGACCAGCCTAAGCAAGAGCAAGACCTTATCTCTACTAAAAATAGAAAAAATTAGCCAGGCATGGTAGCACACGCCTGTAGTTTCAGCTACACAGGAGGCTGAGGCAGAGGTATTGCTTGATTGCTTGAGCCCAGGAGTTTGAGTTTGCAGTGAGCTATGATGATGCCACTGCATTGTACCCAGGGCAGCAGAGCGAGATTCTGTCTAAAAAAAAAAAAACAAGAAACATGAATCACGCCATACTTCCTCTTCTGGGTAAAGACTCAAATGGACAGAATAATAACACCACATCAGCTATACTTTGGGGAAATGAGGTCTCACATACCCTCGCTCTCGGTATCATACAGTCCTGATGAAAGCATAAAGAATCCCTAGTACCTACCTCATTATATCAAATCAAGTGAGGGCAGTTTTGGGATTCTTACTTACCTAATTGTCTGGTCAAAAGAAGCACTAAGGATCTGACTGCTATCCTTAGAAAAGCTTAGACAGGTGACACCTTTACTGTGTGCCCTCTCAAATCTCCTTAAACACTGTCCACTCTGAATCTTCCATACCTTTATTTAAAAAAAATAAAGACTTGTAAATAGAGTGTCCCACTATTGCCCACAGAATCAAACAACATGCAATACTCACTATTGTACTAAAACAGCATTAAAAATGCATGCTAATAGCTGAATATGATATGTCCGGTTCACATAGTACAATGATAACTGATTCCTTTGAAACTTAAAACTCTTTCCTTATAAATTATTAAAACAAAAATTTAAACTCTAAGTTCACTTAGCAGAGACCATTTCTGTATTTTATCTAGCACAGGATGTATTACCAACAATTAAATACAAACCACAGCCAACTGGCTACAGACCATCCCCTAAAAAAAAATCAAATTATAATACATCATATAGAGTGAGCCAGAGTGGTACAACAGAAAGGGCATGAGCAGATTTGGCCTAAAGTCCCAGATCTATCACTTACCAACTGTGTGACCTCAAACATGTTACTGACCACTCCAAGCAGAGTTATTATTAGGATTAAACAAGAAAAAGTAAAGTGATTAGCTTAAAGTTGATGCTCAATAAACAGTAGCTATTATTAATGCTGAATATCATGTGTAGGACACCACTCCATTACAGAACATTCAAAATGTCTCCATACAAGAGCTTGTGTCACTAACGCATACCTTGATTTTTCCATCTTGGGCCCCAGTTGCTAACATTTCTGTATCTCTGCTGAAACACATGCAGAGGACAGCATCATCCATCATCATGAAGTTATCCTGGGCTTGGTACTTAAGATCCTAAAGGAAACAATGGTTAATAGTTATAAAAATAACACCAAAGCCAAGGCCCCACCACAGTGGTCCAGGCTTCTACAAACTCACTAAAAGCAGGATAATGTATTATGCCTACTCTAAACCTCCAAAACAAATAAATAGCAGTGCCATGCATACATGTTCCTAATGAGCAGTTGAAATCCTAGGGATGAATAATTTTACACAATTCTCTAAATTGATGTTATAAAAAAATGCCAACATAATACCCTAGATCTTTTGCTTACTGATCTTTTCTAGGCAAAATTTCTCTACAGTTTTTTATTTTACATCTATTAATAAACCTGAATTTACTTACTTCAGGGTATGATGTGAGAAACTAAACTAATATTTTTTCCAATTATCAGCTACTTTTCCTGAAACCATATACTGACTCTTTTATCGTCCATCATTGTTCAAACGGCAGTATCGTTATTATTTTTTTTCTAATAATAAAGTGAGACTGCTTCATGGTTGAAAAAAAAAAAGCAAACTATACAAAAATATATAAAATAGAAAGTGAAAATCACTCATAAAACCACTGACCATGGATTAGAATTTGGTAATCTATGATAAAAATCAGTGGATAAAAGATAGTCAACAAATAACTATTTGGGAAAAAAACTAAGCTAGATCTATTCCAACTTTACCCCTCCAAACAAATTCCAGCTGGGCCAAAAAATTAAACATACAATGAAATAGTGAAGTACTAGAATAAACTGCAGAACTTTACAGAAATTGTAGTAGTACTTTTGTAAAAGAAAAGATGAGTAAGTTTGATGATACAAAAAAATTTTTTAAGTCTATAAAACAAAACCAGCAAAATCAAAAGAGTCAAAATTGTGCTCACTTCAGCAGCACAACATATATTAAAATTGGAGCAATACAGAGACTAGCCAAAAAACATTTTTTTAAGTCAAAACTGAAAAATATCAGCAATGCATATTATGGAGGTTGGTTTCCTAAAAATATAAAGAGCTCCTACAATTCAATAAAAAACAATCCAACAGAAAATGGGCAAAGGATATTAACAGACTTCACAGAGTAAGAAATATTGGTGGCTTTTCACATATAAAAAAATGTTCAGTGCTCGCTTCGGCAGCACATATACTAAAATTGGAATGATACAGAGAAGATTAGCATGGCCTCTGTGCAAGGATGACACGCAAATTCGTGAAGCGCTCCATATTTTTCAACATAAAATAAATGAAAATAACAGTAAAAAAAAAAGATGTTCAACTTCATTCACAATAAGAAAAACAATTCGTACTACAACTAGGTTAGATAGAAAACAATCTTATATAAGTGGCTGGTTAAACATATCATGGTTCAATCCATACAACTGAATATAATACAGCAATGATCTCTAAGATATACTACAAATGGAAAAGCAAGGAGAAGAACAGGGTACACAGTATACTATCATCTGTACAAAAAATTTGTTTGAAAAACATACCCATAGAATATTCCAGGAAGGTTGCATATAAGAAACTGGCAACCCTGGCTGCCAGTCCGAGAAGGGATCGGACTGGCTAAGGGACAAGGGGAGAAAGAACAAAACTCTTTACTTGAAAAACTTTTTCTATTTTTTGAATGTTGTATCAGATGTACATATTACCCATTCAAAAAAATTTAAATTAGATTAAAAAATTACAGATAATAAAGGTCCTCCCTTGGTTAATAATAAAATTAGAATTTAATTAAAAGAACTTTAAATGAGGGTTTTTTTGTTTGTATGTTTTGTTTTTTAAGAGATGGGGTCTCACTATGTTGTTCAGGCTGGCCTTGAACTCCTATGCTCAAGTGAGCCTCCTGCCTCAGCCTCCAGAGTAGCTGGGATTACAGGCGCATGCCACCATGCCTGGCTTTAAGTGAGTTTTTATTTAATAAGTTACAAAAGTAATACATGTTCATTACATACGGATCCTTTTTCAACTAATCTGACTTAGAGTTAAAGCACAGATAACTAATCCAAAGTCAGTAATTCTACCACTAGGAAAGTTAATATATTTAAAATATTTTACCTTCCTGATTTTTCCAGTAGTGAAGTTCCACACTTCAATGAATCCATCAACAGATCCAGTGACCAGATACTGACCATCTGGAGAAAATCGAGCACACTCCACATGTGATTTCTGACCAAACTGTTTCAAATGAAACAATGAAACAGATACATTTTAATCTAGTGGCCTTAAAACAATTCTCATTTTAACCTTTTGAGAAACCTTGCCCTAGCATAAAATCACAGCTGGCCCATGAGTATTGGAGGGGCATTTCTGTACCTGGACACAGGGAACTGGTGGATGTATCTTTTCTGAACAGTTTTATGTCTAGGTGTTATGTTTTTTTAAAGTGAGATTGGTATTTCCAAAGAAGAGGGAAAAAACTATTTTAAGATGTGACTTAGAACAAATAATCCTGTTAGCTCATTAACATTGTTAATGTTCCTGTTGTGCATCTCAGGGGGGAAAAACTCATTTTTTCAAAGTAACTGTATGTTTTCCTATGCTATTTTGTAAATAAACTTTCCATCACTATTTCATGATCTACACTTCATCAAGAGATAATGTGTAGCTGACAAAATCTAGGAGAACCAATTAAAGCTGATAGACTTTGCCTAGTAAAGTCATTCTGAGCATTTATCAGTGATGATGCTCCTGATAACAGATAAAAAACTACAGAACATTAGATAGATGGAAACAACAAAGAAAAGCTCTCATGTGGATTTCATTTTAAATGCCAAAAAAGGAAAGCATTTACAACAGAAAAACTTAGTGCAGCAGCATATAATGGATTTCTATTTGTGTCAAGGCTTCAGGCAGCATAAATAAAGGTGCTGCTCAAAAATATCTTTATATCCAAGTTAGAACATATAATCCAGAAAAGACAAATCCAAAACACTAAGCCAAAATTGAAGACTTGAGGAATATGAAATATTTTAAAACTCATGAATTCAATTTGAGCACAAACTCAGAGAAACTATAATATAAAGGAGACACTAAAGTAGCAAATATACTCGTGACTCTGGGAATTGCAGCAATTACTCGATTGTGCTTTTTCCTAGAAAATTATCAGATTAAAACAAACAAAAAACAAAACAAAACAAAAAAAACTGGCCAGTTTGTTGACAAATCATTTTCCCCAAATATCACATAAACCCACTTTACAATCCATGACTTTCACTTTGCCTGACACATAGCAGGCTAAAACAAAAATGTTGAACAGGACAAGTATATAGAAAGTCCGCAGTTAGTCTCAGGCTTAACCAAAGAGCAAGGCCAGATGTCAAGTGTATGTCCATTTGGTTACACATCTCAAGTGTGCCACTGCCAGGCCACAGCAGTATCCCAGGGGACACCGACATTAACCTTGAATGTTGTCAGAGCTGGAGAATGAGCTCCCCTCCCCAAGTCCCCAACCTCCTGGCACAGGGCCTAGCTGAGCCCATGATGAGTCCTCAACAAATGATTACTGATTGGCTGAGTGTCTAAGGATCCTACCTTAATATGTCTGCTCAGCTGCGTAGGAAACTTTTCCTCTTCCACATCTTTGACAGCTGCTTTGCCTCGAAACAAATCTATAGTCATACCAGGAGGAAGCAACCCCTGGTGCTGCTGCCACTTCAGCGCCTGTGAGAAAAGAAAAGTATAGAAATCTGCTCAGGTGCTTTTAACACCTTAAGGACCGCTCATGAGTTTTCTCCTGTTTCGCGCGTCATCTGTTAAGGACCGCTCACGAATTTTCTCGTTTTTCACTGTAGTTAAGATGATTTAAATAACATGCAGTTTGCCCAAAAACGTGCGGTCCCTGGCGTATGTCTTAGAGATTTCTATGCGGTACAAAAGGTGTTAAGATCTGGTCATGATTGCTCAGATGAAACCAAGCCCAAAAGGATGAGGTTCAGATGAAATCACGAAGCATCCACACCCAACCATTTTTGGTCATCCAAACACAACATAATCTGTGCTTTTCTGTATGTCCAAGAACATGGGCTGATTGCAGGGTGTAAGGGGACACAAAGCAAACAAGTCTATCTATCCTACACCTATTTTCTTTTGTTTTTTGAGACAAGGTCTCACTCTGTTGTCCAGGCTAGAGTGCAATGGTGTCATCATAGCTCACACTGTAACCTCAAACTCTTGGCCTCAAGCGATCTTCCCACACACCTCAGCCTTTTTTTCCCCCCAGCATATTATGGGGGTACAAATGTTAAGGTTATGTATATTGCCCTTGCCCCTCTTACCCCTACCTCACCCTTCTGAGTGGCTGGGACTACAGGTGCACATCACTACTCCTGGGTAATTTTTCTTTCTTTTTTTGAGACTCCTGGCCTCAAGTGATCCTCCTACCTTGGCCTCCCAAAGTGGTAGGTACAGGCGTGAGCCACCAGGCCTGGCCACCCACACCTATTTTCTTATTGGTGTGGCTCTTTTATTATAAACAAAATTTGAAAAAACATAAATTTCCTATAGTCCCAACACCCAAACATAGCCATTGTTAACATTTTATATACTACCTTTTTTCCCTCGCTTACTTAAGTGTTTAACCCAGTTGCAATTATACTGTGTTATTCTCCTGTTTTCACTATCATCAGATCATACTATGACATAACTATCATTTTAATGGCTACAAAATATATTCTGTCTAGTGAATATTTCATAGTTTACTTAATCAATATATTTGTGGACATTTACAGTGCTTCCAATTTTTCTCTCATTTAAATAATGTTGCAGTGAACATCTTTGGACATAAGGCTTTCCTATTTGGGGGATATTTCCCTCTTAGAGCACACTCCTAGAAGAGGAAATTGCCAAATTCAGAAAAGAACATGAATGATTAAGGATCTTGAGATATATTACCCTTTTGCTTTCCAAAAGGGCTGCTTTCAAAAAAAGTTACAACTGCAAGAGTGTTCACAATTGCAATATGAGAGGTGAAAATCATGGACTTTGGTGATAAGACAGTTCTAGGCTAAAACTCCCGACTAGCTGGGCCTATAGATGCATACCACCACGCCTGACTAGTTTTTCTTTCTTTTTTTTCTTTTTAAGCCTTTTATCACTCAAAAACACTTCACTTTCTTATTTAGATTTCTGACTCTGTGTTTGTGCCTTCAACACTTTCACAATGATTTTCTACTCCTCAATAGGGAAAGCACGCTTGATCCTGTCACAGACACATTTAGCACACATGGAAGCACCACAGGTCCTGCTGACATGTTTGTTTCAGACAACCTCATAAGAACTTTAGGTCTTACAGCACAAACCCCCTGAAGTCCGCCTGGGCACACGCCACACACAGATTTTAGTGCTTTCCCAACCTTCTTGGTATAAAGGTAAACAATTCTGTTACCAGGGGTTCGGGACAATCTAGTTTTGTTAGAGGCTGTATTATAGGAAAGCCTACTACAACAGTAGGTCAAACGCTGGACCATTCTGAGTGCCTCAGGACAGTGTCCCTGGAAGAGAGCTAGTTTTTCTACTTTTAGTAGACACAGGGTCTTGCTCTTGCTCAGGCTAGTCTCAAACTCCTGAGCTTAAGCAATCCTCTCACCTCAGCCTCCCAAATTATATTATCTCCTAGTTTTTCTATTCTTAAAATATATAACTTTCTATCTATCTAAAAGTATGCTGCTATATAAAATATGAGAGGAGTCTCTGATCTGACCTTTTCCCCCATTCTAAAGTGTTCCAACACCATATACTGAATAATCCTTCTCTTGTTACTAAGTATTCCGGTGTCCTCATCATCATCTATTGAATTCACAGGATTGATTTCTTGCACTGTTGTTGCACCAGCTGCAACAGATATTCTTGTGCCAAATATTAATATGATGCAAACTGTGTAACTTTATTAAGTGCAATATTTCTAAGGCTAGTATGCTCTCAACATTCTTCCTTTTCAAAATTTCTTTGATGAATGTACTTTCAAGTTTATTATTCCAGAAGAATGCTAAAATTTCTTTCTGAAATAGTTCTAATCCTACTACAGTTTTTACTATAATTGCTTAAATCTGAGGAAAACTGACATCAACTTATCCAAGAAAATCAATGCTTCACTATTTACTCAAATTTTACTTCTCTTGTCTGTTTAGATAGATTTGTTACCTTTTTAAAAATGGAAATGATCTATTTCTCACAGAAGTTAGGCTAGAATTTTATATTGTATGTTTTTGCTGTAAACAGGAGACCTTCCTAACTGGCTACTGTTGATGCACAGAAGTGCAATCAACTTTTGTACATTTTGTACCTAGCAACTTTCTGAACTTTTTAATTAACTCTAAGATGATTGCAGTTGAAATATTTAATGTTTCTACTTATATTAATTTTCTTATTCTACATGCTTTCCCTGGGTAATCACATTTACATCTATAGCTTCAAATACTACTGCAAATTTCAAATCTGTAATTCTAGCCACAATCTCTATGTTAAGGTCCAGATTCACAAATCCCAATGCCTATGCTGGAAGTTTCTTCCTGTATGTCCCACAGGAACTTCAAAATTAGCACATCCAAAAACATATTATTTGTCCCCCATCCCCAGTCTCCACTCCCAGACCCCAGTCCCCAACAAATCTGCCCTTCCTGTCTTCTCTGCCAAGTCACTCAAGCCAGAAACCTAAAGGGCAACATAATAGCCAAAACCTCACTTACTTAAATTAAATGTGAAAAACATGAGTTTATTTCTGCTCTCTACTAAAGTGATGACAAGGAGAATGGAAGAAGAGATAATAGCAGAAAAAAAATGTTAGTTAAATTTCAGAAGCTGAAGAGTGAATGGACCAGTGGCAACCAAGAATAGAGAAAACTGAACCTAATTATACAAGGTGGAGATGGGGAACCCACAAAAAGCAAGCCAAACTACCTCACAGAATTTCAAAAAGGCTTAGGAATTGGAGGAATGATACCCTTCATGGACAAGGCATGGCATGAGGCTGAAAAAAGGGGCAACAACAAAGTCTGTACAGAAGCATTTAGCTCACAGGACCTCTCCCAACCTATGCAACAGGTGAATGCCTCACCTCACCCTACCCTCAAGAGAAATCAGGTGGCTTATCTTCTAGAGAAAGGTTGAGGTCCTGGGCTTTGGAAAACTCAGTAGAGCTCAGGGTAAGGTGTAAGTGAGAAGCCACAGTAAATGGGGGGAGGAGGGGGCGGCACAAAACCGGTTTAGTGCAAACTGGTATGCTAAACAGTGAGACTTCTCTACCCTTTACCCCAATTAGTACCATCTCAACTCTGCTCCCAGGATATGGTTTATACTTCTCCCAGGCAGAACTAAAAGACTACTCTCTGGAAAAGCTGACCGTCCAAGAGAATATTTCTGTAGAAAATGACACATGAGGATCCCACCCCATCATTCCAGGCTAAATTCTATCAGTTCCCAAACTCCTCCTTCTACCCAACCCAACATATAGTTTCCAAACAGCTTTTTAGCATTTCACTCTTGTTTTTTGTGTTTTTTTCCTATTGGCATCTTGATATCATAGTGTTTCATTCTCAAATATAAACCAAGAGCCAGGGATCACTTAAATATTTGAGGAAAGCTTCAACATATGGCCAGTAAAGCAAATTGGGGCAGGCGTGGAAAGAATTAAGAAAAAATAGAAAATAGATATAATACAGGAACAATTCAGGGAGGAAAAAAAAATTTAAAAATCTGAATAGAGAGATATTACAGACACAAATAAAATCTCAAATTTACATCTATGCACCAATTCTCAGAAAGTTACTGGACTTAGTACTCTATCAAAACAAGGGTCTAAACTATGAAAAGAAGGAAAATGAGGGAACCTAAAAAATATGATCCAACACAAGAGGCCAAAAAAACTGACTCTAGAGCTTAGCTCTTAACCACTCATCTATATTGCTTCTCCCAGGAAAGAGGGAAGGTAGAATGGCACAGCTGTTGGTATAAGCAGCTCCACAGGTAGTTCTCACTTCTTTTTTTTGAGACAGAGTCTCACTTCTGTTGCCTGGGCTAGAGTGCCATGGCATCAGCTTAGCTCACAGCAACCTCAAACTCCTGGGCTCAAGTGATCCTCCTGCCTCAGCCTCCCGAGTAGCTAGGACTACAGGCACGTGCCACCGTGCCCAGCTAATTTTTATATATATATATTTTTAGTTAGCCAATTAATTTCTTTCTATTTATAGCAGAGACTGGGTCTCACTCTTGCTCAGGCTGGTCTCGAACTCCTGACCTTGAGCAATCCACCCGCCTCGGCCTCCCAGAGTGCAGTCGTCACTTCTATATCCAATTTCTTTATCTCAGATATAGAATTCATATACAGAAAATTATACCAGAGGTTCAGAGTAAATTCAGTTATACAGACATTTAATTACCTGTCCCAGCAACGCCATGAGACGAGATGGAGGCACCACACTGACTTCCCCAGCTAAGGCCTGGGCAATTGCTGCTCTTCTCTTCTCTTTGCTACTTCCATCTGGGTATGCCTGAAAAAAGAGAGGAGATAGCATCATTTCCAAGAAGCAACTATAAGATCTGAGTGTGCTTATTTGAAACAAACAAATAAGCAGAAACATAAAAAGAGGAAAACATGAAAAGAAATTACTCAGTTAAACAGGGGATTAATTAAACCAATTTCATTTTTAAAAATGACTTCTCAAATTTTGCTCAGTTGTGTTTCAAAAGTATGAGCTGGGAGAGAACTGAGGTCAGCCAATTCACCCTGTTATTTCTGAAAAGACTCCAAGTAAACCATACCAAAGCCAGAGTTGTTTTTCCAGTTTTGGAAAAATTTGCAGATTCTTTTATATTCTCTGTTAATGTCTTTCAATCAAATAACTCCCAGTCCTGAAGTGCTTGACTGCCTCTAACTTAAATCCTGTCCTGGTAATTTACACTACTTTCTTTAACCTCATGGTTACTCTAAGTTTACTTTAACTTTCTATTTTCCAGTATCTATTAAATTATTCTTCCTATTTTGACAAGCCTCTTGTGAAAGGCTGAGTGGGAAAGAATGAAACTATACATACAATTGGCTTTGGAAGAATAAAAAAATAGTAGTCGCCATACTCTATAGTAAGTATAATCAGCTAAGAAGCCAAAGCACAAGCTTCTAGGGACTAAAAGGGATGGAAGGAAACTGCAATTGTCAGGGGCAAGGGACACAAGTGCTCAGTGAACACAGTAGCAGTTGGGTAGCACTTCAGGGAGAGCTAATGCGGAAATGACATTAGAATAAAATTTTCTGTTTCTTTACTAACCAATACATAATCCTCTAAAATGGGGTATGCAGAAGAAAAGACCCTCAAATACTCAGAAATCTGAACAAGATTATTCTCTTTAATATAGGCAAATGCCAGCCAACATATATAAACAGAAGAGCATCATTCTCAAACATTAAATCAAAATCACAAAAAGTATCCAATAAAATGGTAAAAAAAAAAATCATATTTTTGCATATTTTCAAAGTTAACAAAAGTTTCTTTTCATTACCACAGTCATACCTCACGAGGATCAAAATAAGACCTGGCCAAAAGGTTTTCCAGATGAATATACCGCTCTGGCTGTGTTTGTTTTAACATGATCATAGGGTCAGTCTGTCTCAGAAGTGACCTAGCAGCACCCAATTCACGGAGCTCAATCAATTCCAGAACAACCTATTGAAAGGAAATAGATGTTTTAATACATTTTCTTGATAATATTTCTTTTTCAATAAAATGTCTAACACAGATATGGCCACCCAAAGTGATGTCTAATACTGGAAAATGCCCCTTTTTCCATTTACTAGCAATTTCAGGTAGACAACCAAAATAATTATTAAATATAAATAACTTCAATCCTTCAAAAGCCATCCTTAATTTTTATCTACTAAAAATTCTCTCCTCTTCTTAGGCATCCTGTTCAGAATATAGATGCTGAAGAAAAGTAAAGACAGGAATATCTACATGGGCTCCAGAATTTGTCCTTTCTCCAGTTATCAAAATTTTCTTTGGGGAACTACTAAATTCACATAGATTGTAAAGAAACAGATCAGCTTCCCTATTTTTATTTCAAACAACACTATAATCTTATTTCCAGAAGGTCTACTCTGTTTTGTTTTACAATAAATAATTTATCTGACCTTTGTCCTAAGTACTTGGTCTGGAGCTTCTAAAATCCCTGGAATTCTGCCAGTGCAGGAGCATCTTTGTTACCCACGAGCCCCTTGAATCACACCTGAGTTTGTGCTAAGGCAATGGCTCAGTGTTGAGGCTGGTTACCACAAAGACCAAGTATGCAATTAGAAGGCTGAGGCTCTGAACCAGCCCAACCTCCAGTGAGGTGAGGGATGGAAAGAAAGGGGCTGGAATTATCAATCATGCCTATGTAGTGAAACCCCAATAAAAACCTCAATGGAGCTTCCTGGTTGGTAAATACATTGACATGCCAAGTGTGTAGCACATCCTGATTCCACAGGGACAGCATGGAACCTCTGCATTCAGGATCCTCTCAGACTTTGCCCTGGGTGTCTTTTCATTTGGCTGGTTCTCATCTGTATCATTGATAATAAAACCGTAATCATAAGTACAGAACTTTCTGAGTTCTATGAGTCATTCTAGCAAATTAACAAATCTGAGCGGGTCATGGGAACCCCAGAATTTGTAGTCAGTTGGTCAGAAGGGTGGGTGGCCTAAAGACTCCCAAAATATAGTTGCTCTGAAGTGAGGGCAGTCTTGTGGAGGTCTGAGTACTTAACTTGTGGGGTCTATACTAATTCCAGGTGGTTAGTGCCAGAAGTGAACTGCAGTACAACACCTGGTGTCAGAATAATTTGTTTAATGATCACTTAAAAAATAATTTCAATTAGGGAAAACTTTGGATTTTCCAAGAAGAGAGAAAAAAGTCAGTATAAGTTTTAAGGGTTGTTATTTTAAGGCCCTACAAGGCTTGAAGAAATGCTCACTGATGCTTCCTTAGTCAGGGGGCTGGCCCACAGCAAACCAACCCATAGGGATCAGTATCACCATCGCTCTTACCTGTTCATAGAGGTCAATGAGGGTTTTGTCTGGCAATTTCAGAGATTGTATAGCCTGTAAAACAGTATCCCAATGGCCACTATTAATGTCAGCCACAAAACTCTCAATACTGTCCACAGTATTCAGAGACACAGTAGTCTCCTCCTGCAAGGTAGCTAACGCCCGATGTAAACTGTTCTCCTTCAGGTACTGCATGATAAGACGAATCACACTGAAAAAAAGAAAGTTATTCAGCTCAGGAATTCTTACTAACCAGAAGCCAAAAATAAAGCCCACCCCAGCTCTTAATCACCCTCCTTTCACTACGTACTTTCCATTTCTTTATCATGTAAGTAAAACTTCCCAATAATAGAAGAATCTAAGTTACAAGGGACTCCCTTCGTGGAGACACAACTGGGGTTCAGACAGGGGAAATCATTTACCTAATGTCTCACAGTCATCTAGAAGGGGAGTGGTACCAAGGTGACTCTCTTATTTCCTAGCCCAGAGCCCAGTTTCTTATTAATTCTTATGATTATATTGTCACTCATTTTAGTGAAATACTTTAAACCTAGTCTAGTCTTTGATACAAAATAATCTAAATGACTGTGGGATGATTTAGTCCATTTTTAAAAACCAGGAAAAAAAATGAATTGAGGTTTTTTGTGTGTGTGGCTAGTCAAGTGAAGCAGTGTGAATGGAGAAGGAGCAAAACAATCTGTAACTGGTTGTGATCACTTAGTTGTAAACACCACTGCACTTGGACCAGCCTGAATTGAGATTTTCTTAATGGGGAATTGTTGAACATAAACAAATAGAGTTGCACTGTATGTAAAAGCAAAACAAAGCTATGCTTCCTCATTTGCAAAAATAAAACCTACCCAATGCCTCTATTACCAAATTTTCAGAAGTGCAATAAAAACATTGTAGAGTCAGTTTCCCAAGGAAAAGAGGACCCAGACAATTTCCAATATTGAAAAAATAAGTAACCATTTTCAACATGTGACAGAAAATTTATAAGTATTTAATACTGGCTTATAATTAAATATATAGTTACTTATAGTTAAAAATTCTTGATCTTGGGCTTGATAATAAGGAGTCTGCTGAAGAATCTGCTCATACAGACTGCACAAATTCACTGGATGATGTTGTGATCACTGTTTTCCTTTCTTTCTTTTAAAGTATATATATGGCTCACACTGTATTTCTATTAGACAACACCAGTATAGAGGGTCAGTCTGTCCTGGTTGTAAGAAACTTCAGATTGGAATTTAGTAAATTCCCTTTCCCAGAGGAGAAATAGTAATCATAAAACAATAACAAACATTACTACGTGTTTACTATATAATAGGTACTGTTCCAGGCATTTTAGACATATTAATTCATTTATTCCTCAAAACAGCCCTATAAGGTTAAGTATTACTATTATCCCCAATTTACAGATGAGAATTTGACTAAATAACAGAGATAATAGGTAGAAAAATTAGGATTCAAAATGGCAGTGTGACTCTTGAACATACATCATTGAGGGGAAAGCAAACACTCTCTTCTTAAAAACTTCTGCAAAGGGGAACTGATCACTGCTATTTGCAGTCTTTTTCTCTCATAGCCCTTTTATGAGGTACCCACACTTAGACCCCTGCTATTCTAGAACAGCACTCTCTTCCTTAGCACACTTCCGCTGACTTCCATTTTGCACTCCCAAAATGAGAAGCCCTTTCCCTCAAAGATCTCATATTTGACACAGTCAAAATCAAATTCACTACTTTTTAACACAATGTAATACATAAAGAGCTAAAAGCTTTGGAGATAGGATAGGATTTGAATCAAAGTTCTGTCACTTACTAACTGTGACCTTGAGCAAGTCAGTTAACATCTCTGTGTCTGCATCCTCATCTGTTAAAAATATCTACCCTGTAGGGTTAGTAAGAGTTGATTATACGGCTTATAGCATGCTTAGCATAGAAAGTACTTAGTAAATAACTATTATTGATGAAAAAAACATGCAACAGTCACTGTTGTTACAGCCTGGGTGTTCAGAGCTGGAAGAATGGTTGTTGCAGCTATCATTCAGGCCCAGAAGCATGGAATCCTTTCCAACTCCTGCCCTGATTTAGTTATACTAATCTTCAGCATTCCCTATCATCCTTCTTTGCTTTATTTTTCTCCAAAATATTTACCACCATCTGTTGTACTTCATATTTTACTTAATGTTTTTGTCTATTGTTTGCCTTCCCCAATCACAAGGTACGTTCTATAAGAGCAGGGAATTTTTTGTCTGTTTTGTTCACTACTGTATATCCGGCGTCTAGAAGGTACATAGTCGTCTTCAACACTTGTGGGACGAGTAATCCTCCCTTCCTCCCATGCTAGGTCTGCTAATTTAATTATTAAGTGTTGGCAAGAACAAGTGGAGGATGGAGTCCCAGAGAAGTCCACTAAGGACCTTCTTTGGTCACTCGCTATTTCTCATCCCACCTCCCTCACAAACTATTCTCTCTGGCCCAATTCCCAGATTCTCACTCTCCTTTGTAGGTACACAGAGCTTGCAAACAAACCAAAACTCAGCACCAGATCGGGCCTGATAAAACAACTAGTTCATTCATTCCAAAAGCAGTAACTGAGCCTCTATGGTACGGCCAGGGGGACTATAACGAAAAGGAGTCCCTAGGAGCCTACATAGGCTGGGGGTTTGGGGAGAGGAGGAAGAGTGGCAATACTGAGTGTTAAGTGCTAGGAAGAGGAAGGCAAAGGGACCGTGTAAGCACAGAAGAGGAAATGAATCACACTGCTTAATGGGGTCGGGGAGAGAAGCAAGGCTTATAGACAAACCCCCTTGTGCAGATAATCAGACTTGAATCCAGAGTGGATCGGAAATTTGCTCAGTTACAGGGCACGCCAGGAGTCGGCGAAGAGTAAAACTCAGGCCTGCCGTGTGTGTTTTTCCCCCACCCCGCGCTGCCTCCCGCCAGGCTTTGGGCTTCACATCCGAGTGCTGCCACATTCTTGTGGGCCCACCTCCAAGGTAGCCAGATCCAAAAAGCTTCTTTGGGGGGCGGCAAGGAGATGGCCCTGCACTCCTCGGCCTCTCGGACACCTCCTCCTAAGTACCCTCCACCCCACACCCTTAACCTTCCGGCCCCCGTAACGCCGGAAACATCCACCACCGCAGGACTCACTCCGAGGACTCGATTTCGATCGACATAGCGGTATCTCTTCAGGCGCAGGCCCCACTCCCCTCTCAGGCCCAGTCGCGCGACACACCAACGACACCTCCGGCGGCCGCCTTACGTCACTTCCGCTCGCCTTGCCGTCAGACGTCCTCCCTGGAGGAGGTGTGTACGGAAAGGAGGGCCGTGGAGGGCGTAGGGGCGGGGCCTCGAGGGGCCGGCCCTGGAAAAATAATTGAGTTAAAAAAAAAAATAGACTTTGAAGGCAAAGCACGGTTTAATCCACCTAACTATGAAATGTTTGGGACCCAGTTAAAATTTGAATACCTGCTTCTTGGAAAAAGCTAAAGTACTTACAGCGTTTCCAACTAAGCATTTAGTTGAAAAGGGTTTTACTGTAGTGAAAGCAATAAAACCAAATGCAAGTGTGTAAAAGGAGATTTGAGACTCCTTTTAATAGACTTTAAATCCTACATTATTAAATTTGTAGTGACAAATGTAGAGATGTCAACGAATTTCATAAACAAAGGCTACTTTGAAAATATTGCCATTTTATACTATATAAATTTTTTTTAAAGTATTTGCAGCACACTGATAAGAAATATATGTTGTGAAATTACATATTGAAATGATGTATTTGGGGATTTCCTGCTGGCTTTCAGTCTTATCTGATACTATCCCCAAAGGACACACAAATTTTCTTCTCTGTAGCCTTTTAAATACTGCTGCTTTTTTCAAATCATCCTCTATTTCCCATCGACTCTGGAAGGATACGGTCTCCAAGGTATCAAACATTTTAGAGTCTGAATGTTTGCCTCAATATGTGGTGAGATATCAAGATGGATTATATGATTTCTGATATATCCCTTCACTATCCTGTCTCATGACACAACATAGACAATTATTATAACATTTTCCTTGAAAAGAAGACACAGCTCATTTGCAACAGTAGCATATGTCCTCATTTTCTCTACCTAATACTTGTCATTTAGTTCTTACTTCAACTAAGATTACTTCTTTATTTTGCTTTTATACAAATAAATCTTCTCTGTAAGTATTTAACACCAGGATTTATTCTAGTGCAGAGGTCTCTAATGTTTTTGGCACCAGGGACCCGTTTGATGGAAGACAATTTTTCCATAGACTGGGGGGCGGGGCGTAGGTACATCAGGTAGTGATGTGCGCAGGGTTCCTAACAGGCCACAGACCTGTACCAAGCCATGGCCCCGGGGTTGGCGACCACAGTTCTAGTGTACACCGTTCCTCCACTTTCATTTTGAATGGAATGGTTTCTCTTCTTATGACTCCTTTAAATCCAAGCTTGTTCATCATATATAGGTGTAATCATCCCATGGCTTCATTATGTCTTAATAGTAATGTCCATGGATTTCAATATTGAAATACATATTACTTTATTTCATAACAAATTCATTTTTAATTTTTCCTATATATTAGTCATGATATTGATTTTTTTCATTATCTGTGTAAGTAGATTATATCATCTACAAATTTCAGGATACTAAAGAGAATGTTACAAAATATTTGGAGGGTGTTGAGCCTAATAGAACTGAGAAAGTGTTAGAGAGGTTCCTACCAGAAATGGTTCCAAAATAATAACTCCAATCTCTTAATATTTTCCTTACTCTCTTTATTTTATTTATTTATTTATTTTGAGACAGAGTCTCACTTTGTTGCCCAGGC
>VBSM01003204.1:29395862-29445499 GCA_008086735.1 Cheirogaleus medius | reverse complement strand
GCCTCAGCCTCCCAGAGAGCTAGGATTACAGGCGTGAGCCACCGCGCCTGGCCTGTTGTCCTTTTTCTTAAACAGCATCTCTGATTTCCTTAGCCAGACTACTTTCCTACAACCTCCAGGGACTCTAGGGCACAGAATAAGTTATAAACTTGTGTACCTGGAATGCTTGGCCTTCCTTTAACTAGGTTGAGGGGAAGGTTCCAGCCTCATTCCCCATATTATCCCTACCATTGGAGCAGCCTGGGATTCTCCATTCTCTAATGGCAATGGACAGTTTTTGGGGTGTCTGCCAAGTTCATGATTCCCTTTTCTCCCTGTGGTTCTTTAACTACCCCTGGGAGTGGGCCACCAACAGCCGTATTTTATTGGGTATTTCTCTTCCCACCATATATGAATGGCTCATTGGTAGACACTGGCCCAAGGTAAGCTGATTGGAGTCTCTCTCTGAGTATTAAGAACTGGGACCAAAATATTCTAGTTCTAACTGGCCTGGGATGCTGAGGAGGTGTGGGTGATCATTTTCTGTTCTGTTACTGGGGAGCAGAGAAAGCCAGGCTGCAGAGAAAAAGAGAGATAGGAGCCACCAAGAGTACTATCTGGGTTTCTGACTGCTTTTCATCCTCATAAAAACTCTATGTGGTAGGGACTATTAATAGCCCATTTTGCACATAAGGAAACTGAAATGCAGAATTGAGACATTGTCCAGGTGGCACCCTGGATCTAGTTGTTCCTAAAGAGTACAACTCTGGATATCCTAGTTGTATGAGCTGGTAAAAGATCCCTTTTTGTCTCCTTAAAGTGATTTGGGTTGTGATTCTGTCATTTTTTATTAAAAGAATACTGACAAAAGAGAACTGAGATGGATTGTTTCTGGAGACTCTAGCCTTAGGTATGAGGAAGGGTGCCAAGATAGAGGAAAGGAGGTAAAAATGGGCACAGCTACAGACATAGGTGAGCGTAGAGGGCAGGAAATGGAGGAAGTTCACACCCTTTAACCTCAGGGGTTTTTCTGTGAGGCGTATGAGGCAAGATCTTTGTGCTGAGATCAATCACAGCACTTGGGGTAGGGAAAGAGGGTGCAGCTGGAGAAAGGAATAGCTGTAAATAGGAGAGGAAAGTCAGTTTGTATCAGCTGCAGCAGTCCCCAACCTTTTTGGCACCATGGACCAGTTTCATAGAAGACAGTTTTGCCAAGGACTAGGGGCACAGGGGTGGGGAGTGGTGTGGAGCTCAGGCAGTGATGCGTGGCCCGTTTCCTAACAGGCCACAGACCAGTACTGGGCCGTGGCCCAGGGGTTGAGGACCACAGAGGCAGAGGACTCCCCAGCTGTGGTTACAGGTGATGAATTTTAGGTGGATTCATTCAACTAGCTGCAAATGATTTTTCTCCAGCAAGGCTCAACTGCATTGTTAGGGATTTGCTGGGTGGGGCTACAGAAGGAAGAAGGTAGGAACCTGAGGATGGTGAGGAGAGAACTGTTGAAGCCATACATCTACAGGTAAAGGCTAAAGGGCTTGGGGAGCCATGAAAGGCTGGAGGCCTCAGGGAGGTGGAAGACAGGTTTGTCGAGAGTCAGATGTGAGAGAGCTGAATGGAAAGAAGACTATGTCAGCACCTGAAATATCTTATTTTGAGGATTCTGAGGTAGAGCCCTTCTTACTAATGACAAGATTAAGGACATGGCCACAAAGGAGTGGCTGAAGTAGAGTGAACGGGAAATGTTAGAGTGAAGGAAATCATGGAATTTGGGGGCTAAATACATATAAGCATAGAACATATGCAGACATGTCAGATACACGCAGACACGGAATACAGACATACATGCAGATGTACACAGGCACACAACACAGACAGGCACATACAAATTCATGGATGCAGAACATAGTACAGACCCTCTACCATTTCTTCCACCCCAATATACAACACAGAGAAGTATAAACACAGGGACATGCATATACACAGGTAAGAAATACATACATAGAGACACATAAAATCATATGATGGACATGGTAACTTTGATGCACACACACACACGTGCACACACACACACACATACACCATAATCCTGTGACTTAAGAGAGTGAGATTTTCCCCCGGGTATTGTTTTTCTTATTGACTCTGGCCACTGTGGTGTCCACGTGGCACATCCATAGTTCTTAGAAAAAGGACAGAAACATGAAGCCTTTCCCAAGTTAGGAACAAAGGCTCTGGCACAGCCCAGCCCTGGCTCACCAGTCTGGGATGTCTACTCCTACTTTTGTCTCCCTGGAACTGAAGTTTTGGCTTAAATGCTGCTCCAGGGGATCTCAGCCAAGGGAAACAGAGCCTGCTTAGGCATAGGGTGCTGCCGGGACTGCTGGGCCAGACCAAGCATTCAAGCCTTGACACTCAGTGCCCCGACCTGAGCATCTCTTTCCCAGACAGGCCAGTCTTACCTCACATAGTAGCCTGCTGGGGAGGGGAATCAAGGGAGAGAGGGGACCGAGTGAGGTGGCTCATACTGTAATCCCAGCACTTGGGGAGGCTGAGGCAGGAGGATCCTTTGAGGCCAGGAGTTTGAGACCAGCCTGGGCAACATAGCAAGACCTTGTCACTACAAAAAATTTTAAAAATTACCCAGGCATAGGCCAGGCGAGGCAGCTCATGACTGTAATCCTAGCACTCTGGGAGGCTGAGGTGGGAGGATCACTTGAGGTCAGGAGTTCGAGACCAGCCTGAGCAAGAGCAAGACCCCATCTCTACTAAAAATAGAAAGAAATTAGCTGGGCAACTAAAAATATATAGAGAAAAAAATTAGCCGGGCATAGTGGCACATGTCTGTAGTCCCAGCTACTTGGGAGGCTGAGGCAGGATTGCTTAAGCCCAGGAGTTTGAGGTTACTGTGAGCTAGGCTGACACCATGGCACTCTAGCCCAGGCAACAGAACAAGACTCTGTCTCAAAAAAAAAAAAAAAATAGCCAGGCATAGTGGCACTAGCCTGCAGTCCCAGCTACTCAGGAGGCTGAGGCAGGAGGATCACTTAAACCCAGGAGTCCAAAGTTACAGTGAGCTATGATCACACCACTGCACTCCAGCAGGGGTGAAGGGTGAGAAGGGTGAGGCTGGAAGGACAAGTTAAAAACAGAGGCTTTAGCCAGAGGAAAATGAGAAGCCAAGAGGTACTACTAAGTAGGAGAATGACCTGTTTAAATTTCTACTTTCGAGTTCCCAACACCGAGAATAGTGCCTGGCACATAGTGAGTATGAATGGCTCTAGTAGCTGCATGTCGAAGGGGCTGGAAACTGATGCCCCTGATGGCAGGAAGCTCAGCAGCACCAGATCAGATAAGAGGAGATAGGGGCTTGATCTAGGGCCAAAGATGATGTAGGAGTGAAGAGAGAAAGAAATAGAAGTGACTGTGGGTGTGATAAGAAAGGCTAGCTAGAGCCGGGGCCATGGGCTCTGACTCATGCTAATTAAAACACCACTATGAGACAGACATAGCAAGTTAACTTATTAATTTACTATGAGAAATATGCCTGTCATGAGGATGGGAAATATATATATCGGCACCAGCATTCCCATCAGCATACAGACATGCTTCTGTATCTCTCACTCTTTTTTAAAAAAGAATACTTTTTAAAATATTTTATTCAAAAGGTTTTTTTTTTAGAGACAGGGTCTTGCTCTGTTACCCAGGCTGGAGTGCAGTGGCACAATCATAGCTCATCGTAACTTCAAATTCCTAGGCTCAAGTGATCTTCTTGCCTCAGCCTCCTAAGTAGCTGGATTACAGGTGTATGCTACAATGCTCAGCTAAATTTTTTTAGAAACAGGGTCTTGCTATGTTGCCCAGGCTGGCCTTGAACTCCTGGCCTCAAGCGATCCTCCCACATTGGCCTCCCAAAATGTTGGGATTACAGGCATGAGTCACTGTGCCAGGCCCATCTCTTACTCTTAAAATTCTTCCTTGACCCTTAAAGTTGCCACAGTTAAAAAGTTTGTAGTCAGATCTTGGGAGCCGGTGGGTGGTCCACTGTAAGGCCAGCCATCACCTGTCCCCACCCCTTGCCTCACAGCTTTTTTAAAAAACAGAAAAAAAGGCGGAGGAGCGCTCAAGGTCAGGAGTTCAAAAAACAGAAAAAAAAATTCTTCCTTGACCTATATTACTCTTCTTCATATCTACCCCATTTCTCTGCTTTCCTTCATTCTAGGAGGAGTTGCCCCCAAAATGCTATTACTACTCCCTCATCCTTTTCACTCCTACCCTATTTCAACATTACTTTCATCTCTACAATTCCACAAAGCCTTCTTATGTCAAAGTCCCTGCTGATTTCCATGTCGCCAAATCCAACAGGCATACCTAGGTCCTCCTCTAGAGAAAATTGAGGCTCAGAAGATTAAGGAGCATTTCACATCTTGCAATTTGGCCCAGCCCTCCCACTGAGGACAACTGGAAAATATAAAACAAATCTGCTTACAGGCACAGAAGAGACAATATTAATGAATTGGGACTACTTATTCCCTGAGGAGTATTTGTCAATGTTAGAATGGATGACCAAGAAGAAGATGGGTTTTTTGAACAGGAGAACAAGGATTGGACAAGGATAGCCAAAATAAGGAGCCCTGATCAACCTCCCTTGGGTTGAGATCCTGAAAGGTTGAACCTTAGAAGTAAGGATGACTTCCCCGAAAATAAGACAGGGTCTTATATTTATTTTTCCTCAAGAAGACACCCTAGGGCTTATTTTCAGGGGATGTGTTATTTTCCTCTCAAAGCCTCAGCTTGCAGCACGCACAGGATGGCCAGGACCTGACAGGGGGAGCCGACCTTGTTGGTGGGGCTGCCCGCACCTTTCTGGTCACCTCTGGGATAGTAGCTGTCACAATGGGGCAGATGAGAAGGGCTGCTCGTCTTCTTTACCGCTCCAAGACAAAATGCATAGATTATGCTGCGTGGCCACGCCCATCACTAGGTCTTATTTTTGGGATAGGGCTTATATTGCGCAAATGCTTAGAAATCCTGCTAGGGCTTATTTTATGGGTAGGTCTTATTTTCAGGGAAACACGATAGAAAGTAGACAGACCCTCAAGGGAATCAACTTCAAATCAGCTCAATCCCTGAAATTAGAATAAGGTCATTCTGGAATGCCAGTGACTCCCAAGAGCCCAGCAGAAGCAAACTTAAAGACTTTCTGTAGGAAGACATCATATGCTTAAAATTATTGCTATAAATAATTTTTTGCATTATATTTTGCAAATACAGTGTCAGGCCTATGAAGAGATAATACAGAATGAATGAAAATGAGCAAAAACAATAGACAATAGAAATAACTCCACAGTGGCTCCAGATATTGGAATTATAACAAATAAACTTTAACAAAGTAGTAATAGACTATAACAAAGTAACCGTGTTTACTATGCTCAAAGACAAGAATGAGAATTTCAATCAAGGACTGAGAACAATAAAAAAGGATCTAAATGCAAATTTATATATACACATGCATACTTCATTTTATTGCGCCCTGCTTTATTGCACTTTGTAGATATTGCAGTTTTTACAAATTAAAGGTTTGTGGCAATCCTGCCTGGAGCAATCTATTTGTGCTATTTTTCTAATAGCATGTGCTCACTTTGTGTCAACATTTTTTAGCAATAAAGTATTTTTAAATCAAGGTTGCTTCTTAGACACAAAGCTACTGCACACTTAATAGACTATAGTATAAACATAACTTTCATATGCACTAGGAAACAAATTTGTGTGACTCACTTTACTGCAGTGGTCTGGAACTGAACCCACAATATCTCCAAGATATGTCTGTATAATAATCAATAGTAAGAAATCATGGATAGATTTACCAGTTGATTTGACAAGCTAAAGAGAGAATTCATGAATTTGAAAATAAGTCAGAAAAAAAATAACCAGAATAAGTGTAAAGAGACAAAAGTATTGAAAATACAGAATAGAGGAAATGATTTCTAAAGAATGTGATGAGAAGTTCTAACGTGTGTAATTCAAATTCTGGTAAGACAGAAGAGAGATATAACAGGATAGAAAAAACTTTGAAGGGTTAATGTCTGAAGACTTTCCAAGAGTTCAAGACCAGCCTGAGCAACATAGCAAGATCATTGTCTCTACAAAAAATAGAAAATTAGCTGGGCATGGTGGCACACACCTGTAGTCTCAGTTACTTGGGAGGCTGAGGTGGGAGGATTGCTTGAGTCCAGGAGTTTGAGGTTGCAGTGAGCTATGATGACACCACTATATTCTAGCCCAGGCAACAGAGCCAGATTCTGCACCCCCCAAAAAATTTTAAAAAGCAAATTAAACCCAAATAAAGTAGAAAGGGGGAAATCATAAAAATTAGATCAGAAATTAAGGAAATGGAAATGAAATACAATAGAGAAGATCAAAACTTTGTGAAAACCTGAGGAGGATTTTATGAGAAAGGAAAATTACCCACCAATCTCACTCATGAGCATAGACATAAAAATCCTAAGTAGCAGATTAGCCAATCAAATCTTGCTATACCTAAAAAGGTTAATACATAATGACTAAATTGGTTCTATTCTAGGAATGCAAGTTGGGTTTAATCTTTGAAAACCAATGCAAGCAATTCACCTCATTAAAAGAATAAGGGAGAAAAATCATATGATCATTTTAATAAATGTGAAAAAGCATTACATAAAACTCAGCATCCACTTATGATTAAAACAAAATAATACAAGCAAAATACCCCAACTCTTAGCAAACAAGGAGTAGACGGACATTTTCTTAGTATAATGAAGAATATCCACATACAACTATGTAAAATATTCTTAATGGTGAAATATTAAAGGTTTTTCTTTAAAGATATCGATTTCAAATAAGCAAGAATACCCCTCTCTACTTCTATTCAACATTGTAAGGGAAGTCCTAGACAGTACAGTAAGCCAAGAAGTAAAACCTATTGGGACTGAAAAAAAGGAAGAAACATCATTTGAAGGTGATAGGAAATCTTCATAGGAGATAAATAGAAAATCCAAATAAATCTAAAGAGAATTATTAGAATTAATTATCCAAGTTACTGGATATAAGGTTAATATACAATACTTAATTATGTTTACATATACCATCAAGAAAAATAAATGTTAAAAGGCCATCATTTATAACAGTAAAAATATATCAAATACCTAGGAAAAAGTAATCAAAATATATAAGATCTCCATGAAAAAATTAAAGATCTATACCAGGCCGGGCGCGGTGGCTCACGCCTGTAATCCTAGCACTCTGGGAGGCCGAGGCGGGTGGATTGCTCAAGGTCAGGAGTTCAAAACCAGCCTGATCAAGAATGAGACCCCGTCTCTACTAAAAATAGAAATAAATTAATCGGCCAACTAAAAAATATATAGAAAAAATTAGCCGGGCATGGTGGCGCATGCCTGTAGTCCCAGCTACTCGGGAGGCTGAGGCAGAAGGATCGCTTGAGCCTAGGAGTTTGAGGTTGCTGTGAGCTAGGCTGACGCCACGGCACTCACTCTAGCCTGGGCAACAGAGTGAAATTCTGTCTCAAAAAAAAAAAAAAAAAAAAAGATCTATACCAAAAGATGATTATATCTTATTTATAGACTGAAGGCTCAATGTTTTAAAGATATCAAGTTTCCCCATAGTGATCCATAGACTCACCATCTCTTCAGTCAATATCTCAGCAAGTGGGATGATAGTGGTGGTGGGTTTTGTTTTTTTGTGGGTTTTTTTGTTTTGGTGGATCTTGACAAACTGCTTATAAAGTTCATGTGGAAATACAATACCAAGATACCAATAAAGAAAAAAACAAGATCATTAAGAAGGCATACCAATTAATACAATGTGGCAATGGCACTAGGACAGATAAACAGAGCAATGAACTAGAATAGAGTCCAGAAACCCACCTGGACACTTGCTGATGACCAAGGTGGCCCTGTAGAACAATGGGGAAAGCACCACAGTCTTTTCAATAAATTTACTGGGATCACTGGATATCTGTATGGAAAAAAGCAGTTTGTCTTAAGTCCCACAGTGGCTATGTGGTGAAGCCAAGCCAAATGTATCTGGCTCTAAAGTCTATGCCCTGAAGCCCCTAGTGGGTCCCCCTCTTCTGTGGTAAAGTGCAGCTGGCACCTGAGCACTAAGTCCCCTTAGAAGAGCGGCCCTCTGGTTGGCTATGGACAGGGGACTCAAGCAGGACCTTGCAGCCCAGATGCTCAGGGCTGGAATACTCCCAGAGCACTCCAGAGGCCAGTGCTCTGAGGTTCCTTTGGAGTTTGCCTCCATGGCAGTTTGGAAGAAAGCAAGAGCTAAACCACTAGAGACCCTTGGGACAAGTTTTGTGTTTCGATTTGTAAGCAGAACACTGTGTTTCTGTGGCTTTGGTCCAAGGGGTGAGGCTGAGTGAAGAAAGAAAAGCAATGGGTCCTTCCAGGAAAACATGCGGCCAAGGCCTAGTTCCCTTCAGCCTCCAGGCCATGCCCCTTCAGGTGGCGGGGGAGGTCCCTCGGAACTGCCAGAGGCTGTACTTGCTTCCTCCCTCCCTTCCTCCTTGATTTCCTGGTTTGACAAAGTTGACCTTTATTTCTGGCCTTGAGGCCTTAGAGGAGGATGGGAGTTCTGTATTAGGTACACCCTGAAGAGTTTTCTTAGAACCACAAGCTGGCAGCTCTGAAGGGCCCTCACAGTCTCCCCACCCAGGTTCTAGATCGGGACAGGTAAGAGATGATCTGCTTTGGTCACCCAGGGGTCAATCCTGGTCTCCCAGCCCAGGGCTTCCTCAGCTTCCTCTGCTGCCTGAATTCCCCCAAAATGAGGCATCCTCAGTAGTGTGCTCACCTCAGGTTGGGAGAGGGGCCAGGAAACAGCCTGCAAGGCCTTGATTCCCATGAAGAAAAGCCCTGGAACAGTCTCCTGGAGGCTGTGGGCAGTGAACCTGCAAGACTGGATAGGCCCAGGGCAGGAAGAGTGCCCACAAACCCCGGGAGTCAGCAAGGCCAAGCTCCGTCAGCCAGACTCACTGTGTACGAGCCTGTGAGAGACACACAGCATGAGTCAGCCACACAGCAGTCAGAGCTGGGAGGAACGGCCCAGGTTGTGTCTCGGACGGCTTGCCCAACAGACACGTTGGTCGTGGGGGAGAGTTCTCCTGCTCTCAGCATGCAATTTTTTCCTCCCCATTCCGTGGTCTCACCGTGGCTAGGTCAGCATCTATCCAGAGCAAACCACGTGAAGCACCAATTATTGAGGTCTGGAATTGATGAAGTTAAACCCAATAGCCTGCTTTTAGAGCTCTTGGTTCAGCCTGCCTAAAAATCATGAGTCATCAAAACAAACCACAGCCCCTGGCTTCACTTAGGAAAATGCCTTTGGCAGAGAACTTGCAGGAGGTTTGGGAATAGTGTGGTCATTGCCCTCCTTTGGGAAGGGGATGTACAGTGGGGGAGAAAAGGCACCCAGAGGGGAAAAGGAGAGCTGAGGGATCCAGGCCTTACAGGAGCATCCTGTCTCTCCACCTGCCCCGCTGGGTCCCGACAGCCTTGGGGCAGATAGTAAGCTGAGCCCTCCTGGACACCAGGTGTTGGCTCAGGGCAGGGACAGGTCCAGTAGGATGAAGAAGCTGTGTTGTCTGTGAACCAGGGACTGGTTGTTGCTGCCCAGAGTGATGCTTCCAGAGGCAGAAAACAGCCCCATTTCTTCAGGTCTGCATGGCTCCTCCACCTCCAGGGGACTCCCTTCCCCACTCTTCCCGGCACATCAGGCCTCCCCACATCCTCGTGGATGATTTTCGTGTTAGCCATTCCTATATGTCTCCCAGACAGAGGCAATGCTGATGCCCGGAATATATGGAGCTGCTGCCACCAGGTTTATCAGGCTCCCAAGTCCTCTAAAACTGTAAGAAGAAAACAAAAGAAAACACAGGCGATTGCACCCAAGGGGTGCTTGGGTCCAGCCCCGAATCTAGGCTGCACTTGTCTCAGTAATGCTACCGAGGCCATGCTCTAAGTGACGGCCGCAGCTTCCCTGGCTGGGGCAGGGTACCTTGCAGCCTCAGTGCCCAAAGTCACTGCAGCCACTGCAACAAGACACCTTCCCAGGCAGGGAGCACTCTGAAGGCTCCAACAATGCTCAATTGTCCCGAGTTCCACATCTGGCCCGGAAATGAGTCTCCAGCAGCTCCAGGCTCAGGTCTGTGTCAAAACCCAGATGTCAGGGCCTCCCTCAACAACAGGCCTTCGCGATTCCAGGGCCAAAGACCGGCTGGCAGTAGGGTCCCCTCACACCCTCCTGGGCGCCAGCTCCTCACAGGGCCCTGATCAGGTGCTCAGGCCAATCTCGCCCCTCCAAAGCCAGGGCACGCTGCTTCCTCCCAACCCTGCTCTTTCATTTCTTCAGTGTTATTATAGTGCAACAAGCACGAATGTTCAATCGCACTCACTAAAGAGTGGCAGGAAAAGTCCTAACTATTTTTCTAAATCTGAGAGTTGCTAGAAGCCCTCCAGCCCATGTTGAGCTCCTGTTGAGTCTCCTTGGGCAACCCCACAGCCATGCTGTGCCCTACCGCATATGAACAGGACTTGGGCCTCCATCTCCCTTCCAGAGCTGCGGGACTTGTCGGGGAATGCAACTCCCCCCTAGGGGACAAGCCAGCTTGTTCTCCCAATACAGGCAACACTCCTAACAAAGGCCTCAGTCTGTGGGGCACCCAGAACAGGAGCCTGGCCCCAATTTGTGCAGAGAAGGAAACATCGATCGGCTCCAATATTTTGCTTATCTGCTCCCACAAACAATTACAGAGTAATTTCTGCACTAAATTATTCAGATGTTTTCCTGCCATGTATGGAAATACCATTCTGTAGTTTCCTCTTTTTCTTAAGACCTTTTTCCAATCGATAAATATAGATCCACTTCATCATTCTCAATGGTTGCGTGGTACTTAACTGTTTGGATGTGCCTCACTTTACTTAGCTAACACAGTCCCCTGTTGATGGTGGCTTCTCATTTTCCAGGGTTACAGCAACACTAGGGCAAACAAGGCTGCTGTATGTGTTGGGTGTGGATTTGATCGTTTTCTTACGATAAATTTCTGAGGCTGAATTGTACGGTCAAAGGATAGATCCCTTTTTATTTCTCTACAGTCCACTCCCAGAAAAGTTGACCACGGTGGCAGCACCCTCGCCAGCACCAGTTGCAGTGCCATTGCTCCAGAGTGTCCTGCCCACCCTCCCAGCCCCAGGATCTAACATGGAACTTAGGCTCTCCTTCCTGACACAAGGGGACCTTCCTCTCCATCTAGACAGAACCAGTCTAGGTAACTCTCCCTGTTTTCATCCCCACGGATAATCTGGCTGCAGCTTATCATTTCTTCCTTTAAAAAGCCTCCAGCTCGGCCTGGCATGGTGGCGCATGCCTGTAAACCTAACACTCTGGGAGGCCGAGGTGGGAGGATTGCTCGAGGTCAGGAGGTTTAGACCAGCCTGAGCAAGAGCGAGACCCCATCTCTACTAAAAATAGAAAAGTCAAAACTAGCCAGATATGATGACACATGTCTGTAGTCCCAGCTACTCGGGAGGCTGAGACAGGAGGATTGCTTGAGCCCAGTAGTTTGAGGTTGCTGTGAGCTAGGCTGACACCATGGCACTTACTCTACCCTGGCCAACAAAGCGAAACTCTGTAAATAAATAGCCAGCCAGCCTCCATCTCAACCTCTAGTTTTTGCCAACAGCAAATGGGAACCAAGGGGGCATCTGGGAGTCAGGGCCTCCTCGCTCTCCAGTCCTGAGATCCTGACTGAGTCCAGGCTTCACCTTCTCTACCCAGGCCCCACCTGCTACCTATGTTGTAGCTCTGCCACAGCCCAGCCTCCCTAGGGCAAGACAACATTTGTGTTGGGAAAAGGTAGCAACTGAAAAGCCAGTCATCTGGGACAGACCGCCAAGCTGGATTCAGCAACCAAGCTGAGTCCCCATGATTTGCCAATCCTCAGGTGGCACATCTCACATGGCCAGCCCATCTCACTCTCAAATCTCCAGCTGGAGGCTAGAACTAACCACCATACTCTGCCACCTCCAAAGTAGAACAGACAAGGAGAAGCCTTGACCACCAGGAGCCTTCTTATTTTATTTTTTCGAATTGTAGTAAAATATATATAACATAAAATCGATCATTTGAACCTTTTCTTTTCTTTTCTTTTGGTGACAGAGTCTTGCTATGTTGCTTGGGCTGGGGTGTAGTGGTATCATCATAGCTCACTGCAACCTCAAACTTCTGGGCTCAAGTTGACCCTCCTGCCTCAGCTTCCCAAGTAGCTGGGACTGCAAGGTGTGCACCACCACGCCCGGCTGATTTTTCTTGTTTTTTTATAGAGATGAGGTTTCACTATGTTACTCGGGCTGGTCTCAAGTTATCCTGGCCTCAAGTTATCCTCCCACCTTAGCCTCCCAAAGTGCTGGGATTACATGCATGAGCCACCACACTCAGCCCATTTTAACCATTTTTAAGTGTAAAATTCTGTGGCATTAAGTACATTCCTATTGTTGCACTACCATCACTACTATCCATTTCCAGATGTTTTTCATCTTCCCCAACTAAACCTCTGAACTCATTAAACTCTCCATTCCTCCTCCTCCGGCTCCTGGCAACCACGATTCTACTTTCTGTCTCTATGAATTTGACTATTTTAGATAACTCATATAAGAATCATATATAGTATTTGTCATTTTGTGACTGACATTTCAGTTAGCATGTTTTCAAGTTGCATCCACGTTGTAGCAAATGTCAAAATTTCCTACCTTTTTAAGGCTGAACAATATTGCATTGTATGTATATACCACCTTTTGTTTGTCCATTTATCCATCAATGGACACGAGTTGTTTCCTTTTGGCTATTGTGAATAATGGTGCTATGAACAAATATCTATTCAGGTCCCTGCTTTTATTTATTTTGGGTGTATGCCTAGAATTGAAATTGTTGGACCATGTAGTAATTCTACATTTAATTTTTTTAGAAATTGCCACCCCATTTTCTACAACGGCTGCATCATCTTATGTTCCTACCAGCAATGCACAAGTATTCCAATTTCTGTACATACTTGCCAGCTCTTATTTTTTTTCTTTTAATAATAGCCTTCTTGATGGGTGTATCTCATTATGGTTTTTATTAGCATTTCCACTGTGAGCGTTCTTAAGGTCAGGAAATCCCAGATCTCTTCATCGCAGGGCAGATGGTCCAGTGAAAGGTACGTGGTTATGGGGGCTGGTCTACACCACCCTTAATCCTACCCCCTTTTCCCAAGAGCTGAGCAGAGGCTTAGCCACCTGCCCCTGTCCCTGTGCTTCTCCCTCAGGTCCCTGGGTACTCTCCAGCCTGTTGAACTCGGTAGGGGGTGATCAGGAAGCCTGAGTTTGGAAAACTCAAGCGGGGAGCAGGTGAGGGGAAGAATGGAGACAAAGAAGTGCTTCTGAGGGGCAGCCATCAGCGTGGGCAGGAAGCGTCTGCTTGGAGCCTAGAGGGGCACCAGGCAGCAGAGGGCAATGGCATCAGCAAAATGACATCCCAGCCCTCTGGCCTCACAGGGTAGAACTTGGACAGTTTACTCTGTGACACTTAAGCCCTGGGAGGGAGGGAGGGAGGAGAACAGGCAGGGATGATCCTGCTGTTTTTACAAATGAAGACCCAGAACTAAAGCGACTGCCTTCAAGATCACAGGAAAAGTTAGTCTCAGGGATGAGAGGAAAACCCAAGACCAGGGTACTTCCTACTGGGAGTAGGGCCGAACTATGGGGAGACCAAGGGTGGATTCTGAGAGCTTGTCATAAAACAGAAAATCAAACAGAGGCGCAGAGAGGGGAACTGATTTTCCCAGAGACACACAGTGAGTGGGAAGGCCAACAGAGTCAGGGGTAACGATCGTTGTTCATATGGCTTCTTCCTGGCCATATGAACTGTCCACACTGTCTCCAAATACACTGTGACACCGTTGTGCCCTGCCTACTCTTGGTGGCCCTGGCATATATCTTGTCCTCGGAGTGCTACGTTCCTCTGGGTTCCAGTCTTTGGACCCTATCACCCATGACAACTGTGTCCTGCAGATTCCTCCACCTCACAGCCTGGGTACAGGTCCTGAAGCCCAGACAAAGGCTGCAGCCACCTTCCCTGCCCGGGGACTCTGCCAAAGAAGGAAATGAGGCTAGTCTGGCATGACTGGCTCAGCCAGACAAACCTCATTTCCTTTCTGACAGGGTAAGAAGTTCCAGTTCTAAGAAGAAATCAGCCCCTAGGAATGTCTGAACTCCCAGCTTCTGGAAGAAATAAGAGGAGGGGAGCTTGGATGTGTGGTAGAAACCTGTTGATCCCCTAGAATGTGGTCATCTTCTCATGCCCCCTAACCCCAGCACACTCAAGCTGGCCTCTGTCGGGGGCAGCAAACACTCCGTGCCTGGGAGGCTCCCCTCTTAGGCCTCCATGGCAGCCACCTCCTGGGCACCACGGCCCTGCCTCCAAAGGAGAGTGGTATGTCAGTGATTTAGCACGCAGGTCACACTCTCCCACAGAAAAGAGGTAGTATATGGGGAGTCTGGGGCCCACCAAACCCACTCTCATGATTCCTGGGCTCTGCCTGGCCCAGACTCGGTTCTTCTGGGTCCTGTGTAAAGTGGGAGACTAGAGACTTCTCGAGGACGGCCAATTCCAGCAGCCTATCCTTGGTCCCCTTCCTTCCACCCTACCTCCCTCCTTGGAGCCAATGGAGCAGGGGCCAACCTCCTCCCTCCCCAAGGCTGCCATTCCAAACACCTTCACTCCAGTGCGGTCCTGGGTGTCTCCAGAGGAGGAGCAGCCCCTTACCCTGAGGTTAACCAACCCAACTGCCATGTAGCGAGGTTCAAGTCATGTGCCCTAGAAGAGGAAAAAGGAGAGACCCGTACTTTGGGGTGTGCGTATGTATACCTGTGTAATGTATACATGGCAGTCTGTAGGCATATGCCAACACATGTGCCTGCGTGCATTTTTAAAAATGAAACAAGCATTTATCACACTTATAATGCTTATTATGAGCCAGGCATGTTCTTAGTGCTTTGTAAGTACAGTAGTAACTTACTTAGTCTTCAGGATTTGAACCCAGGCATGCTGGATAGGCACGTGTCAGGTGTGTTATGCATGTTAGGATGTATGCATCTGTGTGGGTATGTGTGTCTTCCCAGAGGGAAGGGTGAACTTTCTTTTCATGTTGTGTGTTCCATTTAACCCAGACCTTACAGTTGCAAAGTCCTGTGTGATGTTAATATAATAAAAAATATATATTTGGTTTCTGCTCCAGGTTCCTGGCACAGAGCTCTAACACCCTTATAATTTCCTGAGCAATAGGGGTGCTAGGAGAATCTTTTGTGCTAATATTTGGTCTTTGACCGTGGTTCCTGAGAGAGCTCCTAATCCCTTGGAATTTCCTGGATGATAGGAGCGTCTTTTGTTCTAAGGAAGTGACTCTGGGTAGGCTTCTGGGTGGGGTCTGGTCACCAAAAAGACCAAGCCATGATTAGAAGCTTGAAACTTTCAGCCCCACCTCTCATCCTTCAGGAAGGGGAGCGGGGCTGAAGGTCGAGTTGACCAGCAATAGCCAGAGATGTAATCAATTATGCCTATATGATGAGCCTCTATTAAAAATGCAGCTGAACACGTGGAGGTGCTTAGAGGGTAGTGCACCTGGAGAGGTCGTGGAAGCTCCTCTCTCCTTCCCACACCACGCCTTGCCTTATGCATCTCTCCATTTGGCTGTTCATCTGTGTCCTTTGTAATATTATTCAAACCTGAGGTGGGGCTAAGAGGAACCCCGATTCATAGCTGGTCTGTCAGGAGTACAGATCACATCTATAGCCAGGTGTGGTGGTGCATGCCTGTCACCCCAGCTACTCGGGAGGCTGAAGTGGGAGAATCCCTTGTGCCCAGGAGTTTGAGGCCAGCCTGGTCAACATTGCAAGACCCTATCTCTAAAAAATAAAGAAAATTTTAAAAGGAAGTATAGGTCACAACCTACTACCTGTGACTGGCATGTGAAGTGGGGGCAATCTTGTGAGACTGAGCCCTCAACCTGTGGGATCTGATGCAATTTCTAGGTAGATAGTGTCAAAATTGAATTAAATTGTAGGACACCCAGCTGGTGTCCACTGGAGAGTTGCTTCTTGGTGGGGAGAAATCCCTACACATCTGGGGTCAAAGTGAAGTATTGAGAGTGGTGGTGTGTGAGAAGTAAAAACACTTTGGTTTTTCATCAGATGCTATAGGACCAGAATATGCATCCTGTTTGAAGGTCAGATCTGAACCCTGGGCCACCTCTGCTGGGGCCTGAGGCCACCAGGGATCCCTCCAGCAGACACATGGATGGATGGAGGCAGCTGGATGGCTCTGGAGTGGCTACAGGGGCTGCCCTGCCTGCTCCCATTTCCCAGGTGAGTCCTGCCTTCACAGCTTCGTGCCAGCAGGGCCCCTCACCTGGACGGCACCTCTCCTGCACACTGGTTTCCTCTTGCCCATGTCTGTGAGTGCCAATTCAATCCAACCAGTATGTGAGAGGCTGCTGGTGCCTGACCCAGGGCTACGGAGGAGATGCCTGGGGCACTTACCATCTTGTGGGCTTAGGTAACAACTAGGACTCTAAAAGAGCATCTGGTTAAATTTCCCGAAACTGACAAGAAACTTTGTTTTGGATAATTCCATTTAAGTTCCACTGTGAACACCTTGTACAAATCTGAACCATCCTGGCAATTGTTAAAAACCATCTTCTGCAATTGTCAAAAAAAAAAAAAAAAAAAAAAAAAGCAAAATGTAGCCAGAGAACTGCTAGGGATAAAAATTCTACTTTGAAATGGCACTAGCTACTACGTAGTGAGTACCTGTGAGGCATCAGTCATTGTTTTAGATATATCATCTCTTTTAAGCCTCAAAAAGTCTCTATGTGTTATCATTCCCATTTCACAGATAAGAAAATGAGTTTCAGATAGGGAAAAATGTCCGATTCCAAGGAGGCTTGTGTGCCGTGTAGAGCACAGCCGAGGAGACGGCCCTGTCAGAAGTACAGGTCACAACCAGAGCCAGGCGCGGTGGTGCATGCCTGTCGTCCCAGCTACAGCCCCCACCCTACCCAACCCTACCCACAACCATGATACCCCTTGAACAAGGCAAAGAGAAACGATTTGTGGTTACAAAGATAGGGTCATTTATTCACGTTATATTACCATATTTTAAAGGTAAAAATACACATCTGTTTTGAACACCAAAGTCAGATCCCCCCAACACACAATGGTAAATACACATTTGCATACACAGGAAATCAAAATACATAGCACGACAGGTCTGTAGGACACGAAAGATGTTGTCCTGGCTGTGTGGAGCCCCCCAGGCCCAGCCCAGAGGTCAGCAGACACCCTGCCCAGGCTGAGGGCCAGTGCAGCATCGCCTTTCCCCTCCTGTGCCACCTCTGTCCTCTGATCTTTCCCAAAGGCCACATCACACAGTGTCACCAGCAATGGGATGGACAGGAACAGAGAAAGGCACAGCACATGACAACATCATGGTCATAACTCCCAAGTGAAAGAAATGCTCCCTGAACCCTCAGCCCTGGCAGCCCCCAGTGAGGAAAGAGGGCCCGCAGCACCTCGTGGCCCAGGCAAGTGTCCAGGCCCAACGTGCCTCGTCCCCCCAAGTGCACTGAAAGGTCAGCAAATGGGGGGACGGGTGAAGCGGTATTTCCCTTGGTTCTGAGAATGAGCCAAATACTTGACATGAACAAAAACATAATGAAACAAAAGAAAGAAAAAAGAAAAGGTAGAATTTTGTTTTAAGAGTAAAGTAAGTAACAGAGAAGTTACCACTCAGGGCATTTGTCTCCTTTCTTTTAAGGCACTTTGGAAAAGTCAGAATCAGGGGACAGAGAGGCCTTTATTCTTTGCATTTCCCAAACCCCTCTCTCAGCGCAGTCATTCCTGGTTTTAATAACATCCTTATTATGGAGTGGGGAACTGACAGAGGAATACTTTTTGCATAGCGCAGCTGCTTCTGCAGTAGAAAATAATTCTTAACCAATACAAAGGCTTCTGGAAAGAGAACCAAGTTACCATGTGAGATGCTGGAAGCATTAAAGGCACAGATAAGACCAGGGCCAGGCACCAGCCCAGCCTCCACACTGAGGGCTGGTGCCCAGAGGGGCAGTGGTTGGGGTTGGCCACGAGCAGAGGGCTCAACCCTGCGATTAGGCAGCGGAGTCTCAAGACCTCAGCCCAGGCTGGACCTGGCCAAGGCACTCAGCGAAGGAAGTGCCTCGTGCCATCTCACCCCAGGCGGCCAAACAGTCTCCCAACAGAGGTGGGCTTACGAAAGACATCCCTGTGGATGAGCCTCACTGGGGTGGGAGCACCTGCTAAAAACCTGAGGTGGAATGGGAGGCTTTAGGCACCAGAGTTCTTGGGAGGGAGTTAGGGTGTGGGTTCAGCTGAACTTCCTTCTAGATAGCTAATTAAAAGGCACATTCATGCTGGAGATTGAATAGTCTGTTTGACCCTGAGTGCCACAGTCAAGTTTTAGGGAACAGGCAAAGGAACAAAAAGGGAGAGGAAGGAAGGAGAAAGGCAGGGCAAGCGAGGAAGGAGGAAGAAGGAGAACTGGTAATGCAGTGTGGGCTGGGGAGTGTGGCTGGCAGAGCCTCCCAGGGAGGCAGCCCCAGCTGCCAGAAAGGAGGTTCCCTCCACCTGGGGAGGTATGAAGGGCTGGTAAACAACCTGATTGCTGTTATTTACAACCCCACAGCCTAGGGCCCTGAGGGGTCAGTCCAAGGAGGTTGAGGTTCCCTCCACCCTGCCCACCAGGGGAGAGGGGGAGTTCTGCAGGGGCTTGTGTCTCCCAGGTCTCTGTCTCAGAGGTCTGGCAGGATAATGCTGACTGGAAGGCCCTGCCTGTCAAGGGACCAGAAGGTGATTTTGCTCTTCATAAAACCTGGCCTGCCAGCTAAATCACAGGCCTGTGTGTGGCCACTACAGCATACATTATTATTTTTCCCTAAGAAAATGCTCAATCCCCTCCCTACATTTAAAACACCACAATAAAAATACACAGGAAATTCAAGTTTACATAGCATGCCCAAGAAAAATAAATTGTCATGACTTAACGCTAAACAGCTATGCAAATTTGGATCAACACAAAATCAAGCTAGATCATAATTAGAACTCAATTTGTTCTTTCTTTAAAATACTACAAACTGCTATTAAAAAAAATCTTTACATTCAGAAATCAGACTGTCTGGAGAGAGACCACTGAATGTGTGAATACCCAAGGCTTTTGTTCTATTGGCTGAAGTTGCCGTTGAATTCACACATTAGCAGGACAAAAGGTCCAAGGCTCAAGTTCTAAAATTCTTTTGCTAAGACAGACAGACAGACAGACATACACACACACACACACACACACACACACACAGTGATTGTAATAGTTGCATACCACTGAAAGAAGCTGGGGGGGGGTGCATGAAATAACTGAAATTTTGTGTTTTTCTGTTAAAATATAATAACCAAAAAAAAATATCACACCAACCCAATTTCAGCAGCACTCTCCAATTTTTCATTCAGTAATGAGAACACCATAATTTAGAGAAATTCTGTCCTATTTCACAACAATTTAGCAGTATTATCACTGGAAATGAGTCCCACAGTCATCAAATTTTGGGCTGTGTACAGTTCTGACTCTTTGAGGTGACACTGTGAACACGTCAAGAACGCCCCCCAAAGGCTGACAGTTTCTATAAGGACAAAAGCCTTGTAGAGCTAAGAAGTCACATGGCGAGCCAAGTTGGAGGCAAAATATGTCACTTGTCCCGGTCATCTGGAAAGTCATCTGAATGATGAGCGAAGGGGACTTGTCACTCAGATTGGTAAAAATGAGGGACCAGCCCAGCAGATTGGCAGAGACACACGGCGAAGGTCCCTGGCTATTTTCGGGTCTCTTACTCGCGTACCAAAACGCTAGCTTGGTGTCCCGATCTCCACTGTGATTTGGGTATACAATGGGTATTTCTGTATTTCCAATACCTCATAGGTGAGTGAGTTCAAACCATCAGAGAGCATTGTCTCCTTTGTGTGTGCAATTCGGTCAAACCTAGAAGGAAAAAGGGGGCAAAGGGATGGTGTCAAAACAAAAATCCTAACAAGAAATCATTAACCGTACTCCCCTGCCTCCCAGTGTCCCCTGAGGCACAGAGCCTTCTCAAGAGCCTCCTTTCTGCAGCCTGCCTTCCCCATCCTAATGTGGAACGAAGGAACAAGAATAGACGTAGAATGTACCTCTGAGGATTGGGTTCGTTTTTCTTGTCTCTTGAGTGGCGAATCATGCGACACCTCCCAACCACAGCATTTGGGCGAGAGATAGACATGCCTCTAAAAACCAATCTGCAAAGAGTAAGGGGAAAAGTCACTGTCACAGAGAGAGTCCCAGCTGCAAGACTGTTACCCTACACCGTCCTGCTTTGGGTTCTCACTCAGCCCACACCCAGCATCACGCCAGGACCCAGCACAGCACAACAGTGGTTAAAACTCACACTCCTACTCCATGTCCTTTTACAACCAGTTCTGCAGTTTGCAGTGTTGCCTACCACGTGCCAGGCACTGGGGTGTCAGCCCTCACAAAACTTACAGGGTGGGTGCTCAGAACATAAGGCCTTCAGTGCCAGGTCGGAGGTGAGGGGAGGAAGATGGGGCTGGGGGCACGGAGGAAGGAGCAACCAACTCTGCCAGAGCTGACTGGACAGAGCCAAGTTGTGAGGATGAACAGGTGTCTGCCAGAGCACGCTGGGCAGCCAGGACAGCACATGTAGGGGCACGGAGGTGACAGCAAGCATGGTCCCCTCAGGGAACAACCTAAATTTCTGGGGACTGGTGACATGGGTCTGGAATGGGAAGTGGCAGGTGATGAGGCTGAAAAGAAGAGCAAGGCCTTCTTGGACACCCAGCAGTGCCAGCATCTGAAAGGTATGTAACATGTGGTGCTTCCCCACGTGTTTTTGGCCATGGGGAAGTCTCTCTGGTAAGTAGTATAAGCATGGAGGGCAGAGAATAAGACCAGAGGCAGCCAGAACAGGGTAGAGGATTCTGTATTGGTTCAGGGAAAAGGAATGAGGATCAAAATTAAAGCCCCAACAGCAGAAATACCACAGCTGGTTAAGAGGCAGGACTGGTTGATCTTGGATGACTTCAAGGTTCCTGGCCTTCCCTCCCCCATGTGCTGATCCTGGTGCCTGGCATATGGTAAGTAGGTCATGATAAAAGTTAGGTCTTTTCTCTTTCAAGACAGTTGGTCCACACATCTCCCATCCTTCTAGTCCCACCACCTTAGTGTGTCTGTCCTCAATGCCTCCTTGCTCCCCAGCCATTCTGACCATTCAGGGCTGTGGTATCCTATCAACCCCACACACTAACATATCGGTCCAGAGTGTTTGCCCAGGGGTAGATCTGTGGGAGCAGGTTTGCTTCTGCCTGGACCCTATGTTCATGTTTTCAGTGTCCTACTCATTGGGCCTGCCTGGCATAGTGCTCTACATGCAGCAGATGCTCAGTAAGTGCATGCATGCTTGATAACCAACCTGCATATTCTAAAATTCAACTATCCTTTAAGGCCTATATTAAAGACTTGGGTCTATGTCAAGTTCTCACACAATGGTAATCCTGAATGACTTAGGTGTTGCTCTGACAGACTCCTGTTAATTGAGCAAATAAATGCGCTCCAATTAAGAAAGGCTGCACAAGGGTGTGTTCTGATATAAAACTCAGTGACGAGTTCAGACTGGTTTGCAGAGAGAGAGGTGCTTCTTTTTGACAGCTGGGGTTGAAGCTTCCATTTCCAGAGATGACTGAGCAGAACAATGTGGTTTCAAATGCCACTGATAAACTCTGGGAGGCCAAGGCCAGAGGATCGCTTGAGCTCAGGGGTTCTGAGACCAGCCTGAGCAGGAGCAAGACCCTATCTCTACTAAAAATAGAAAATTTAGCTGGGCACGTGGTGAGAGCCTGTAGTCCCAGCTATTCAGGAGGCTGAGGCAAGAGGATCGCTTGAGCCCAGGAGTTGGAGGTTGCAGTAAGCTACAATGATAGCACTGCATCCTACCCAGGGCAACAGAGCAACAGAGCAACACTCTGTCACACGCACACAAAAAAAGCCACTGATAGATGGTTTTAACTACTTGTAAAGACAACCTACATGATAAAGGTTTACCAGCTTAAAAAGAGCCCTGGGATATGGATGGGGCTCGATTGGCCATGGCATGATGGTCGTTAGGGCCAGATGGGTCTTCGTTATCCTCTTTTGTGTATGTTAAAATGACTTCACAATAAGCTGTGCATGGTGGTGCACACCTATAGTCCCAGCTACCCGGACCCGGGAGGCTGAGGTTGGAGGATCACCTGAGGCCAGGAGTTCAAAACCATCCTGGGCAACATAGTGAGACCTTGTGTCAAAAACAAGCAACAACAATAACAAAAAACCCCCACTAATACTCCAAAATAAAAATATAATATAAAGATTCTGTGCAGAAAGTTAGATTCTTCCCAAGGAAACTTGTTTCATGCTGAAAGGGGCTCACAATAAGATGCTGAATTTTTACAAAGGACATATATTTACTCCTTCAGTAGGAAATGGCACATGGCAAGTCAAATAAACTCATCCCTTCACTTGGTTCCCATTTTACATTTTCCAAAGCTAATCCAAAAATATCAGAAGCTCATTTTCCTAAAGACCCTTTTTAGGATCTACAGGAAGACACACCTAAGAATTTCGGCTGAGTGGGGTCCGTTTCCCTCTGGAGGGTCAGTCCTTGCAGAATAACCAAGCACTCATCCATTCAAAAACTGGATGTGAAAGTTGACAATGGAGAAAGAGATCTAAGTTGTGATCATTCATTACCTGTTAAAAATGTCATCATCTTCTCCTCCCCAGCCCCAGTAGTTATTAGGAAATCCATTGATGCTGAGAAACTGTTGTTTACTTAGAGCAGATACACCTCCAAAATACTGAACGTAAGGCAGGCTGGGGGAAAAACATATACACAGAGGACCAGTGGTTAAGTTTTAAAATGTCTAAAACAAAGCTTGCTGAAAACATACATAGCTTTAAAGTTATTCTTTATTCTCTGGAACTTTCTGATGGGGGATTTATGAGGGTTTTGCTTGTTTTGCTTTTGTATCAGGGCTCAGGTTATCTTAAAGACACAGATATCAAAAAGTAGAATCTTCTTTCCAAGAATACAGAGCTGTTTCTATAGTTAGCTAGAAAATCAGTCAGTAACAAGAATGGGCATAAGCCCAGCTCTTCCAGAGTGGCTGAGGAATCTGCTTCCCCTGTGCCCTCCCCCTGCAAATGAAGTCCTATGCAGGAGGTCCTGGCATCTGAGATTGTTTTAGCCTCCCTGCGCCCTCCAAGCCCCACTTCGATCCTATCTACCATTCTAGCTTTTCATTCTTTGGCTTGAATGCTGACCCTAATAGTTGAGGCAGCATTTCAAGAAATTTGCTAAAATAAAATTTTCTTTGGAATATCTGCTTTATCCTGACTAAACAAAATGCACAATGGTGAACCTATTTTTATATATTTCCAAGCAAGCAGTATGGCACCTGGGTTCTCATCCTTCCAAAAATTTTTGTATTTCAATATTTCAATGGTTATGACTTGTCAACTCCTGAGGAACACAGAATAAGCGCTGATGAGAAATGTCAATAATCAGGACGTGTCCCAAGGCCTTCCGGTGGGTTCTCTAAGGGCTGCAGTTTTGTGTTGACCCTGAGTGTGACTCCACACTCGGCCTCTTACTGGAATCCAAAGAGACCAAAACCTATCACATAAATTAAGGAACACTCTAACTCAGCCTTTGAAGGGGAAGTCAGCCCAACCATATAAAGCATATGAAAATAAAGATGTAATTATTATTTTTAAATACACTCGGGAATTCTGACTGTAAGTATCCCCAAGCAAAGACCCCTGGAGGCCTGCTTTACTGAACCTGTTGTAATTAGGTGTCCTCACTTGGGTGCCGAGTCATCCACCTTTTGGCACACCCCATGCTACTGTCCACACTTTAACGTGAGGGTCTGAACCAAAGGTGGCCAGGCCATTAAGGTTTTTTGATATTCCATGTCTTTACAGAACTGGCTTCTTAGCCACTTCAAGGGGGAGTACATGGGAAATTCACAAGATTTGGTTTTGCTGTCCTGGCTGCTTTCTCAACTACCTACCCCGTCCCCAAACCTGACTGGCTGTCTGTGAAACCAACATGGTGCTGTGGCAAGGAATCAGATGACCACTTGGGCCCCATCTGGGTTCACCACCATGCTTCAAGGCAGGAATTAAGAGGGGTCAAGGTACGGACCTGCGTATTTTAAAGAGAAGAAGCTACACAAACAGAGAGGGAGGGAAGACAGAAAGGCAGAGTGCTTTCTGAAGAGTCTAAAGTGATGTTACATTCAAATTCTTCCCCCTTTAAGATAGCAAGTTTAGGACCTGAATACCTTTGATCTGGGGGAAGGACTTCATCTATACTCAAATCATGGCCCTCATGCCCCCAGCAAGAGAGGGTAGGAAGAAATGATGAGGATAAAAAGAGTCTGATACAATGGACTACACAAGGCCCTTTCCCACCTATGACAATAGGCTTTGGATTATACCCTAGTAGGGCATCTGGGCTGGCCTCTTCACAAGGGGCATTTCGATGGAAATGTCTGGGCTTTGCATTTAAGCAGAAGTCTATGTTCTACTGGTAAAGAGAATCATGTTCCTTCTTAAAAGTGCCAAGGAACATCTGCTGAGGTATCCAAGCTCAAGAATTCAGTGGGTGAAAAATTATTCCAATTTGCTTCCCCAACTGTGTGGGGCAGGGGAAAGAACAAAGCAAGAAAATACAGTACGTGTCTAGAACCTAAAGCTGGGAGCCTTCCAAAACACTAAAACCTGCTCTTGTCTGTATGTGCAGACTACCCGCATTTCTGGATCCATCCTTCCTTCTCAAATAATAACTGACTAAGGACTTAAAGAGCACCCATTTCTCAAACGAGGCATCCTCCTCCAGAGCCCAAAGAGACACTCCTGAGCTGAAGGAACTGCATTTCCCAGGCAACGTACGAGAGAAACATGTTTACTACAGACGCCGGCTGAACACCTCTTACCTAAATCCAAACTTATCCATTGCGACAGAAATGTGCCTCGGCTGTGAGAAACACCTGTAGGAGTTATGGTCATCCATTGGAATGAGGTCCACATCGCTAAACACAAAGCAGTTGTAGTCATAGTCCTTCAGGGCTTCTCGAAAGCCCACGTTGAGGAGCTTAGCACGGTTGAACATAGATTCTCCGGCCTGGTGCAGAAACAAAAACATATCAGACGCCTGAAGGCCTATGGGCAGAACACTCACAGGGACTGGTAACTTGTCCCCTATATATATGGGCATTAGTCAACTCTTGGGCCTCATTTTTCTGTCCCCACTTTACAAATCAGAGTTCTATACCCTCTAAGCTAGTAATCCCACTTTTAGGGATTTATCCTACAAAAGGACTTGCATGTGTATGAATGACTATGAGCAACACTGTTCACTGTGGCATGTTCATCATAGCAAAAGATTGCAAATAACATCATAAGCGTCACTAAGAACTGGTTCAATAAGTCACGGTACATCCATATAGTGGAACAGAGCTGTTAACAAAAATTAAGGAAGCTCTAAAAGGAAAGGTGAAAAGGGCATTTAAACATGTGCCAGTTATTTATATATATACTATAAAATAGACTAATTCGAGGAAAGATACCTAGGAAACTGGTGACATTAGTTGGGTACCTGTGGGACTTTTCACTTCTACCCTCTTTATATAGTCGACTACAGTTTGATTACCACATTGTGTGCCTTCCATGTGTCTTTCCGGCCCTAACCAGGCACCAGAGAAATATGGTGAACCCAACTCAATCTCTGCACTCATGGGGCTCACAGTGTAGGGTAGGAGGCAGTGTGGCACGTACCATGATAGAAATAGTGTGTGCAATAGACAAGAGGGATGCCTGTTTCAGGGTGCCAACCCCTGGGTCCCCAAGCACCAAGTCTACTGGTTCAAAGGCCCTGCATATTTTATTTATTTATCTTGTTTACTTTCAGTCTCCCCCACTAGAACGCAAGCTCAATGAAGGCTGAGATTTTTTGTTTTTTATTCACTCCGTTCCTTGAACACTGCCTATCATACAGTAAGAGCTCAGTAAATAGTTGCTGGCTGGCTGAATAAATGAATGATTGATGAATGAATGAATGAATGAATGATCAAAGGATGGGTTTCAACATACAATGGCAGATAGCAACCCCTTCTGGGAAGCTCCAACCAAAGGGCATGCTCAGGGGTCAGCACAAGGGATCCAGCTCTTACCAACTTCCATGCCCCAGGTGAGTGAGGAGGCCCCAGCATTGACACTGCCACCTCTCACTCTCAGCAGTCCCAAAGCCCTTCTGCACACCTGCTCTCATCTTGACCAGGATCCTCGCCATAGCACCACGAAGAAACAAACTAAGGCCCAATACCTTTGGGTTCTTCACTTAGTGTTCTTCCCCACATCTCCTGGGATGAACAAGATCAGGACCCTCTACTTTAGGAAAAAGTGCTCTACAAGGGCCTGCAATCAGTACACAGTCTCAAAAGTGGAGCACACAAAGTCCTCTCTCCATGCCCCCGAAAGAGGACTTGGAAACTGGTGCTCCACACAAGGCTACCTGTCTGCGAACAGAGCACATGGACGCACCCCAGCCATCCAACCTCAGTTGGGGGACTCAGGGAAGCAAACCGCTTAGAGAAAGACAGGTGCCAGGAGATCAGAAAAAGCAGCAGAGAGAATAGTAAATGAATTAAGGACACATTTTATGCACAAGAGCTCCTTTCTTTACCCCTCCCCCCACCAGCACCTCTTAACCATGTGTGGTAAAAGAAGGCTGTGCCCAACGGCACCCTGTGTTCCTTGGCTGTCCCACTGGCTACGAGTTGATTTAGGATTCTGCATCATGGGTTCAAAGAAGTTCTAAGTTTATAAACTGCATATAAACACTATGCAGTTGTTAGAATTATTATAATCACAATATACTGTTAATATTCATTAGCGGGATATCATATACCAGGCACGAGATAAGTGTTTTTACATGTATGGCATTTCATTTAATCACTTTGACAATCTTGTAACAACTTTCACACCAACCCAGACTTACATTTCAAACATAATTCTGCCTCATTGAACACTTTTCCAAAAAGTAAAGAAAGGTGTTCCAACAAAACCTTTTTACACTTGTGTAGCAGATACCTGAGGGAGGCTTCCCAGCTCATGACAACACTCCCTTCTGTAGGTCACTCCCCAATAACTGGCACAGGGGGCTCTTAGTGGCCATGTCTATACCACAGGATCTGGCCTGCTGGCCATGACTATTCGGATCAACTGGATGCCTGAGACTGAACTAAGCATTTTTCCTCTCCAGGAATTGGAAATTTGGAACCATAAATGGGCACCTCTGGAGCCAAGGCCCATGAACAACGGCAGCCTGGAGGAGAAGCCCAAGAAGCGGACCTGGTTCTACCTCTTTGACCGCAGGTGCTGCCACAGCTCTTCCAACTCGGTAAGGCACCCAGTGTCTGGCTCACACTTAGAACTGGCTAGGCAGTTTTCCAAAATAACCTGAACTACACATCATTCCTCCCAGCCCTGTGGCCAGCCTAGCCTTGTCTGCGTGATCCAGGGATAAGGGAAGTACATGGCACACTTTAACAGGTGACATTACCTGTCAGGGCCCCTGGGAACACGTGGATGAGAACGGTGGATGAGGAAAGTGTGTCTTTCTCTTCCTCCCCTGAGATTACAGAAAAGTCAAGCCTTTTCTAGGCTTCTTTGGGTGAAATGCCATAAAACCTGGGCACTCAATCTTTCTTGATAAGAAAGACAGGCCCTGGCAAGCCTTCCAATCCCCACCACTAACAGGAGGTGGCATGACCCCCAGCCCTCCTTCCTGCCCCTCCTCACTGAGCACATTCCTCCAGTGCATCTGACACTTCATTCACTCAAGTAAACATTGATCAAGCATTGTCAGGCCAGGCCAAATACACCATCATGACAGACACGTGCATTTTTATCCCAGGAATGCCAGCTTCTTTACTTATTAGCTATGTGAGTTTGGGCAAATCACACGTCCAGGCCTCAGTTTTTGCTTTTGAGTCATGCAGATAACAAATGAGATGTACTAAATGAGACACAATGCATGAAAAAAACCTTAGCACACTGTCTGGCAACAAATGTCAGCTACCATAATTATTAATATTATAGGAATAGGTTTTCGCATCTATCTTGAACACTCAGATTTTTCAAAATGCCTCTCAGGGATCCAACCCGGAAACTCTGCCTTCCGTAGTGTTTCCTATGTCCTTCCCAATCAGCTTCAAGATTCCTCCCAAATTCTGCTTCTCTGATGGAGGGGGACTTTCTAAAAAGGGTTAAGGCTCAAGTGGGTTAGCCTGTGGCTTACGCATTTAGAGTCTCTAGCAGCAAAAGAAAGCCAAGAGCCCTTCGGCGACCTGTGAAATGTGTGGGAACTCACACTTGGTGACGAGGAGCCGGCATGCTGGGCGCAGGTGTCCCTTTGAAAGACCCAGTTTTTTAAGTGTGGGTTTCATCTGAGGTTGGTAAATAAGAGTTATAGTTATCACTTCCTTCTAGGGCAACTGACTGCTCTTAGAGGAAGAAGACAGGAAGAAGAGAGGCCAAAAAATACATATGATCCCCAAATGATTTGGCAAAGGTCACTGCAGGAGGAAGACCAGAGAAAGCAGGCAGAATCAGACCAGACCCAGACTGCAGAGGCGGTGGCGGGAGAGAGGACAGCTGTAGGAGCAAAGAAAGGCATGCACAGACAGCACATTTGTAAAGGCTGTGGGGAAAAGAGAACATTTGAGGAACTGCAGAATGGGTGAAGGCAGAAGTGGGCCAAATTGTTGGGGGGGGGGCAGGGGGGGAAAGAGGGTTAGGTGCTTGCTAAGATATTTAGGCTTTATCTTTTATTAATATTTAGGCCAAGGGAGTCTTAAACTATGTTTTGCATGTCAAAAAGGGATTTGTGTCCCAACCAAGTGAAGGCAGGGAGATCAGTTAGGAAGCTATCCTTTGATACCAGTGAGAGACAGGCCTAGGCTATAATGGTGGTTAAGTGGAGAATGCCTCCCCACAAGGGCTAAAGGCAGAGGCTCCACTTCTCATTTCATTCCTCACCTGCTCCCTAGGCATGTGCACTGCATGTGCAAGCAGCCTTTGGTGGGGGCTCAGGGCAGGTACCAGAGTCTGGTCCAATCCCTAGGAAAATCCTAAATGTGGTTAAGGAAGGTGAGAGTGGCCTTCCCCTGATTACAATAGGGCACAGATGACCAGTGACAGAAAGCCATGTCCCCCCTTGTCCTAACAGTCTCTGGAAGGTCTGTTCCATCCCTCACCCTGCCTTCCCTGGATACCAGGCCCATGTGTGTACTCCAACAGACACATCCCAGATCTTGATGGCTTAGGGACTGGCCATACCTGGCCTCTCCTCCACCAAAGGACACAGTAGTAACGAGGCTGGACACATCCACCTGAAGCCAAGACTCTCGATGGATCAGAATTTCTCTGTGATGGGAGAGACACTGGGGCTCCCACACATCACTCTGGCCTATCACAAAGCCACCGCCCACCCTACCATGCACGCCGTTACCCCCAGGCTCTCAACACCACAGACCCAGGGGCAGGTCTGCAGCCAGTGGCAATGTTTGCTGAAACACCCTCTGCGCGCTCTTCTGTGCCCACTCAGCCATCAGGAGGAAGGAGCTAGGCTGAGCGGGTTGCGGGAAAGCCATCACAGATGAGCAGCAGAGAAGCTCCGACGGGGCATTCTTTCCGCCTGAGTGTGGATCTGGGACAGTAGACAGGCTGGGAGGTGATCCCCAGAGAATTACTGGGAAGAGCCTGGGATTACACAAATGCTGAGTTTGTGGAGGGCTAATACCCACTCACCCATGAATTCACAGCAGCTGGGCTCTAGTTTTTAACCATAATAATATGGTAGCCCACAGCTCAGACAGAGGAGCCCTCAACAAAATTTGGATCTGAGACTTAAACTCTTCACCCAGTGAGTGAGAGAAAATGGCCCTTCAGGGCTAGGGACCAGGCTGAGGGGTGGTTCTCTGTCGGCCAAAGTAGTCACTCTCAAGAGCGAGCACATCCTTGACTCCTGCCACACAGGAGCACGGATTGGATGGAGGCCCTAAGGTCGCCTTCAGAGAGAACTGAGCTCCTAGAACAGCCCAGCAGGGATTCAGGGATTCTACGTGAGCTGAGCACAGAGACGGTTTTACACCCCAGCGGCTGCCTGCCTCTCACAGGGCCTGAGGCACTGCGACGTTGGCTTTCTGTAGAATAATACATCAAGAGGGTGGCACCAAGCACTTTCAGGATGTTTAAGATACAAGCTGGAGAAAAATACTTGTGAAAATAAAGGCTTCTCTTTTCAAAAGCAATTTGGCCATTTGTATTAAGAACTATTAAAAATGTGTAAAAAAAATTTTGAACCCATAATCCTGCATCTGAAAATCTAGCCTGGGGAGATGATCCTAAGTGTGGACGAAGCCAACACAGAATAAACTTCAGACTCAAAGATGTTCATTATGGTATTATTTACACTTGTGAAAAAGTGGAAATTATCTAAACACCTTCTAATAGAGAAAAGGATGTTAATTATGACAGAACTCCATGATCAACTACTATGAAGACATGGAAAGTAATGAGTATGAAGACAATGAAATAACATGGAAGATGCAGATGATATAGGATTTAAGGAAAAAAGCAGGACACAACAGTTAATATACGTAGAGTATGAGCTCGACTGTGGCTGAAGCTAAAGAGGGAAAGTCCCTTGGACCTCTGTACAACAAGCTGGCTTCCATCAACAGTGGCATCTCCCACCAAACCCACAGAGGCCCTGGTCTTGCCTGGGAGACCCCAAGGCCCGAGGATGACACACTTGTGGGCTTATTTACATGGCTTCCCCTTGACCAGCAGGGCCTGGCAATAGGCTGATCTGGCGTGTGTGGACGTTACCAGGGTGGCAGTGGCAGCGGTGGTGGCGGCAGCAGCGGCAGCAGTAGTTAGGTCGGCATTACTCTCTCTCTTTCTTTACAGGAGGCGGAGAGTACAGAAGAGAAGGTAGGTGGAGAGCAAGAAGCAGATCACAGAGAACTCCTCCTTTGCTTGCTTTGCTACAAACAGGATTTATAAGTAAAGGCAAAAGGCCCCACTAGAAGGGAAAAAAAAAGAAGAAGGAAAGAGAGGATGGATGCAAGGAAGCAAGGTAAGGAAGAGAGAGGCAAAGGTCAAGGCTGCAAAGGAAAAGGGGCTGGTTCTGCCCACCCTTGCTCCAATGCAAAGGCAGATCCTTACGAGCTGTTGTTCCTTGTCCCTTCCCAGAAAAAAATGCACAGAGGCAGTTCAACAGCAATACGAGTGCTTCCACACATCCTCCAGGAGAACGGACAGAGACGTGGACAGAGTCGGGGAACACAGCAAGGAGGCAGCACTCAAACAGCAGTGGCACAGAGCCACCCCCCAGACTTCCTCCTCCCACCTCCCCCCCCACCTGCAGCCAGGACCAGCCCCACCCACCCCACGGAGCCCCATGCCCACACCCACCTATCTGGGCGCTAACAGCTCAGGGAGGGAAGGGGAGGCAGGATGGGGGATGATAAATAGAGATGATCGTGCCCAGGCAACTGCCCTCACTAATGGGGCGGGCCCATGAGTCTGCTATGCCCCGAGTGATCGTGACCTCTTGTAGGAACCAGCTGCCTAGACCACTGACAGAGATAAGCTGCTGAAGCGAGGTGACAGCTGCTCCTGCTCACTGGGGGCACAAAGGCCTGTCTCCAAATCTGTCCACAAGCAGCCTGGAACTGGCACCCTATCACCCTAACACAGTGCACAGATGAAAAGGAGAGGAAACAAATTTAAAAGCCAGACAAAGACATCTCAGGGCAGCTAGCTGGGTCCTCCCTCTACTTATCCACAGCCTGTCAGGCCAGGGGTTCCAAGTTGGCATAACAATGGGGTGGGGACGGGGTGGGGGACTCTGAGGCTGTCACTCAAGAGCTGCTAGCCTCCACTCAAGTCCTAGGGACACTCAGTGTTGGCAGTGTGTGTGTGTGGCATTCTGGGAATAACCCCGGCAAGGTGAGGCATTCCTTAGGTCTCAGGTGACCTTTGTCTGAATCCCAGCTCTGCCACCCAGCCGTCACGTGCCTACCTTTGGAGACTTCCCTCAGCAGGAACCATCAGAGGACCTATTTGCCTCACTGGGGGGTTGTGATGGCCAAAATTCAAGGTGAGACCAGAAAACATGCTGAGTCCAAAGGACCGTAAAGGAATTTTACAACCATGGAGCTAAAGTAGCTTCTTTGCATTTTTCCTGAAAAGGGCAGTCACCCCAAGGACTGTGTCACAGGCAGCCTGTGCTCTGGTCAGCACTGACAGGAAGCTTTGGGGAGAGGCCCAGGGAGGGGCTGTGCAAGTTCAAAGGAGGCTTTGCTTCCAAGGTACACAGATCTAGCCGGAAGACCAAGAGCAAGGGGTGCTGTGACCCCTCGGGTGTAAATGAAGGGGTGGGACTCTCAGGGAGAAGCTCTGTGCTCCAATCCCTGCCTGAGCCTACGCCGGACTGTGCACGAGCTGCGTGGTCAGGGAGGCAGAGGGAGTCAGGCATGAAGGACTGGGAGTTCAGGGCTGGGGTGAGGCAGGAACACAGATTATCATCCTTTGCCAGAAAGTGCTGAGTGGCCTGGGAGCAGCAGGGAGGGAGGAGCCAGCTCCTGCTAGGGGCCCCACAGAGCCAATGAGGTTGGGGGAGTGGAGTGCTTAAAAGATAGCCAGAAAGCAAGCCACCAGGGGCATAGGGGACACTGCATAAGCAAAGGCACAAGGAGGAGGACAGAGGTGTCTGGGTGAAGAGGAGAGTCCGGTGTGGCTGCGGCACGGAGTGCGTCAAAGGTGGGCAAGGAAGAAGTAGCTGGGGGTAGGTTAGGGCCAGATTGCAAATGGTCTTGGATGCTAAGCTCAGGGCGTCAGACCATTTAGACCCTTGCCTGTAGGCACTGGGGACATATTGAAGGGTTTAAAGAGAGGGAATGACATGGTGAGAACTAGAAAGATCTCAGGAGGCTGAGGGAGAAGAATAGAAGTGCCAGAAGATAAACAGACGAAATTGAAGAGACCAGTCCTGGGTACCAGCCCTGACATGGTCATGGCAAACTCACCTGGCCAGCTGCACCTACATTCCTCACCCATTTTGTAATTTTTATGATGGGTGATCCCACAGACATCCTGCGTTCCTTTATGCGGGGCTCGTGCTGCCAGGTGGCAACCTGCCTTCCCTCCTCCTTGGGTGGTGCAGTTTCCTCTCCAGACTGAGGTATGAGGAAGTGCAGCAGGCGTCCCCCGTTTGCAATGACATCTCAACATCCACCCCCCAATCAAGGCCGCCGGTGCTGGCCTTTGACGTCTATGTCTCAAGGTGCTAGGAGCCAAATGGCACATTTCCACGCCACCGAGCTAAGGCAGGAGGGGTGGAGGAGACCCTGGGGACAAAGAGCACAGCTTGTTCTTCTTTCTCGACTGGGAAAGCCTCTCCTACTCACCCCTCCAATATACCTGCTGTGAGACAGAAGTTGTTGTGGTGACTAGAGGGGCCTAAACCAAATGGGGGTGTGGTTAATAGCTTACTACGGAGTACGAGCCATAAAAGCCTATTAAAGTTTGCTCCTATGAGCGGAGCTTGAGACACAACCCTACTCTGAAACAGCTTAGATGCATCGCATGGCCCGAGTCCTCTGAGATTCTGTCACCGGACTCACACCATTATCCATTATTCTAACCCCAAGGAGTCCAAACCAATAGGAGGAAGGGTGCTGATGCTGGCACTGAGTGGGGAGGAGGCAGGAGGCAGGACAGCCCGGGAGGATTTACCATGCCAGGCAGAGGAAATAGGCAGAAAGAGTGGAGGGCAAAGCGACAAACAGCTGATGCTAAACAGATGATGCTCACTGAGGGCTCACCAGCTCCAGGAGGTAGATGCTATACCTTTCCCTTCCCCCAGGAGGAAACTGGGGTCTGAAGAGCTTAAGGAGCCTGCCTAAGGTCACTGAGCGGAAGCAGCAGAGCCAGGACTGAGGCCAGGCCGTCTGAGCATGGAGCTCTCTCCCAGCCCCGGATCTGGACACCAGGCTTTGAGAAACACGGTGGGGGCAGGGGCTATACAGCCTCGAGGAGAGTCACTGCCGTGCGGTGAGAGGACACTGAACTTGGAGTCAGGGGCTGGGGTTTGAGCTGCAGCCTGCTGTTATTCGTGTGACTTTCTACTGGTCACTTTCCCTCTCTGAGCCTCAGTTTCCTCACCTGTGACATGGAGCAGAAGTTTTTACACTGTCTGGCCTCAGAGGTCTGGGCAAATCCTAGCAAAGACCAAAGGGGATGCTAAGGAGGTAGAAATGGGACATGGCACCCACTTCAAGTAGAACAGCATTCCTGTGACCTGCTGAAAAGGGCCTGCCGGGGCAGAAAGAAGTTCCACACTATACTGAGAAGCAGGTCTGGGAGTCCCTGAACTAGCTGTCTCAGATGCCACCCCTACTTTAAGCATTCTTTACATCTAATCTTAAGTGGTGGGTGTGGATATGTGAATGAAAAGTCAGCAAGTGTCTGGGAAAGGCTGAGAGGCTCTAATGAGGCCTAATAGCTCATAAGGTTCGTTTGCAACAAACAGAGCACAAAGGTCAAAGCCAGGTGCTGTAAAATCCCTTTCTTCTTCTTGTTCTAAATTATAGCTATAAAACAGAGAACACAGGAAGTTCCTAATTTATAGGCGGGAACGTTCCAAATGTTTTCCCCTCTGCCTCTCTCTTTTCGGGGTTCGGGGTTCAGATTTCCTATCATCACTTTATTATGTATTATACAATATTCTTTATTGGAAAGGCAGGGAAGACTTCAAGCTTTTTCTGACTTGGTTATCTGCACTCTGACCACATTTTCCCAGAAAGATAATCAGGGTGGAATGGGAGCATAAGATATACAACTAGCTGGGGGAAAGGGAGGAGAGGAAAAGATCCTCCTGAGGTGGAAAGTTAACCCTCAGCAGAGAAAGAAAGGATAAAAAGAACAAAACAAAACCAAACAAAACCACGTATGAGGGGGGAAAAAAGATGACACTGACAAGACTGGAGAGGAAAAGACGTATATATGAGTGAAAAACTAAAAATAAAATATTTCTTATGCTAAGCTGCAAGTGGAAAAAGAGAGGAGAGGGAAGGAGAATGGCAAGTTCCCGGCGTCCTAGGGAAAGTAAGGGGTGGTTGGGAGGAGGTGTTAATTTAGGCCCGCTTCCCCCAGAGTGTGATTCACAAAAACACCCATCACTTAAGAGGGTTCTCGGAAAAGAGTTCTCCAGTTAGGCAAGCTCGGGAAACACTCTGGAGGCTCTGCGGGAATGAGACCTGCTTCACAAGTGAGTGCTCCTCAAGTGCATGTGGCTCCGTTTTGGAAAACGCGCTCTGGGAGGAGCACCTTCTCAGGCAGTGCCGGTGGCAGCCAGCACACTGGTGCCACTAGTCTGAGCTGGCTTGTTTAGCTGTTCCACCAACTTGGACTGGGGCGGGCAGGAGCACGTAGCTGGTGGAGAACATTCAGAAACCTGTTGTTTGAAGCCTGGGGAATATATAAATTGTGTTGCAGGAACTGAAGCTGGAAGCTAAATTTCACTAGTCCAGTATCTGCTTTGACTTTATAATTGAACGGGGAAGTCTCCCATTCACCTAAAATACAAAATATCTAGACATAGCATCTTCCCCTCCAGTATTCCTTGACCACAGCCACCTAAATTCAAAGGATCGGCATCATCACTAACTCTCTTTTACCCTCTTTACCCAGCTATATATTTTAATCTACTTATATGCCATCCAGACCACAGCTGTCTGTCTTCTACTCAGATGGATTTGTCTTCTAATCAGGGATGCCATCAGACGCCTTGCTGAATAAGCTCTGACAGCATGGTGTCTACAGTGTATCACTCATAGACTGGTATAATAACTGTTCAGGGAGACATGAGATGCAGCTGGATGGCTTGTTCTTAGTCATCCCTGCTGGCTCCTGGTGCCTGTGGCTTCTTCTTCCAGATGCTCACTGCTGTTGCTTCAATAACAGGCTCCTCAATCATGCCATGATCAATATGTGCCCACTGGCATCAGACAAATGTTTCTCGATCACAGGGCTTGACTTAAACTAATATTTATTGGATTGAAGTGACCTGCACTTTGTAGGACATTTACCTGTTCTCTCCTACGTTCTCCAATATTTTTCCAAAATGACCCAGAGCTGCATGGCTGTCTTGTTTGCAGGTGTTCATAAGGGCCCTAGTTGTATCTCACTTGGCCAAGAGACTCAAAAATCCCCCAGGGGTATGCCTACCACCTGCTCTCCCACCTTGAGCTTCAGTTTCCTTGTCACAGGGCTTGCTCTGCTCTTCCCCACCTGACAGGCTCAGCTGTGACACCTGGCCTCAGAGCCTCTGGTGCTTTCTTACTCTGATGGTCATCTTGATCTCCAGCAAACTGCAAGGTTCCTTTCTGCCTTGAGGTCCCGTTCACTGGCCCCAGCTGAGATGCCCATCTCTCCCCACAGAACCTAGTTTATATCCTGGTTCTTCCAAGCCATTGTTCTCTCTCCTTCCTCTGAGCTTCCAAAGCATGTGGCAGTCACCAACCAATCATATGCCTTTGAGATTGTTAACAAATTGTTCCCTGGGAGGATCCTACTTGCCAAAAGTGGGCTGAAAGCTTCAGGACAGGTAGGACTGAGATCTTACACTTCTTTAGGATATCCCTGAAGCAAGTGATGCAGCACCATGCCACAGCAGTCCTCAGAAGTTATTGGTGGACAGATTGCTGTTTCCAGCTTCCCTTGTGGTCCAAGGGAAGATGTACACAGTCCCTCAGCTTTGATGGAAGCTGTAAACTGCCAGCAATTTTACTACCTCAAGCAGACCCAGAAATGGACACTGGGCCTTGTAGAAACAGGCATACTCTTCTCTTCAAATGAATGCCAGTGAAATTTGGTGCATAGATGAGATGTAAAAATTGATGAGACGCAGATTGAGCCTAGGTTACAGTGTAAAAATATGTATTTAAGTATTGGAGATAAATTTGAAATAAAAAAGTTATACTCTTGGAAAAAATTAAATAATGCTCCTCAGGTTGGAAATAAATTTATTTCAATAAAAATGCCTCTTAGCTAATCTGATTCTCCAGGTCATGGTGATGAAGGCTGACACATCTTTAGCATTAGTTTCCTAAGCAGGGCTAAAGCCCAATACACAGGGATCAGACACGCAGTAGGAAACTCTTTGCTCAGACTTGGCCCAGTCCACGTGACTCTCAGATGGCCCACGAGCCAGATTCCCCCAGACACGTTTCGCCAGGGGCTGGCATACGGCCTGAACTAAGGTGCCTCAGAAGACACAGTCTGACTGGATAAACCTCAAAGTTGCCTAAAAGTCTGCCATCTAAATAGTGGCTTTCTTTTTAAAAGGAAAATATACAGCTATACAAAGATGGGAAATTTTCAGCATTTACTTTGGGATAATTAGGGTTGTCTTTTTTCTCAATTTTGCTGGAAGGCTACTTCCAAAAAACAAAAACAAAACAAACAGACAAACACACTTCAGCAATTTCCCTTGGCTAACAGTTGATAGCAGTAAGCAAGCACAATGGCACTTAGCTCTTCTGCATTGCTGGGGGGGATGGCTCCTCGCTGCAAAATGCCAGGCGTTTATGAAATCACTCCCCTCATTACGCACACAATCCACACACACCCCCCTCTCTCGTTCCATCTTCCCAGACCTCACCTGATTGATAACATAGATGCCATAGTCCAGCTGCTGGCGCTGTAGGATTGGGTGCAAGTAATACAGCCAATACTTGAGGTGCTCCTGCCGGTTGCGGAACGGAATAATGATGGCCACCTTGTGAGGAGAAACACATTCCTTGGGGGTATAGCGGCCGCCCACCTTCACCTTCGGATTCAGCTTCCCCACAAGCTCCAGGTCCACAGGCATGTTAAACTCGATCAGCATGGGGCCGACTAGAGAGGAGGAGGGAAGGAGAAGTTAGCAGGCGACAGGACTCGCCGCTCCACAGGCCGCATCAAATGGTCAGGCTGCAGGTGCAGAATAGACATCTCCTCCTGGGAGTCAGTGTGGCCGTAGAGAGGGTACTCATGGTACCACGTCCAGCACGAGCATGACCAACCACCCTAGGAAACCCTCAGTGCTGGACTAACCCAGATGCTGGTCACCCTGTGAGGTACTCATCTACCCAGGACTGCCCGCCTTGCCCTCAGACTCCAGTGTAAAGTGGAAATAATTCCTGCTCAGACTTCCCAACAGGCTGTTGTAAGACTTACTGAGTATGGATGAGAAAGCACTTTCTCAGAAACCCTGAGGTTGAAACCTAGCTCTGCCACCTCCCAGCTGTGTGGCCTTGGACAAATGACTGACATCACCTCCCTGAATCGAGCCTAAATGAGGAAGGGACGTGTGTGTGCGTGTGTGTGTGTGTGCGCGCGCGCGTGTGCATGAGCATTTTGGGAAGGCCAGCGTGGAGGGAATCAGCTTCACATGAGAAGGTAGCAGGAGTGGAGGAGTAAGCGTGTCTCGTGAAGTGGCTTGATGTGGAAGAGAACCAAATTTGGGGAGGGATGGAGCCAATAAGGCCCCAGAGAAGACTGAGGTGAAAAAAAGAAATAGCCAGAAAGAACCCCAAACAAGAATGCTTAGTAACAGTGAGGGATAAAGTGACAAGGGGGTGAAGAAGGGAGGAAGAGTCAGGGATGATCCAAAGTTTCCGGCCTAGAAGAACACGGGTCCAGACGAGGGAAATGAGTTAGTAAGAGAGCTCTCAGCACAGAAGAAAAATTGACGAGAGGCAGAGGGTGGATTTCGAGACAGTGGCAGGTCAGGAGTAGAGGGAAGAGGAAAAGGTGAAGACCTATACACAAGGCACGTGGCACATGCAGTGAGGTCCCAGCAATGTAGGGAGTCGGACAGAGCTAAGACCTGAACCCAGGCTCCTAGTAATCTCTGCAGACCAGACTCCCTCACAGTGGGTTCCAGGAAGCATTATGCCCAGCAAGTCGCTAGATGGAAAAACATGTCCCTGGTCAATGACGGGTGGGAGCCCTGCATATTAAATCCTGCCTCTGGGAAGTCATGCCACACACCAAAGGCTCTGCAAGTTGTGCAGTCAAGAAACCCTCAACACTTCATTTAACCCACAATTTCCCAAAGTTATTTGGCCACAGAACCGTTTTGTCAGGGAACACACTTTGGAAACTGTTACTCTAGTGTAAACAGCTTCGCCTGTGAAGCAAACCAGCCACAAGAACAAAGGAAGAAACCTAGAGAACAGAGGTGGGAACAGCGACCACAAGCTCACACCAAAGTTCACCTGAACCATGCTGGTGAGAACCCACAGGCCCAGGGCGCAGGCCTGTCTGCCCTCCTTGGGGACTACGAGGTCCCCAAGCGGCTTCTTGGCCCCAGGGAGCACATACCCTTCTGAATTAACAGTCTGAGAAAAGCAGTCTCGCTCCAGCTGCTGCCACTTCTCCCTGCCCCAGTGCACCCCTCACACCTTCCCTCCCTCTGTGGCTGGCCCAGCTCCATCAGCACAGGACCTGTTCCCACGAGTTCATTTTCTTCTGAGACATGGCTCTGACCGTATCACTCTCCCATCAAAACCCTCCAGTGGCTGTAAGGCTGTGTGCCTTGTACAACGTAAGGCCAAACCCCAAGCTTGGCAACAAGGCCCATCAGTCTCAGTTCTGTCTCCTTCCCCATTACTATAAACCATACCTATAGCCACCCTTTTCTCCTGGCCAAAAATGCCCTTCCCTCTGTTCTTTAACCAGCAAACTTTGGCACTGAGAGATGGGTTTCAATCAAGCTTTGTCTTTTTGCTCTCATTACTACAGAGTTGTTGCAGCAGACCCTCTGGGGAAGGGAAACAGACCTCCAGGGCTCCAAAAGCCCTGCTCACCCCTCCTGGAGGGACAGGGCCCTGGCAGATCAGTCCCTCACAAGACTGCCTGATGACCCAGCTCCACCCTCCCAGGCTGCCCTTAGGTGAGCAGGCACTAAGCTCCAGGACTAAGTCATTGGCAACCCTGGACCAGTTTTCCCCAAACCAACCCCTAAATCACCTGAGGTAATTAGTACAAACAGAATCTGAGGCCCCTCCCCTAGAGAGTCTGATTCCTCAGACCTTGGGAGGGACTTGGATGGATAATACATAGGGAGCCAGATGATTCCTACTGGGCAAGTTGGGCATCTTCACAAGCCCTGGGCTTTCTGGTGGGGGGGGTTCTTGGGGATTCTCACCACTTACGCCCTCCCCACAAGGTCTGCCAAGCCTGAGCTGTTCAACTCCCAACGTGGGAGGCCCTGCTGCACAGTGAACTTGTGAAAAACATGAAAAGATCTGTCACTGGGCTCTTTTCACTTCAGAGGGCCCCTGCAACATCTGCAGCTCCCACCCCACCTCACCTTTGGTTCTGAAGATGCTGCTAAACATAACCCCATTTTCGGGAACCCTAGAAGCATCTGGGCTGTCACCGTACCAACTTGCTCACACCTTCTGAAACCAACCCAGGAGACAGGAATTCACATGTGGCCTGCCCACCCTCCGCAGAGTAGGCACCTGCAGGCTGGCAAGTGTTCAGATGTTGCCCCATCATGGGTTCCAGAAAGGTAGTCCTGAGGTAAAGCACTGGGGCAGGAGAAGGGATGCCTGGGCCCTGGTCCGGCTCCACCAGTGACGTGCTGGATGACCTTTGAGCAAGTCCCATCTACTCTCGGGATACTGGTTTCCCCATGTGTGAATCACAGGGATTGGACTGGATGATCTCTAAGGTCTCAAAACACCCTGACATGCTCAGAGACACTTGGTAAACCAGGAGAGCAGGGACCCAAAGCAAGATCTTCTGACAAATCTCTGCTCTCACCTTCCCTGCCAAATAGACAGCATGAATGTCCAAGCAGGCAGGAAGAAATGAGTGCCCTGGACAGGAAAGGGTCCTGTACAAGAAGCCTTGATCACCAAGCATCACACTCACCTATGTCCTCCCTACCTCACTACTCAGGCTTTCTCAGCCTTTGTCCTGATGTCCATCTTTGCCCTTTCTCTTCTCACTCTCCCTAGACACTATCCCTTCTATCACCCAGGTTTTTGGTTTAAACATATGACAGTTTTCAAAAAGCTCTGTCTCTATCCCACATCTCTCTTCTAACCCCACAGCCAATAGGACACAGTAGCCATATGCCTGGGCACCTTCAACTCAACCTGCCGCAAATGAACTCTCATGCAACCCCACCACCATCACCACCTACGGCCAAACCTGGTTCTCCTCCAGGGTTCCTTCAGCACTGACACTGCTGTCCAACCAGTACGAGAGCTGATTCCTGGGTGGTCCATCTTCTAGTCCCCCTCCTCTTTCCCCAACACCAATATATTCTCTCTCTCTCTCTCTCTCTCTCTCTCTCTCTCTCTCATATGCCCACACACATTCACTCATTCATACACACACACACACACACACACACACACACGAACGCACATGGGAGGTGTAAACAGCACTCTGACAATCCATGGTAGCTTATCAAGTACCAAATACCAAACCAGAGTCTTTATTCTGAAATGTTTATTTAATGCAAACTCTCCTTGTGATATACATCAAGACCACTTTCAATTTGTTTTGATCAATACTTTCTGGGCACCTACTGTGTGCCAAGTTGTGTGCCAACCCAAGGAGGGGTGGGTGGAGGGAGGGAGGATGAACAAGACAGTTCCTACCTGCTGAGCATGCGGCAGAACCTAAGTGAAAATTATCCTGGTTCAAGGCTGGCCGAGGAACTTGCTCCTCTAAGGGCTCGTGCAGAGCCTCAATGAACAGCCTCTCTGTCCCTCCTGCTCCCTTCTGTGCCCCTCTGTGTCCCTCACACAACTCCCACTATGCCTCCAACACATCAAGAGCACCCTGACCCCAAATCTTGCCCTCTTTGCCTAGTCTGGCAATTCTTTCCCCACCTTCTCTCTCTGAAGCCTCCACAACTCTGAGAATCCTGTGGCTCACACCTCTGAGACTGGAGGGTGCACAGCAGCCCCACCCTGGAGGTGAATTCCTTCTTGGGTCCGGTGCCAGTTTGGAGGCCTCCTGAGTTCCCTGCCCACCTCCTGCCACACTGCAGGGGCCATGCTCCACTACACACCCGGCTCCATCCCAGTGAGAAAATCCAGGAGGGCAATGACCAGGCTTCGTTCAGAACCATGCAGACCTGCTACCAGGTCTCAGAGCCACTGCCTGGGGCTGCAGGGAGGGGCGACAGGAGCAGGCAGAGGGCTGAGGGCTTCATGTCAGTCCTCAGGCCGAGCCAAAGCACCCGTGCTGTGCGGCGCATGGCGTGTGCTACCACAGGCCCTCAGCCCCGCTGGGCTGGCTTGTGTGTTTTCTTGGCTCTGGGAGCTGAGAAGCAGGGTTACGTAAGCAGATGAGCAGATGTAAGCTGTCCTCAGCTCCCCCAGCTCAAGCCCCGCCACGTGGGGCTCTCGGCTGGGAGTCCAGGTCATGGCCTTGCGTGTAAGTCGCTCAATAACTTCAATGTGTGAGCTCGACTCAGACAAATTCCACCGCTCTCCTGCCTGGCACGGCAAACCCAAACACATACATGCCCCGCCATCAAAGGCCCTGCTAATCTAGCCAACCCAGCACGGACTCCTGCCTCGATTTCATGCTGGCTGAACCACTAGTTCAATCCTCTAGCTTCAGCAAAACAGGCTGAAAACATGTAGTCACTGCTTTTCAACAGATTGGCCAGCGGTTCAAGACACAATCCTTGGCCTGATGCTCAGCTGTGACAATGTTTCACCAGCCCAGGATAAGATGATAAAAGTAAGACAACATAGGTGGTTTTTCATCAAACTAAATGTATCAATGGATAGGAAGCCTTTCCTTCCAATTTATATGGTAAAATGCCCTTTCTCTTACGAAATGATCGTGGTAGATTTTGATGCTGGAATGACTTTTTACACTTGATTTTTTAAAATATCCTTCCTTGGCAGCCACAGGTCAGCTCCCTAAGTTTCTCTTGAAAATTTTCTGGGTAAGAAATTCAAATGTTTGGAAAACATTTGGGAACATGTGGAACTAAGCAGTGCCTAGAACTCTGTGGTTTTAAAAGTTAGGATATTGGCATTTCTTCCTAGGCCAGCTCTCAGGCCTGACAACACATTGCCTAGCCCCTCTTCAAACCATCTTCCCCACTACGGTGTTGTTCGATAGGCTCATGTGGGTGGGCCATTTCTGTCTGCACCAATCTTCCAAAGGCCAGGTGTGCACTGTGTGAAAGTTGATCATACAAATCAGGTCATTCTTGTCATACCCAGCTAAAGCAGGAGCCGCGGGGGGTGGGGGGGGAGCTTTCAGAGTACAAAACATTGTTCCAAGAATGTAATTCTCTGTAAGCCCGACTGCCGAAACTGTTGTAACCTGAAACCAGTTATCTATAGCTTCTGAGATAACTTGTTGCAACTCTAGGACTAATTTTGCCCACCTCCGTTCTCACCAATCGGAGCTTGCCAGCTCCCCAAACCCTTACTTGTGCCAATGAACTTCAATGAACTTTCTCAAATAGCAATATATAACATTTTTCCCTTTTAATAAAACCTCTAACCTTCTCTTCGTTCTTCAGATATACTGAAGACTACCCAGCCTACCATGTATGCCCTGAATTGTAATACTTCTTCCCAAATAAAACATTAAATTTTGAGATCTGTCTCTACATTTTTGAATTTGACAACTGGAAGCTGAGCCAGGCACTATCACCAAATTCCCCAGCTTGAGAAAAGATTTGCTTGCAGTGGTCCTGTGAAATCATGGTGCCCCTTGTGGCCCCTTGACTAGAAGTGAGAAGCACCATCTACTGTACGTGCCTCGGCTCAAGTCTCCTCTCCAGTCCTTCTGGGAGGAGGACAAGCTCTCTTGGTTTCCAAAGACTTCAATGTCACCTAATCCAACAGCTGCCCGTTCTCAGCTCAAGCATCACCTGCCCTAGGAAGCCTTTCCAGACCACTCAGTGAGGTTGGTTCTTACTTTTCATCCACACCCGCTAAGCACTCACAGCACCACATCCATTCAAACATGTACCCAGTTAGTACACACCATGTGCCAGGTGGTACCAGGCATGCAGAGGGAGAGCTGGGTTAAGAAGAAGTCTTTGCCCTCAGGGCAGGCAGGGAGACCAGCAAAGCAAACAACAGTGGTGAGTGTGACAGTGGTGAGAACAAGCTGATCTGGCACAAAGGAAGGGGAATCAACTCCAGGGCCAGGGAAGAGAGTCCAGGAAAGCTTTGCAATGAAGCAGCTGCTTTGACTGGGCCCCTCAGCTCCTCTTGGGCAGGATTCATCACACAGAGTTGTATCTACTTGTCGGCCAGCTGCCTTGGCTGCCACGCACATGGGAGCATGCTGGCAAATCTTAGCTGAGTGGGTGGCGCACAGCTATCCTCCCTGCTTCTCTGCCATGGATGCAAGCAGAAAAGAGGGTTTCGATAAGCCTACAAGAAAACCTATGGAAGTGCATGGGATGAAAAGCCACCAGAAGGGACTCTCAATTCCCATGTTAACCATTTCTCACTGAGTTTTAAACTCTAACTTGTGAAGGCTTCAAAGGTACTGGAAAGGATTTGTTTTTTAAATCAGATGTTCATGGTATTTTTTCTTTATACCTTAAGATATATCTTTAAAACTGAACAATAAGCATTTTAAAATATAACCCAAGGATGGGAAAGGGGACCCCCTCCCTAGTCCCATTCCCAATAAGGAAGTATCTTCCAAAATAAAGATTTCAAAACATACAACTCAGTGACCAGGAAACAGAAATAATCAATTACAAATGTTGACATGGTTTGTCTTGGGCATACCACACCCGGAACATACCCCAGTATCCATGGTTCTTTCTGCCAACTCACCATCCAAGCCACTATCAGACCCCAAGGAAAGAAATGCTTTTTTTAACAGGAAACAGAACATATCTGTGGTCTCAGAACCCTGTATTTGGGGATGTAAAGAAAAACAAAGTACTTGCTCACAAAATAAAGGAGCCTGCCAGAGGAGGCCTACAGAGCAGAGCCCAAGTGGCCAAGTGGGAAGCTGGACCAACCTGGCACAGTGGGGACTGTTGGTCCTCCACCCATCTCTGTGCTTGGGAGCAGCCCTGCCACGCACCTGAACTGCTACACTTTGTAGGTTTTCCAAAATATGATCTAAAAGTGACCCTGCCAGCAGCAAACCACCGTACCATCCTCAGTGGAACTGCCATTTCTCCTGCCTTGCTCTCTCCCTCATTAAAGTTCCACCCAACCTTCAAAGGCCAAGTACTCGCTTCAAAATGCTGTCAAGGTTTCCATCAATTGCAGTGGCTGTCAACTGTGGAGTGCACATAGAATTATCTGGGGAAGTATGTGAATTTGCAGACTCCTGGGTCCTACTCACCAGGTTCTGATTTGGTAAGCCTGGGGCAGGGGCCAAGGAATCCGCATTTTAACAAGCACTCTAGGTAACTGTAATTTTGATGCAAGTCCCTGGACTGTAATTTTGAGAAACACTGGTTTACAGGTTCACTCATTAACCACCACTTCCCTCCCACTCCCAGGAAGGTATTTAAGAGGTCAAGAAAAACAACTTACACTCAGAAACTATGTATTCTCCTCTGGTTTGTGCAAAGGGTCAAATATAATAACTATCTTGGGACCCATGCTCTAAATACCTCATTTATTTATTTATTCATTCATTCACTTATTTATTTTATTCTATTTTTAGAGACAGAGTCTTGCTCTGTCACCCAAGCAAAAGTGCAGTGGTGCGATCGTGGCTCACTATAACTTCGAATTTCTAGGCTCAAGCATTCCTCCCACCTCAGCTTCCTCCGCTGCTGGGACTACAGGTGCACACGACCATGCATGGCTAATTTCTTATTTTTTGCAGAGACACGGTCACACTATGTTGCCCATGGTGGTGGGATTGCAGGCATAAACCTCCACGCCCAGCCAATATCTCCATTTTAACTCTTACTCAGTCTTAACTTTCTAAGTTCCATTTTCTCTTTTTCTGTTTTTAACTTATTTATATCGGTCCTTTTTATGGTATGTGTTCTTATAAACTATCTCAAAAACTTTTGTAAAAGAGGTAAAGTAACAATCTTTCAATGTTCAAACCAAATGTGATCCTCCTTCAAAGCCTTCCCCAAGCCCCTCTTGGGGCCAGTCTCCACTCCACATGCCTGCAACACCCTTTGGAAGTCTGCGTTAAAACCTGGCACGGGACAGGCGCCAGTCTATCTGCCGGCTTCTTCCTCCATCTCGAGAGCAGGGGTTGTGTCCCATTCCTTTCTATTTTCGGGACAGGTCCTGGCAGAGCAGGATCAGCAAACAGGTGTTGACCCACATAGCACCTGTTCAACTATTAGGGAAGCTAAGCTCACAGAGCCAGGGGCCATCTTATCTTCGAAGTTACAGAATCTATGATTTTTGCCCTAATTGCGCATCTCTGGCCAAGGTGGGGCAAAAACACTTCATTTCTGGGCTCTGATGAGCTTTGTTTCTGGGTATAGCACCTGATTCACAAGCTACAGGCACATCCCCCACCCTTGACTTTTTTTTTTTTTTCCATGTATCTGAAATTGGTACACTCTCAATTTTAAAGTAAGTTTCCTCTAGGCCCTAGGCCTGTAATTTAAGACTTTGTGACAACGGACAACCCAACCTCCTAACAAAAATGTTGCGTTTCCTCATCCAAGCCTTACATTGCCATGGCAAAGGGGCTCTTCACCAAGTCCACTCACTCTTTAAGAGAATAACCCCAAAGCTCAAAGTCTGACATGGGGCACAAATCACCAGAAAAGCCTTGGGTGGGTCACTCAGTCCAGAACGCTGTCACCAAAGGTACCAAAGCCATGGCTAGATCCCATCACCTCGAAGGGTCAGGATCTACCACAAAACAGACCCTAAAGAATCCTGCAGACCAGAGCCAGGGGAGCCTTGAGAACCATGTTTTAGCCCCAAGGTCACACATGAAGGAGACTGAAGGCCAGAGAGGTTGAAAGCCTTCCTCAAGAATACTCCTGGATTGGCAAAAAAAAGCTGTCCTCATTTTCCCTTTGATAATCCTTCAGGGTTCTAATGCTCACAGATGCATCTACACAGTAGATAGCAAATTATGGCACATGTGCCTCTGCTGTTCCTACTGTGCCCATGGGGACTGTCTCCAATCCCTCTCCATAGAGAGTTCCAGGGAAACACCACCTGACTGAGGTGGCATAAAAGTGAATCTTATCTGACATCACTGATCTAAACCCCTCTAATTTCTACAATCATACATGGTCATGGCTCCCCAATTCAGCCAAGCAGTAGAATCAGGAAGAAAGCAGGGGGAACACCAGAAGTGGCCACATAACAGTTCATTTCTGTCCAGGGGCTGGAGATGCAAGGCCCTGGGGTTAAGCAACAGTATCCAGAGGTCACAAGCTTTCAAAGCCCAGTAAACAGGCTCCCAAGTGTTTGGCCTCTGGTGAAAAATGTCCCAGGAGGAATTTTTGCTTTGTTTGGTCCTGGCCCAAAGGGAGATTCTTCCTTCTCACTCCCTCAGCTGGAATTTGTGGAAACTGCCAAAATTGTGCCTGGACACAGTTACCATTACCAGGAAAAGGCTTGGGAGCCAACTTGCCTGGAAACCCCATGTCAGCACTAGGAAGATCCTGCTGCATCTCTCTCCTCTTAGAACTAGAGTACTTCTAGAAGGGACAATTTGAGCTTCTCAGAAAGGATTAAAACAGTATAGGTATCTAGTGTTTTATATTAACACCTTCATCTCCAGGTTGGGGCAACCTCTTCTGGCCTCTTCTGGGTCCTTCTCTCTCGGCCTAGAGCCAGTTACCAGCAAGTAACCCAGGATCTGCCACTTGAGAACTCCAGAGTCGCATTCACCTCGACCCCCTTGAGGGTGCCAGCCATCACTGCCAAGTCAGGATGCTGGGGAGGATGCTTTGCTCTGCATCTCCTTAGGCCACTTGTTAGAAGAGATGCAGACATTTGACACAGTCTACAGGAACCAAATGCTGGTAGGAAGCCACAAACCAGGGCTCAAACAGCTGTTCCACCTCTGAAAAGCCACAGGCAAGTTTCCTAACCTCACTGGTGACAGCACAGTGCCTAACCCATAGTAGGCCTACACCATATATTTGCTGAATAAATATATTAAAATAATACTTGCATGCAGACCTCATACTCCAAGAGGCTGACAAGTCATTCTTAACACAGAGAATTCAATAGAGGCTAAGGTTCATAAAGACAGACTGTTTACTGAGTAGAGACAGCTGAGATCCACGATACCAGCATACCTAACATGTAGAGGAACAAAGGGCATTAATATAGTTACAGAAAAAGAAGAGCACTGGTGAGAGACTGCACAAAACAAAGGGGAAAGAGTCTTATGTTCAAACAAAATACGTGTGGACAAAGTGAACATATAAATAACAGATTCAGATGATATCTGCAATGCCTAAAACCAGCAAGGGATTAATATCCAGGACGTATAAGGAATTCCTGCATACCATTAAGAAAAATACAAGAACTCTAGTGAAAAAACAGGCAAAGGATTATTATTAATAAGCAATTTACCAAAGAAGAATCCCAAAGGCCATCAAGCATATGAAGGGCTACTCAAGCTCATTAGCAATCAGAGAAAAGCAAGTTAAAAAAAAAAAAAGAATTATTGCAGTACATCTATTAGTTTCACAAAAAATAGGAAGCTGGTAAACATATTCACATATATCCATAAAAGACATATATAAGGATGTTCCTCCCAGCAATATTTGTGAAGGTTAGTGTTCGGGGCAGTCTGGGAATTCCTCATTATGGAAGGAGAGGGAAAAACTGGGAAGGATGACAACTACGAGGTATTATTCGGTAGTTAGAATCAACAAACTAGATGTATATATAGCAACATGGATGGACCTTAAAAACAAAGGTGAGCACCTGGTGCCCAATTCTTGGTTTCTAAATGCCATTCTCTACTAAAGGAACTAGGGCTCGTTGGAGAAATGGCTGAGTCTAGGGCAGAGTTAGGGACAAGAAGAACAAGAGGACCCTGTAACATCTTACTGTGCCTAAAAGTAAGAGAGTACTCAAAGAATAATGAGATAGCCGGGCACTATAGCTCAGGCCTATAATCCCAGTGACTCGGGAGGCTCAGGTGGGAGTATCACTTAAGGCCAGGAATTCAAGACCACCCAGGGCAACATAGCAAGACCCCATCTCTAAAATAGATTTAAAAAAATTAGTTGGGCATGGTGGCACGTGCCTGTAGTCCTAGCTACTCGGGAGGCTAAGGAGGGAGGACTGCTTGAGCCCAGGAGTTCGAGGTTGCAGTGAGATATGATCGTGCCACTGCACTCTAACCT
>VBSM01003204.1:29379993-29395762 GCA_008086735.1 Cheirogaleus medius | reverse complement strand
TATATATATATATATATATATATATATATATATGGCAGTGGCTTCCATGTTAGCAAGAGCAAAACCAGATACAGGCTATGAATACATTAGAATGGCTGCCTAAGGTGTGGTTGGGAAATGGAAGTGAGAATGTGGATAAAACAAATAAATAAACACGGCAAAAAAGAAAGTCCGTGAGTAGACCCATCATGATAATGGGCCACAAAATGAAGTTTGAAGGCTGGATGAGAAGGAAGAAAGGAAGAACATAAATAAGGGAGAGATGGAGGATACAGCTGGGTGTGTCCTTCCAGGGCTGCACAAAGGACGAGGGAGTCCTGACCCCCAGACCAGAGCAAGGACCCTAAATCAGGTCTGCAATATTGTGGGGACAGATTCATCAACCATGACAACCCAACACCATCTAAGATTAGAGTAATCTCACTTCCCTGCTCTGACTTCTGACTCAACAGCTGCCTGATTACCCCATGGCTTCCCTTATAGTGCCTGCCTGCAGCCAGAGAATTCTAAGCTGCCAGACAACAGTTCTAATCTTCCCAGTAAAGCAGTAATTTAGCATTCCAGTATATGCCTAAGTCTCCTGGGAGGTTTATTACTGAGTCAGCTGCCCCTCTATAATCAGTTATGGAGCCCTGACAGACTTTCTGGAGTTGTAACGCTGATTACAAGCACATCCTTCTCTCTCTATCTAGAACCAGACCTTAGACCAGGGGTCCTCAAACTTTTTAAACAGGGGGCCAGTTCACTGTCCCTTAGACCATTGGAGGGCCAGATTATAGTTTTAAAAAAACTATGAACAAATTCCTATGCACACTGCACATATCTTATTTTGAAGTAAAAAAACAAATGGGGAAAAACACCCGCATGTGGCCCTCAGGCCGTAGTTTGAGGACGCCTGCCTTAGACTATAGAGAGCCTACGACCTCTATGGGCCATCTGGCAGTCAACCAGCTGTGCACTCCTAGCAATACCTCTTTGGTATCGGGACCACTCTAAATGCAGCCAGCTCCAATTTCCCTCTCTATAGAGTAGGGATAATTATGTCTTCCTTTCAGGTGTGAGATAATACATATACTTACTTATCACAGTGCTTAGCACTAATAGATGTTCAGTAAATGTTACTTTGTCTTCTCCCCTTATCAGCGCAAGTGGTTAAATTTTCACATTTCTACTCTTCTCTACTAGCATCAGTGATAGATTTGGAAGAAGAGTCTGGGACCTCAAAGGGTCCCCAGGGTGTGATATAAGGCTTTCTGCAACACACATGGGTTGAACAGCAGTTCTGTTCATCTTTTACTATCAGGGACAAGTACTAAATATATTAAAGAACCAGGCCGGGCATGGTGGCTCACACCTGTAATCCCAGTACTTTGGGAGGCTGAGACAAGAAGATCACTTGAGGCCAGGAGTTTGAGGCAAGCCTTAGCAACATAGCAAGACCCTGCCCCTACCAAAACAACAACAACAACAAAAACTAACTGGGAATGGTAGTACATGCCTGTGGTTCCAGCTACTTGGGGGGCAAAGGCAGGAGGATCACTTGAACCCAAGAGTTCAAGGTTACAGTGAGCTATGATCATGCCACTGCACTCTAGCCTGGGTGACAGAGCAAAACCCTGTCTCTAAAAAATAAATATGTGTGTGTGTGTGTGTGTGTTAAAAGAATCAACTCAGAAAATACAGGAGAAAAATTTTATAATCTTGGGGTGGGGGTAAAGACCTGCCTAAGTGTAAAAACACCTTGAAGTCATAAAGGGGGAGACAGATTTAAAAACATAAAAATTCAAAACTTCTGTATGGCCAAAGATACCAAAGATAAAGTTAAAAGACAGGTGACCAATGGAGAAACCATATTTACAAATGATATTTAATAAAGGAGTCATATCCATAGTATAAAAAGTTCCTACAAACATAAAAAAATAGAAATATGGGTAAAAAAATATGAACAAGTAATTCACATAAGAAATAGAAATGGCCAGCCAGGGATGGTGGCTCATGCCTATAATCCTGGCACTTAGAGAGGCAGAGACAGTAGGATCACTTGAGACCAGGAGTTTAAGACCGGCCTGGGTGATAGTGAGCCCCATCTCTACAAGAACATGAAAAAGAAAAAAGAAATAGAATGACCAAGTCAGGGGCAGTGGTGCACACCTGTAGTCCCAGCTACTTTTGGAGGATTGCTTGAGCCCAGGATTTCAAAGCTGCAGTGTAGTATGATCACACCTGTGAACAGCCACTGCATTCTAGCTTGGGCAACATAACAAGACAAACAAAGAAAAGAAAGAAAGACAAGTAAGACAAATGGTCAACAAACACATGAAAATTTGCTTAACTTCATTAGTAATCAGAGAAACAAGATACCATGTTTAATCATCACAGTAGCAAATGTATAAAAATTAGTAACATCCAGTGTTGTATGAGTGTGAGAAATAAGCAGTCTCATATACTGTTAATGAGTATAATTGGAGGTCAATTTGACAGTATCAAAATGTTAAAAGTACATAATCTTTAAATCTCAGATCAATAACTTAACCTCCTACATTAAGACACCAGAAAAAAAAGCAGGTTAAACCTAAAACAAGCAGAATGAAGGAAATAATAAAGATTAGAGCAAAAATTAATGAAATTTGGAACAAAAAAACTAGAGAAAAATTATTAAAGTGTAAGCTGGTTCTTTGAAAAGATCAAAAGAAATGACAAAGTTTTGCCTAGACTGATAAAGAAAAAAAGAAAACTCAAATTACTAAAATCAGGACCGAAGGAGGCAATATCCCTGCTGACCTTAATAGAAATAAAAAGGATCATAAGGAAATACTATGAACTGTATGCCAACAAATTGCATGCAAACTCTTAGGGAGACACAAACTACCAAAACTGACTTAAGAATACATAGAAAAATCTGTCAGGTAGAGTGACTTGGGCCTGAAAAAAAAATTTTTTTAAATAAGAAAAAGAAAAGAATAAATAGAAAATCTGAATAGACCTCTAACAAATAAAGGAATTGAATTAGTAAATCAAAAAGCTTCCCACATGCATTTTAGGAGACTGAGGCGGGAGGATCCCTTCAGCCCAGGAGTTTGAGGTTGCAGTGAGCTATGATGACGCCATTGCACTCTAGCCCCACAAAGAAAATGTTTTCAGGTCCAGATGGCTCCACTGGTGAGTTCTACCAGATATTTAAAGAAGAATTACTAAAAATCCACCATAAACTTTTCCAAAATATAGAAGAGAAGGGAACACTTAACCTGCTGATTCATTGAGGCAGTTGTTACCCTGATACCAAAACCAGGCAAAGATATCACAAGGAACCAAAACTGCAGACCAATATCTCTTATGAATAAAAAACCAACAAAGTACTAACAAACTCAATCCAGCAACAAATAAAAAGGATTATACACCATGACTAAGTGGATATATCTCAGGCATGCATGAATGATTTCATATCTGAAAAAAAAATCAATGTATAATATACCATATCAATAGAATAAATGACAAAAAGCACATGATCATCTCAATAGACACAGAAAAGCATGTGAAAAAACCCATCACCTTTTCATGAATAAAACACTCAACAAACAGGAAATCCAAGAGAACTCCCTCAACCTGATAAAGAGCATCTATGAAAAACTCTCTACTAACTTTTTTTTTTTTTTTGAGACAGGGTCTTGCTCTGTCACCCAGGCTAGAGTGCAGTGGTGTCATCATAGCTCACTGCAACCTTAAACTCCTGGGCTCAAATGATCCTCCTGCCTTAGCCTCCCAAGTAGCTGGTATTATGGGCACATGCCACCAGGCCAGGATAATTTTTCTGTTTTTTGTAGAAATAAGGTCTTCCTCAGGCTGGTCTTAAACCCCTGACCTCGAGTGCAAGGATTACAGGCGTGAGCCAACACCATTCTTAATAAGTGATGTTTTACGTCTAAGGAAGAGGACAAGATGCCTTTTCTTTTCACATCTATTTAACATTGCACTGGAGGTTCTAAAAAGAGCAATTAGTCAAGAAAAAGAGCTGTTGTGAAATTTAATGAAAATAATGCGCATGAAGTATTTTTCCCATGAACGGCATGTAGTAAGTGCTGAATAAGCATTATCTGCTGTGGGAATGATGGATGTGGTTTCTGCTGGAACCTAGAGCCATGCAATTGCAGCGGCTCCCACTGATTGGGTTTTTACACTGACCGACTTATCTACTTACTCATCCCCTGACTTTTGATTTCCTGCTTAGAGAATGGAATTGCTGGAAGGGTCTCAAGTTTAGGTGGGTGTAGATTTCTCCAGTATGACTCAATCCTGGCACTCATGGCCCACTGACAGCCACCCCAACCCTACACGGCTTGCTGTAGTGGAGGCAGCACTTAACTGTCCTACAACAAAGCCATTTAGCCATACTGAACACAACAGAACTCCCAGGCAGGAAGAGACCAGACAGCATGCAAGCTAACCTTTCACCTCATTTCATAGATGGGTAAACTGAGGCCCAGAGAGAAGATGCAATTTCTCTCAGATTACTCAACAGGTTGGCAACAGGGCTGGACTTTAAGGTTTAGCATCCCAGATTCCAACACAAGCCCCCTGGTAGAGTAAAGCAGGATACCTATAAACCTGTGCCTTAGTTCCTCTACCAACACAAGGCATACAACCAGACTGACCCCACCTACACCCAGCCCTCCCCCCATTTTTGAAACCACATACATTCTCGCCTCCGGAGATTCCACCAAACATTCAATGCTCCTTCTTCCAGCTCTTCTTCCTAACCACTCAACTGTTTGTGGTCTATAATGGCCTCTCCTCAGAATACTGATAAAAAATGTCCACCTGAAGAAGGGAAGACTGTGAGCAGCCACAAAGTCCTGGCATACTGGACGCATGGCAACACACTCCAGGTTCCCAGTGTTGCGGGATAGAGGCCTTCTCATTGTGGTTTGGGGTAGGTCTGTTCACATAGGCCAGGACACAATTTCCACTAGACCCTGACTTTGGGGTACACCTTGTCCCTAAACTGTGGTCACAGCTTCATACCTCTCCCTTCTCCTTCTCTTAACTCTGCCCCAGGACAGATGAAAAAACTGCATTTGGAAGAAATGTTACCAGGTAGTCTACAGTCTACATACATGATTATATATGTCTTCTGTGTCCAAGGGGATGAGGAGTTAGGCACTGATCGAAAGACATTCAGAATACTGATATTACCATAGACCTTATCTCATTCAATCCTTGTGTCCACCCCTTGCCCTTGAGGTAAGAAATTATCACCCCATTTTGCACAATAAGAAAATCTTGCCGTGGGTCCCCAGGAACAATATGCTCAACAGCAGCTCTTACATGATTCAATGCACTCAGACTGCCCAGTTAAGACACAACTGACTACTGTGGAATGCAGTAGAAGAGAAGACACATGAAGTGGCTATAAGATGAAAGCAGTGGCAATCACAAGTTGAATGCCCCTCATCTACTGGATCAGCAAACTTTTTGTCACTGAAATCACTAGCTCTAATGTCATCTTGTCATTTATGCAATTCAGCAGACTTCTGAATCTACAAGTCTACAAAAGAGGCATACGCATGGAGGGTGGATGCATGGACAGAACTGGCAATTCACATTTGCAGACTGTGGGCTATTGGATCAACTTATTTTTATCCAATATAATTTAAAAACCTTTCTTCATTCAGGCCCTGTTTCTGGATCCCATAAGCCAGAGCTGTCAGATAGGAGTTCATCCACATGGGTTAAATGAGCAGGCACCCAGACTAGCCTGTCAGAACCTAACATGGTTTCTATGGATGGCTACACGCATCAACTGATCCACAGTTTTTGATTAACACCATTTTTAAGTCAGGATTTTAAAGCCAGGGTCCACCCCCATTCTATAGGTTTGGCTCCACATATAAAGGAAGAAGGAAAGAAAGTTCTTACTTTGAATAAACCAACTCTGGCAAAGATAGGTGGTGTGTTGCAAGAACCCCAGTAAGACTCCCTTCCTGGACACTGAGTGACTTTAGCAGGAACTGGCTGAGGCAACCACTTACAGGAAAAGCCTTCTGTTCAAAGAGGTCACACAGTGTCCCGCATAGGGAACTTTCTCTCTCACACACACACACATACACACACACACACACACACACACATACACGGGCTGGGACTGTAAATATGAGGCTCCAGATAGATCTGACCAGCCCTTGGAATCCACATTCTTTAAAAGTCAGAAATTTCCAATCTAGGGCCTGTGACCTCTTTCCAAACCTCTTGGAAAGCAATGTGGCAATGTGAACCAGTGTTTTTAAGATGACCATATCCTCTGGCCTAGAAATTCCTCTCCAGGAATTTATCCCAAGGAAATAACAGAAGCAAAGAGCCACACACTACAAAAATGTTCATCTGAAGATTATCTTCAATAGTGAAACCTGGTATGGTTTCTGCTAAAGGAATATCCATAAGAATATTAGACAGCTGCAACAAAAGATAATTAGGATAATTATAAACAACAGAGCAGTTTATAAGATAATGTTGGACAAAAACAGCTGCATGCAGTTTCACTCTATGATTGCAACAGAGTAAAATATGTATGCATTTGGAAACTAATAGCAAGTTTTCTTACCAAGGGTAGGAGTAAGTTTTGTTACAATGGTAGATAGAATTTTTTTAACATTTAATGTGTTAACATTGTATTTTCAACTACAAAAAATAAGAAATCCTATAATGCAAAAGCCAAAATCTTCACAAATAAGTATTACTTCTATCAATAATATGTAACATATATTTAGAGTTTATTCTATGTTAGGCACTGTTTTAAGCCCTTTCGTGGCTACTACCTAAACTTCACATCTACAGGTAGACACTATTACTATCCCCATTTTACAGGTGAGAACACTGACGCATAGAGAGAGTAACAACTTTCCTAAACTAAACAGTTAGCTGTGTGACAGAAAGACACTTCCTTGTGTCAATTCTAAGGGTCATCCACCTGCTAAAATCTTTATATCTGCTTAGACAGACATGGCAAAATCCTCAGTAGAAGCTTCATGGGTAAGTAGGTGGTGAGCTTCAAAAGGAATTTCAGAGATCTTTCATGTTAAAAATATAACCAGGATTTCCACCATCCACCAAACTAAAATCTAGGAGGTGTAAAAGGAAGGGGGCTAAAGACCAACAGGCTCAGCCCACTCAAATTTCAGAAAGACAATATGGACCAAACGAGTCAGGACTTGCCTAAAATGATGTAATGAGTTAGGAAAAGCATGAAGATCAGAACTCGGAATCCTCACGCCCATGCCCTTCATTTCCGAGTCTTGTTCTGACCCTCTGTAGACCATGAAATCCCTGTCTATATACAGCTCTCTTCCCCTCCAGCTCCCTCCCTCCCTGTGGTCCCTCAGTCCAGCTATCCACAGCCTCCCACTGTCCAGAATAGTCCCAACTGCACCACCTTCCCTCTCTTTGATCATCTTCTGCTCACTCTGCCTCCATTTCCTTACTCTCCTGCCCTGCTGGTAACAGTATGCAACAGCTGGAACTTCAGGCAGAGTGTTCTCCCTCTGTGACAGCAACTAGAGGAAATGACAGGCTACTTTCAGTAGTAGACCCCTGCCCTTCCCAATAAGGGAGACTGTTCAAACATGCTCAGATGACCCAGGATTCCTCTCTCTGACCACATCATATTGCCAGTCTGTCCACTCTCTGGGGTTCCTTGAGAGGGAGTGGTCAGCCCTTGTTCATGTCTAACTCCTGTACTTTGTACAGTGTGGTTACCAATAAAAGTTTGCTGAATGAGCAAATGAGTCCCTGTTTATTCTCTTCCTTGGGGCCCTTCCTGACTTTAGTATGAAGACTCCATTCTACCTATTCTTGGCCAGGCAGGGACTCTGCCCAGGGTGTCTGAAGTGCTCATCTGAATGCCAGGAACTACCTGACACCTCAATGCCAAGTCTCCATATTCCTATAATACAAATACCAGCTTCTATAGACTCCCCCCGCCCCACCAACTTGGAGTCCTTTCCTCCTCCCACCCTCTCACCAAGGTAGCAGTGTCCTGCAATACCAACAACAGCTCTGTAGTTTCAGGATGTCAAAGGCAAAAGGCCATTATGCAAAACAGGAAGAAACTTTGAAAGAAAAATTTAAAGGCATGTTTAGAATGCATACATCATGGGGCCAAGCAATGATTGAACCTCCTGCCAAGGCCTCTCCCCATGACCTCTTGGCCCATGTGGTGGCGCAGGAAGGACCCTGACCTCACACCATATTTATCACACTGCTGACAATCCTGTCCCTTCCCTCAGTGCCTCACCCTAGCTCCCCAGCTCTGTGCCAAATGACCCCTGGCAGGCCAAACTGCCCCTCAGAAGAGAATTTAGCTCCACTGAGGACATTCAGAAGGGTGTAACTTCAAAATGCACTCCTTGAGAAGGGCCTGGTACACTGGCCTGGAGGCTTTATTAATCTAACTGACCTACGTGAACAAGCCCTGACCGGGACCCAGGCTCTGCTGGTCTCAGAGGCTTCTCCCTGAGATAATTCCTGCAAACTTAAAGGTGCTTATTTCATGGCCCCTGCCCAGATCTCAGGACCACAAGGGGTGGGGGAGCTGTGCTGTATGTTTCAGAATCTGATTCCCTAGCTTGTTTCCACCTTTCCGATGTGTCACATCTCAATGATGTCACCAGCACTGGGTGAGCTAGCTGGTATTCACAGGGCACCATGGCCTGGAGCCACAGCAGTTCAAGTAAGCCTAGCCCAGAGACTTGGCTGCTAAGGAAACAAATGGTGAAGTCACTGAGAAAGCATCACCCCCACTAATTCTGTTCACAACAGATTTCTGCTCAGCCAGATCCTAAGAGCCTGTCCTGTAGCCTGGTCCTCTGCCCCTGCCCCAGGCACTTCCTGGATCCAGTTTCCTTTTTAATCAGAATTCTAGACACACCATTTAGCAATAAGCAATACTCATCTGCCAGCACTAAGCAAATCTGTAATTTCCAGTGGGTCTATCCGTTTGTAAGACTGGCTTAAAAACCCAGCCTTTCTCAAAAAGCATTCACCCCTTTTCTTCCTTTTTAGAAAGCTCTCCTACAGAAACCATCCAAAACGTACATAAACCCTTCCCATACACACAAGCCTCACCACACCACTAAGAAAAAATGAAAACTAAATATGTACGTGTATGTTCAGCAACAGTTGGATGATAAAGTTATGACATATTCAGCTGACAGGATATGATACTGCCTTTGTGATTTTTAAAGGTATAGGACCAAGTATGTGACAGAATCTTAAGTGAAAAATGCTGAACACCTGGCTATCTGTGTGAATCTATAGCAGTCTATCCACCCATCTATAAAGACATCAGCTATATACTTAAACATATAGAAGAGAGAGACTAATAGGAAATATGCCAACATGTTTCTTTTAGGTGATAGGAATATGGGTGTGCTTTTCTATCGCTTTCAACTTTTCAACTTGTTTTCAATGACCCTGCATTACTTTTTACAAAAAGGAGGAAGAGATTGTCCTATTTCAAAAAAAAAAAGGTAAAAGCAAAGACCTGCAGCCCTAGCCCCAGTATCCTCGCAAGGCAAACCATTCTCTCTTTCTGTCTGGGCTTTGTGAGGGGCTTTGGAGAGGCAGCAGGGGGGACAGAGAAGCAGCTACATAACACACTCAGACCAGACATTAAAATCACTGCCAAAGAATTCAGCAACAGCCAATTATATAGCCCCTGGCCTTCATTTGTGTAGGGAAGGGGCGGGCTGAGGCCAAGCTGGAAAGTGGAACCTGAAACACTGAGTGTGTGACTCACCCCTCTGTCTTCTAAGGACGAATCCCTTTAGGCCACGTTCACACAGAGCCAGCTCCCAGCAAAACCCTGTCCCCCACCCCCAAGCCCCACACGCTAACGTGGAGGTCTCTGACTTTTAGAACAGGATCCTGAGGTCTTTCCTCAAGCTAGTGACTGCCTTGCCTCACCTCACTCCGCCTAGGTCTAGATAAACACAGACACATACCCCACCCCCACCCGACAGGTCTTTACAATCACAGCAGCAGTCTGGCTCCCAGGAACCCTCACCAAGTTTAGGGACCGGAGGGACCCCCATGGAGATCACTGAGTCCAATCCCATGCCTTGTTAACACCTAGGAGTCCGGGTCTGGCTGGTTGGCCTTTTCTCACTGCCCAGAGACCACACCAGATTGTGCCAAAGTCAAATGAAAAATTGTCACAGTGCCAGGCCCTCAAAGGATTTAAGCTATAAGAGCAGAACATTTGTCATAAGACAACTAACTGGACTCCTGCTCCACTGGATAAGAAAAACTGGAATTTCCACACATAGCCCAGCTGAACCTAGAGGGGACAAGCCTGCAGGCCCTGTTCCCAAAGTCTGGATGGTCCCCAGGGTAGAATCTGTGGAAGGATTCAAACTGTCTTGGCATTAACTGACCCATCATTCCCAACCCATAAATTAGCCTAGTCCCAGCCTGGAAATCCCTACCTTTCTGCTACCCAAAGACCATAATACCCAGGCATATGGCTGTTGATGTCTCATTAAAATCATCATAAAGCAGCAAGTTAAAGATTACCTAGCAGAGCTAATTACGTAGCTTCAGAAATTAGAGGAAAATTTTCACACAGATAAAACCAGGACTTAGAGAACTTTAATATCAACTCTGGGTTTCTAAAACAAGAAAGGGCAGGAGGGAGGGGAGTGATAAGGAGAGGGAAAGGGATACACACACACACACACACACACTTTTGTTTCCTCGGTTGACATCAGCACTGTTTAATTATGCCTCCCTTGCCTAACTTGTGAGTTACTAAAGGGGAGGCATTTTGTCTTCTTTGTAGCTCTAGTGCCCAGCATAGTCCAGGTACATTGCTGGAAGTAAATAAATGAGGTTACCAGGTGCCTTAGCCATCAAGCACATCCATACAAGACAACCATAAAAGATCTTTTCCTAAAACTCTAAGCCACATTGGGTCACCCCTGAACCTCTATACTAAGTGTCCACTGGGTAATAACCTCAGGGAAAAGCAGGGGATGGTTCTGTCCTTTGAAGGTATGGTTCTAAGAAGCTGCAGTTTTGAGTCTAATCCTATGTTTGGCTCTTACTCCTCACGCCCCAGGGAGCTTCCACTGGGTTCATCAGAAGCCCTACTACAGAAGGAGGAGGCTCCTGCGTTTGCTCAGAGTCTGCGATGAACTACAACAGGCAAGGATCACTTCCACCCCCATCAGGCCGTGTGGAAGAAATCAAGCCAGATAGCCATGGAGAGTATTTCTAAATCGCAGACTGTTAGACAAGAAGTATCTGCATGTTATGTCAATAAATTATTTTCCCTGGGGAAAAAAACAACAGGATAAAATTGTTTTAAAGGAATAGATACCTAAGCCTAAGGCTTCAAGATCTGGACACAGATGAGGCTCCCTCCCTGTGCCTTCCCCAACCCCCAGGATGAAGCTCCACCCCAAGCCAGAAGGTGATGAGGCTGCAGCACTCATCCCGAAAGGGGTGAGAGAGTGCCCTTTCCCAAGCCTCTAAGTACACCCTGTCCTGGGAAGCCTGCTGCTGTCCATGTATGTGCACATGGGGGAGGGGGCAGCATGCTAGAAGAGAAACACCTGAGCGCTGAGAACCCAGCAGAGACCTACAAGTGCTAGGGCACAAACCTTGGCAAAGGCTCAGCTGACAGCCCTCATAAAAACCAGGGAAACTGGCTCAGGGACAAGTGCTCTCCATGTACCCTGGCTACCTGTAGCTGCTGTTTGCTGGCCCAGGTGCCCAGTGAAGAGGATCTCCTCAAAGCATAGCTGGGCAAGAGGGGCCTCTAAGGTTTAAGCAGTCCAGTACTCACTCCGCCCCCAGACCAGCCAGCCCTGGCCTCCCCTAACTAGTGCAGTCTGATGTACTGCCCACCTCCCCCTCCCCACCCCTCTCCAGACTGGCAGTGCTACAGCCAGTCAAGTCCTGTTGAGCTGCTGCCAAATCTGAGCAGAGATAAACATTTAGGAGAATGCAAGGCCACTGTTCCTCCCATTTCAGGCAAACACCCAGGTGGCAAGAAAAGAGAGCCTCAACTGTAGGGTCAGTGGAGTGGATGCTGCATGGCCCCCTGAGGACCTGAGACAGAGTCAGGGAAAGAGGATAGCACCTACAGTCCTAAACTAGCTGGGAGAACTGCCTGGGGAATGCTGTAGGAACTCTCAGGAAAGGCCCACCAATCCCCTTCAGCACTCACTCCTGGAGGCCCCACACTAGCCCATGGGGCTTGCCCTGGATGGGGACTACTGTGGTTCCAAATACTACAGTCTGCCACAGATAGCATAGACAGAGGCAGGATTCTAACCCAAGTCTATTTGAAGTCTATTCTGAGGCTCTGACAGATCAAATAGTGGCCTGTCAGAAGTCCAGCCTGGTGCCTTACCTCCTCCAGGAAAAGGGCTGCCCATAACCTACCACCTATCAGCTGAGAGGGATCGCAGCATCTGGCCCAGACCCCTGGACACCAGAAAGCAGAGCCAAGTCAGAGAAAGAAACTGCAAGTAGTGAAAAGGCCACAACTCTAAACCCCACGGATGCTTTCTCCCATCAACCTCAAAACCACCCCACAAGGGCTTTGGCTGACACCTGCCCATGAACAGATGGGCTCAACTCCCCCCACCCACACTCCCAGGGAGACTTTCAGCGTTCTCACAGCAGGAACCTCCACTTGGAGAGCTGCACCCAACCATTCAAACTGAACGCTCAACTAAAATGAGGAAAAGACCTTCGCCCTCATTTTCTGGGGTTGCCTCAGTAGCAGCCTAAGTGTCATGGTCTCATACATGTCACATGAAGGCAGCCAAACTAGAGAAAGCCCTCAAACTTTATTTCAGGAAGTCCTTTCAAGCAGCCAATTCAGAATTCATTTAGAAACACCAGTGACTTGTAACAAGCTGAGACTAGCAACACCGTTACAAAACGAAACAAAGCAGAGATATGGTCACCACCATGACTCTTATGCTTCAGCAAGACCCTATGCCTCAAATACCAATCTAATGAACTTTGGGGTACTTTTCTTTAACTTGCTAATTAATTTTTCTTTTTTCTTTTTTTCTTTTTTTGAGACAGAGTCTCACTCTGTTGCCCAGGCTAGAGTGCCATGGCGTCAGCCTAGCTCACAGCAACCTCAAACTCCTGGGCTTAAGCGATCCTTCTGCCTCAGCCTCCTAGCAGCTGGGACTACAGGAATGCACCACCATGCCTGGCTAATTTTTTTCTATTTTTAGTAGTTCTCACTCTTGCTTAGGCTGGTCTCAAACTCCTGAGCTCAAGCAATGCTCCTGCCTCGGCCTCCCAGAGTGCTAGGATTACAGACATGAGCCACCTCACCCTGCCTACTTTTTCTTTCTTTTTGTACAATGTCCAGGCAACAATTACAAACAAAAGCAAAAAAACTGGCCTCTTTGTGGTCTGGAACTTGTGCTCTCTCTTCCCCCCTTCTCTCTGCTGTTCAGAGTCATCTCCATGGGAACTTCAAGGTTCCAAGCAAATATTATTACTATATTATTGTTAACCATCATGTATCTAGTACCTACTATGTACCACGTATTTACTGTACACAATCTCATTTAGCCCTAAAAATAACTTGTAAGGTAAACATCAACAACCTCATTTTACACATGAGACCCTGAGAAACTCTATAATGTGCCTGAAGTCAGACACTTAGCAGCAGGGCAAAGAGTCTATCATACTTTGTTTTATAGGACTCGTCTGCTTCCTAGACTAACCATTAAAATAAATGCAAAGGAATTCAATTTTCTGCTTTAAAAAAAATTCCCACTCATTACCACAGTTCATGTCAGACCAATTCCAAGATGTCCCTCTCAAACTTGATATGAAAATATTGAAGCAATTATTGCAGAAACCGAGCAAGAACAGGTAGGAAGGCCTGCTCTGCCAGGGCTCTGTAGGAAAGTGACAGAGTTATTGGCAGGATGCCTGCCCGCCTGCCAGGGCCCCTCACTCAGAACAATTCTCTAAAATCTAGCATTAGAGATGAGTGGCCACCTGTCTGGTAACACTGGATGCAACCCGTAGCTGCCTTGGGCCTGTGGGTTACAGCAGGGGTCCCCAACCTATGGTGAGCTGTACAATTATTTCATTATATATTACAATGTAATAATAATAGAAATAAAGTGCACAATAAATGTAATGCACTTGAATCATCCCGAAACCATCCCCCTTCCCCAGTCCGTGGAAAAATTATCTTCCATGAAAACGGTCCCTCATGCCAAAAAGGTTGGGGACCACTGGGTTACAGGTTAAGCAGCGCTGGATCCAGGTTAGGCAATGCAAAACCCACCTATCCAAGCTCCCAGCCTACACCGAAACAGAGACTAGAGGCCAGGGTTCAGATCATCTGGACAAGATAACTGACACTTCGGCTGCTACCGGAAGTACCAGGATTGGGCAACCTCATCTTGAGCGGTTATATTTTAGCCCTCCAGCACCCAGAGTACACATGCCCTCTGCCCCTGGAAGGACCCTGCTCACCTAGGTGGGGGAACCTACCCAGGGAGGAAGCTGAGGGGAGGGGCCCCAAGCCAGAGATCCACACAGAGGAGGAAATGAACACAATATTGACAATTTACTGAGGGCTTATCCTCATTAATTAAACTCCTGTTTACATCACTTCATTTAATCTTCCAAAACAACCCCTTAAAACAGGTACCATTTATTATCCCCATTTACCATAAGAGAAATCTGAAGTTTAGAGAGAAGTCACTTGCCCAAAGACTGAGGAGAAAAGTTAATCCTCTCTCAGGAGAGTGGCTCTATGGGAAGACTTGTGATCTGAGAGGTCAAACTCCTTCCCCACTGGGAGCCTCAATGTCATTCCCCAATACGGGAGTGGGTTTACTTGAGGTCCCTACCGGAGTTAGCAGGACAAGGCTGCTCTACGCCCTAAAACAGACCAAAACTCCAAAACTTCCTGAGCCTTGGGCCTGAGCAGGGAAGTCTCCAAGGCCTTCTCTGGTTTGGGGGCCAGAGGGGCCTGCGGGCTTCCCTATAGGGTCTCAGCCCCAAGCCGCCAACGCTACTCCCAAGGGACCCACCTCCCAACCCCTCTCTTCCATCCAGCCCAAAGCCTGTCTGGGATTAAGGTCTCTGATCCGGAAGAAAGAGGCTGGCTGTCGTGGAAGAGGGCGTAGGACAATGTCCGGGGAACCCTGTCGGGGAAATCCCGGGGAGTCCCAATCCTCGGACCAGCGACGACCCGAGTCCTTACCGAGCAGCGGGGACTCCTCAGGGCAAGCGGGCTGAGACAGCACCGTGGTGCGGGGCAGTGGGAGCGAAGTCAAGTTGCTCGCGGGGCGAGGGCCAGAATCCGCACCACGGCTGGAGTCACGACCCGGGCGCGGCTCCGAGGAGGCGCCTAAAGGAGGCGGCGGCCGGGCCCCTCCTGACCGGAGCTCCCTGGAGGACTGCCCGATGGTGGCGGCGCCGTTCGAGCCGCCCTGCAGCGGCGTGGGGACTCCGACCAGCTGGGGCAGGCGGCTCAGGTCGCGGCCGGCCAGGTAGTAGACGAGAGTGACGCCAAGGTGCAGCGCGCAGACGGCCACGAGCAGGCGGCAGGCCCGCTGCAGGGACGCGCCTGGCATCGCGGCGCTGCCGCCCAGGAGCGGCTCCCGGAGCCTCATCTTCCCGCCGCCGCTTTAAGAGGGGTGTGGGCTGCGGGAGGGGAGGGCGACCCGCCCGCGGGCCGCCAGCCAGGAGCTGCCGACCACGGCGATGGGGGGAGGGC
>VBSM01003204.1:29361714-29379893 GCA_008086735.1 Cheirogaleus medius | reverse complement strand
CCCTGGGGTCTGACAGCGGCTCCGGCGCCCAGCCGCGCGCCGCCCTCTTCCTCCCGAGCCTTCGCCGTGGAGCCTCGGTCGCTACTGAGCCGCGCCTCCTTCTCCTCCACGCTGCCGTCGAGAGGCCGCGCCACTTCCTGGGGTGCGCACGGACCAGGGTGCGGCCTGGGCCTGCATTGCGGCGGCGGAGAGCAAGCGGTGGTTGTCTTGACGGCTTGCGAGGCGCGACGGCGTCCTCGCCAGTGGGCCTGCGTGGGCCTAGGGGTGAGGAAGAGGGGCAGAAAACGGTTGCCAAGAAACCGGCTTCCACGCCCGGCGAGGGGTGGGATGGTGGCTGAGGGATTCTCTGGGACGTTCGAAACCCGCTCCCTTAGCCCAGGTGAGCCCCGCCGCCAATGTGGGGGTCCTGCAAGAAGTCGCGGCTCCCTGGGCACACTGCGCAAAGAAAGTGCACAAGCTGCCATTTTTCTCACCTCACCGTCGTGTAGCCTGGGCTGCGGGGTCTCAGAGACCAGCCAGCTTGGTTCTGGGAAGGGGGAGGTGCCTCTTCTATTGCAGCCCACCCTGTGAGGATAGATGCTTTGACGGGAAGGGTGGCAAGAAGCCTCAGTAGCCCCTACACCAGTGTGCAGAACAGCCAGTTTTACAACCTACACTGGACTGGAGACAATTCCGTGAAGTAGGAATTCTCCCCATTTTATAGATGGGTATAAATAAAGTGGAGCCCAGTGGGGGTCAAGAAACTTGCCTAAGATACCACAGCTGGGGAGAGGTAGAATTTTGGCTCCAAAACCCTTATTTTCGACACATTTACCCCATATTGATTTGCGAGTAAGGGCTGAAGGTTATGTGGGTGAGACTTTTAGGTTCTGAAGCCACTTGACCTATTGATAGATTTGATTAAGGGGCCTCAGACCCACCTGAGTGAGTGCTCCAGTGAGCAGACACCTTACTTCAGAAACAGACTCATGGAGGTGCGGTCACTTATGTGGGTAGGGAAGCTGAGGGCTCTGGCAGCCAACTCTGAGGTGGGGAATGACAACAATAGCTACCCTATTTTGAGAGTTTACTATATGCCATGAAGCATAGGCATTGTTACAGCCTACGTTTCACAAATGAGAAAATTGAGTCTCAGGAGTTAACACTTGATTGTGACCATACAGAATCTGCTTTCCTTACTTCCTGGACACCAGGTCCACCTGATCTTCCCCACTTCACTGGCCATTTCTTTGTCTCCTTTTTGGACTTCTCTTCCCCAGTTGCTGAAGGTCCCCGGTATAGTCCATGATGCTCTTTTCTGTCCCCATTCACTCACTATATGCTGATCACTCCAAAATTTGTCTCCAACCCAGGGCTCTTCCCTGACCTCCAGACTCATACTCAACTGCCTATTTTACTGGCATCTTAAACTCAGCACATCCTGCCCCAACAACCTATTCCTTACACTCCACTCCTATTCTTACCTCCCTCAGAAAGTGGTACCATTGTTCATCCAGTTCCCCAAAACCTAAAAATTGTCATTGATGTGCCTCTCTTACTCCCAAATGCCATCTCCAATCCCTTAGCAAGTCTTGTCAGTGCTACCTTCAAAACATCAAAATTCACCACCGGCTAACTCTGATGTGACCATCCTGGGCGAAGCCACCGTCAGCTGGCCCTGCATTATATGAAAGCCTACTAATTATATGAAAGCCTACTAATTGGCCACCCTGCTTCTACCTTCTCCATGCTTCCTCCCCAATCTATTCTCCAGAGCACTCAGGGAGATCTTTGTAAGCACAAATCAGATCGGTGCCATTTTATTCAGAACAAAATCCAAATCCATAGAAGCCCTATCCAATCTCCCTCCACATCCTCATTTATCACCCTTTATCTACCATGCCGGACCTGCTTTAGCCACACTAACCTAATTGCTCTTCCTTGAACTTGCCATATTCCTGCCCCAGGGCCTTTATGCTTTCTTTTCACCTAGCCTGAAACACTCTTCCCCAATATTTCATTCAGGTCCCCCAAAAGTCACCTTATGAGAGAAACCTCAGACTACCCTATGTGGAATAATAGTCTCTCCCACCTGACTCTGCTTCACTTGCTTGATTTTTTCAGAGTGGGTATCAACTACCCAACATTATGCATTTATTTTCTGTTGTCTTATCTCCCTCATTAGAAGATCAGCTCCATGAGGGCAGGAAATTTATCTCTTGTTCACTACTGTATCTTCAGCCCCTAGGACTCAGCCTGGCACATAGTTGGCACCAAACAAGTATTTGTTAAAATACTTTGTAAGAACACAAAATCAAGAGTTGTTCTGCAAGGAGTTGGTAAGGGTAAAGCTGACCCAAACAGCCTATGTCTGGGGGAAAATTCTGCCAGGCCAGTGAGTGAGGGGATTTCAGATTAGTCCCTCATCTGAAAAATGAGGGGAGGGGAAAATGGAGATGTATCTTCCATAGAAATAGGTGATGTCCAGAAGACAGGATTAAGGGGAGGTTAGGAGTCACAGACCTGTCCCAGGACCCTCTGTGGCTAGAAATCAATGAGAAGAAACAACACTTGCTAATTACCTATCCCTCAGGGTCCTGCAGAGTTCACTGAGCACCAGCCTCATCAGCCCCTGATCTGGAGGTACCTAGAATCAGTAAATTTCTTGCTTCTGAAAGGTCCAGAAGGTCCAGAAACCTTCCAACTGTCCAAACATGAACTGGTGTTAGAGAAAGAAGGAAAGACAGACCCAGGCAACCTTCTTCCCCATGGTCTTCAGCTCTTCCATGCTCAACTTTGTCAGGTGAAAAATTAATCTTCTCAGGTGAGACATCTGGAGATAGAAGTCGCAGTGCTGACTGGCCCAAGGTGGCATATAGGTTTGGCAGTTGGCCCATCCAGTGCTCACCTGCCCAGAGTCACCAGCTCTCTGCTTCTCCCTGCAGCTTGCCTTCCACCGGTCAGTGGCCTTTCCTCTGCTCTCTCACAGCGCCCTCTTCTGAAATGTAAACTGACAGAAACCATCAGTTTACATTTCTATTTTTACCCTTATAGTCAGAAAGAAGGGCATAGAATAGTGCCTGCCATGTGGCAGACAGTTATTTCAGTTATCTATGGAGCACAACATACCACCCCAAAACTTAGTGTCTTAACAAGTTTTGACACGTAACCATTTCTCACAGCCTGGGAGTTGCCTGGGCAGTTCTGCCTCACCTGGTGTCAGCTGGGGCATTGGCACCACTGGAAGCTCCAAAGCAGCCTCACTCACAGGGCTGGCTGTTGGAAGCACAGAATGGGTTGAGGGTCATGTGGACCTCGCCAGAAAGCCCTCTCCACGTGGCTGTGTGGGTTTCCTCACAAACCGGAGGAAGCTTTCCAAAAAGGAGCATTTCGAAAACACAGTAAGAAAATACAGATCCCTTAAAGCCCAGCCTTAAGCATCACTTTTGTGGGCATTCTTTTGGTTAAAACAAGTTAAAGGGCAATCCAGATTCAAGAGTAAAAATTGACTCCCTCTCTTGATGGGAGGAGGGGCAAAGAATTGGCAGGCATCTTTAATCCACTGTAGTTTGCCTAGTGGCTACAGATTATTTAGATTCTTCTCACAGGTAAAATACTATAATCTCTTCCAAGGTCCCCTCAAAGGCTCATCTAATGAAGACTTCAGGTCCAGAATCTCATCATCGAAATCAGGTCCAGACAGGATTCCTCAGGTTCAGGGATCTATGAATTATAAAAATAAGTTAACTTCTTCCTCTTCCTCTTTTTCTCCCTTCTCCTGGGCAATTTAGTCCAAAGCCATTACATTGGATTGAGCAAAGTAGGAGTTCAAACAACATAGTGTGTTAAAGCCCAACCAGGATGAGGAGGAGGGGTGGGGCTGAGCGAGGGGGAGGGAAGCAGCCCTGCACAGAGCGTCAAAGCCCTAGCAGAACAAAAAGGGCACCCATGGGCATGGAATATCAGGACCTGAGCATGGTAGGAAGGCTCCTGTGAAATAGGGCAGCCCAGCACAGGGTGTGAACCCAAAATGGAATCGGGAGATAACATGTTAAATATAGGAAGGCGGATTAAAAAGTAATTCTCTCTATATAGATAATGAGAGTTACCCGAGTTACTGACAGAAAAGGGAGTTACAGGCCAGGCATGGTGGCTCACACCTGTAATCCTAGCACTCGGGGGGCCGGGGGACAAGGCGGGAGGATTGCTCGAGGTCAGGAGTTCGAGACCAGCCTGAGCAAGAGCAAGACCCCCATCTCTACTAAAAATAGAAAAATATTAGCTGGTGTGGTGGTGCGGTGGCACACACCTGTAGTCACAGCTACCAGGAGGCTGAGGCAGGAGGATCCCTTGAACCAGGAGTTTGAGATTGCAGTGAGCTAGGCTGACACCATGGCACTCTAGCCTGGACAACAGAGTGAGATTCTGACTCAAAAAAAACCCCAAAAAAACAATTTGGGGATAATATGGCATCATATCAGAAACACTCTCAAATACGTTATTTGCCATATGACAACATTCCAGTCTATGACAGACTGCATAGAGGATAGTGGTTCTATAAGACTATAATGGAGCTGCCCTACACAGGTATGCCATTTTTTATCTTTTATACCATGTTATTGCTCTACCTTTTCTATATTTAGATATGTTCAGATACACAAATACTTACCATTGTGTTACAGTTTTCTATAGTATTCAGTACAATAACATACTATATACATTGATAGCCTAGAAGCAACAGGCTATACGATATAGCCTAGGTGTGCAGTAGGCTACACCATCTAGGCTTGTGTAAGTATACTCTGTGATGTTTGCACAGTGACAAAATCAACAAATGACGCACTTCTCAGAAAGTATCCCTGTGGTTAAGCAACATATGACTGTAGTCCAAAAGATTACTTGTACTAAACTTGCAACTGTATCTTTCCCCTACATATCCAGCATGTAATGGAAAGACAATGACAGCAAAACCGCAATAGACACTCCCATTTAGGAAGGGGATTAATAAGATGTACATAACATTGCTTGATGACTTAGGATATGGAAAAAAAGAAAAAAATTTTAAAAATTAAAAAAAAAGAGTCATATAACAGTCATTAGCAAACCTGAGAACTAATCATGTATTTGTTGCCAATTCCCCCTGCTCCCAGGGCAGGGAATATGATTCTCTGTGGCTCTTATCTCTACTCTTTTGGCTCTTGGCTCCATCCTTTGAGTCATTCCTCTTTTCCAAAAGAAATAGCCTTTGTTTGTAGCTCAGTAACTTGTTCAAGATGCTTCACTGGGTGCCCAGTGTCCTCTTTTCATTTTGAACTGCCTTTGTCTATTTTAGTTCAAGCCCCTGGTGCTTATGCTGGTACAATTTTCTTAGGGTGAAAAAAGAGCTTTGTGAATTTTCAGTGAATTTTATTGAGTTTTACTCCATTAGATAAAAACTATACCCCAGAATCTCAAGCCCTTTCCTCCTTTAGGCTGTGAATCAGGGTGCTACAGGACAAACACTTAAGATTCTTAGAAGCACTCACATCTAGATGAGGAGTTTAAGAAGCACTGCTTTAAATCTTTCTGAGATCTCAGCCGGGCGCGGTGGCTCACGCCTGTAATCCTAGCACTCTGGGAGGCCGAGGCAGGCGGATCATTTGAGCTCAGGAGTTCGAGACCAGCCTGAGCAAGAGTGAGACCCTATCTCTACTAAAAAATAGAAAGAAGTTAGCTGGACAACTAAAAAAAAAAAAAAATATATATATATATATATATATAAAATTAGCCGGGCATGGTAGCACATGCCTGTAGTACCAGCTACTCGGGAGGCTGAGGCAGGAGGATCGCTTGAGCCCAGGAGTTTGAGGTTGCTATGAGCTAGGCTGACACCATGGCATTCTAGCCTGGGCAACAGAGTGAGACTCTGTCTCAAATAAATAAATAAATAAATCTTTCTGAGATCTCAACAGAGGCTTGTAGCCACATCTTGACCTTGAGGTCGCGTTTTATTGGGAGGGTCTTGGAACTAATTTTTCCCTCTCAGTTTTAATTTACTTTGAGCATCTTTTGCTGGCTGTAGAGAATGTTCTGTGCCCTATGCAGTTCCTCTAAATTTTACTTGAAACAAAATAGTTCTTCTTCCTGTATTTTTCATAGGCAGCTAAAGGAAGTTAGTTGGAACTTTGAACATTTGGTCTGGAAGTCTACAAGTTCAGTTGATACACTTTCTCTTATCTATGTTAGTACATGTTACCAGTGCGTAACTTAGGTCCCAGTAGCAATTTCCTTACTGTCCTTTCATTCTCCTCACTACACTTCAGAATTTTGCAAGCTTCCTGGTCCCAAAGTCAATGCTATTAATATATGTTTTAGATTTTTGGTATAGAAGCACCCCACTTCCAGGTGCCAATTTCTGTTTCAATTATCTATTGCAGGGAGTGGCAAAGCAGGTCCCATCAGCCAAATCTGGCTCACCACCTGTTTTTATAAATGAAAAAATTTTTTAAACTCGACTATGTTCTTCTGTTTATGTATTGTCTATGCTTGCTTTCATGCTCCAATAGCAGAGTTAAGTAGTTGCGACAGAGACCATCTGGCCTGCAAAGCCTAAAATATTTATTATCTGATCTTTTACAGAAAAAGTTTGCCAACTCCTGATTTATTATTTTGCAAAAAAACCTACCCAAAAATGAGTTTCTTAAAACAACAACAATTTATTACAATTCTGTGCGTTAACTGGGTGGTTTTCTGCTTCATATAGTGTTGCCTGGGGTGATGGAATGTATGGAAGTATAAATGGCCTCACATGGCTGAAAGTTGTGCTGGTTGCCAGCTGGGAACTCAGCTGGAACTGTTAGTCAGGTGTCTCAGTTCTCCTCCATGTAGGCCTCCATATGGCTGTTTGGGCTTCCTCATAGCATGGCAGCTGTCTTCTGAGAAGGAGCATTCTAAATGCATAGGAGGGAACAGAAGATTTCTTAAGGCCAAATCTTGGAAGTTACACAATGATACATCTATCACATTCTGTTCTGGTCTATTCTGGTTAGCACAGGCCATAAGACTAACCCAGATTCAAGAGGGGAGAGGAAATAGAGTCCACATATTGATAAGAGATGTGGCAAAGAATTTGTGGCCATCTTTAATCCATCACAACATAAATAAACTGCCATCGATGCTTTATTCTGAGTGCCCAGTTGTACATCTTCCCATGACCTGAGGTGGGGTCAGCTTCCTCCTCTCACTGCTTTACCCCAATCACCACAATCACATATTGTGTGTGAAAATCCTTCATTGGATAAAGGTGCCTCTAGCACTGGGTCCAGGCTCCACTCAATGACCTTGGCCATCTGTTCCCAGCAACATCTATACCCAGGACAGGATATGCCCATAATCTGTTGAGATGAGTTCTCTGCCTCAAGTACTGCTTCCTCCGATCCTAGAAAAAAGAAGCCTGGGAACTGCCTTCTATGCTGTATATGAAAGTCTGTTGGGGTATCCCATCTGTCTTAGTTATTGCCATAATAATGCTATTTATAGCAAATAACCACCAAATCTAAGTGCCATACAATAATAAATCACTTATTTTTCTCTCATGTATGTCTATGGGTTGGCTTGGAAAACTCTGCTTAAGGCTGTAGATTTATAGATAGCTAGGTGAGTCTACTCCAAGTGTCTCTATTCTGTGATGCCTGTCAAGGGCATGTTTTTCACGTGGTAATGGCAGAAACACAAGATGGGTGAACAAAAACCCCTAATGCCTCATAAGGCCTGTGGTTGGAATGGTTTACTTTCACTCACATCGTGTCAGCCAAAACAAGTTGATTGACTAACCCAACATGAGTGGGCCTGGAAACCGCATTCTGCCTCCAGTGGGGGGAACTACAAAGTCACATGGCAAAGGAACTGATTATAGGGAGTAGTGAAGAATTAGAAATAATGCAATCCTTCATAACTTTTTTTTTCCTCTGGAGCTAGGATGGCAGCTGGGAATTGTGCTCCAAACCAGCTCACAATTTGCAATACCTCTGTTCTCTTCACCTCCACTTTCCTGCTCTTCCCAACCTGCCCTATGGAGTTGGTCAGAGAGGAAATATGGAAGACACCAACCCTACCTAAATCCAGTGAGGGATTTTCACACACAATGTACTCTCTGAGAGTTCATCCAGCTTTGTGTGCACACCTCCAGTGACAGGGAGCTCACTATATCATAATGCAGACTCCTCCATTGTGGATATCACTGACCCAACTATTAAGCTTTCTTAGACAATCCTCAAATTACCATGATTTGACTTATGATTTTTCAACTTTACAGTGATGTGACAGTGATAATCATTCAGTAGAAACTATACTTCAAATTTTGAGCTCTGATATTTCCCCATGCTAGTGATATGCAAAGGTCAACACTTTATTATAAAATAGGCTTTGAGTTAGAAGATTTTGCCCAACTGTAGGCTAATGTAAATGTTCTGAGCCTGTATAAGGTAGGATAGGCTAAGCTATGATCTTTGGTAAGTTAGATGTATTAAATGCATTTTCAACTTACAATTGGGTTTATTGGCATGAAACCCTATCATAAGTAAAGAAGCATCTGTATTAAACTCGAATCCATGTCTATAGCTTCCATCAATGATGCCAGGTATTCTCCTTGGAGACAGAGAATAAACTGAATCCTCTTCCACCACCTGATGGTCTTTCAGTTATTTAAAGAGATCAGCCATGTGCCTTCTCCCAACCTGAAGATGACTCCTCTCTAGCCTGACAAATACCTATCATTTCTAATGTTCTTCATGCTTCATGATTGAGTGCTTCCCTGTCCTGATCATTCTTCTTTGATCAGGCTTGGCCTACCTGAACATTCAGTAGGGCCCAGTACTGAATGCAGCATTCCAGCTGGGGTCTGAGCAACAGAATAGAGTAGGACTATCACCTCCATAGTTCAAAATATCATACTTTCATCAATGCCTTCTACAACAACATTCATGTTTTTATGTTCATGAATGTTCATAACTAAAGACAGGGCTGAACACAAAGTCCTGGAACAGTGGAAACACCTCTATAAATTGACCTGAATCCTTTAAATAAAGTCATTGCACCAATCAGAGTTTTTGACTACAAAAACAGTCAATTACAACACTTCTCTGCCATGACCACCACTTCCAGTGATTACTTAACACCACCGCTTCAGACTGTCCATGCTGCTGCTGCTGCTGCTGCCATGAATAATTTCTAACCACCCCTGCCTCTTAGCATCACCCCTGAAGAATTCAGTCTTCAGTGGAAGTGGTTGAGCCCAGTGGTTGAGCTCATGCCTGAGCCCTAGCTGCCAGGTAGAGGAGAAAAGAATCTTCCCCTTTCTGCTTGTATGTTGGGAACTGTGGCACTGCAGCCCTCTAATACTATATATACTGGAAAATTCTTCCAAAATAAGATGGGGATGCATGCTAAGTGGATAAATATAATGACAAAGGTTCACTCGAGTCATTTAGAAGGTTGCTTTTTATCTTAATTTTACTACCATCCAACCCATATTTTAATCCACAAGAATATCATGCCAGTGATTATTAAAGGCCTTGCTAAAGACCCAATTGACCAACAAACAGACTATCAAGAACAGCTCTCTAATCTGTCAGTTTAGGGACTGTCAAAAAAGAAAATTTGATTGTCCTTGCCATGGTTTGTTCTGAGAAATCCTTACTTCCTTTATATCTTTAAAAATCTATTCTTGGATAAGAGCGTAGTTTGTAGAATCAACTTTTCTTCCCTGTAATGGACAGGTATTGATTTTGTTTGCCTCATATCCATTACTCCTTCTGATAGGAGACTCCCACTCTTCCCCCTGTGATTGGGACAGTCTAACCATGGGTCTCTCTGGGGGCCAGGGGACATATCTGGCCAATCAGAGCACTGTATCCCTCTGGCCACAGTGATTGGTTCAGGGATCAACCCATGGCCCAAAGAGAGCTAATGTCCCCTAGTCCTCCAGGACCTCTGCAGTATTGAGAAAAAGGCCCTTCCTTTCCTCTGGAATTGCCAGCCTGGAGTTAGAGTATTTTATTAGTTTTCTAGGACTCCTGTAACAAGTTACCACAGACCTGGTGGCATAAAGCAACAGAAATTTATTCTCTCACAGTTTTGGAGGCTAAAAGTCCGAGATCAAGAGGTGAGCAGGTCCATGCTCTCTCTTATGGCTTTAGATAAGAATGCTTCCTTGCCTCTGTCTGGCTTTGAAAGCTCTTGGCATTCCTCAGCTTATAGCTACATCATTTAATCTCTGCCTCTGCCTTTGCATGGCCTTCTCTCTGTGTGTGATTCCCTTCTGTTGATGTGTCCTCTGCTCTTCCCATAAGGACACCAATCACTAGATTCAGGGCCCACCCCAATCCAGTATGACCTCATCTTGACTTAACTAATGGCATCTACAAAGACTTTGTCTCCAAATAAGGTCAATTCTGAGGTTTTGGATACATCTGAATTTTGGAAGTATACTATTCAACCCATTACATCCACTATGTAGAAAGAGCCTGAGAATTAAGCCAACAAGTAAGCAAGAGGGATGTGTCCTGATATGCCATATCTGATTCCCCCTCAACTGACCAGTTAAGAGAACTGGCGAATTACCCCTCCTTAAGCTGGTTTGAAGTAACAGAAAGAAGCTGACTACCACCCTTCCTTTTGCAAAATTAAAAAATCATTTGCACATGACCAATGTTCCATTGCACTGCACTCATTCTCCAAAACTCTCCAACAGGGATTGAGCAATTTCATTTGAAAATTCTCTTAATGCCTTGGATTTACTTCATTTGGCTAGAAAACAAACATTTCGAGCAGATAGATGATGTCTTACAATGTCTTCAACCATTATCCCTTTCATATAATTTTTCAAAAATAAAATAAAATTTTGAAAGTACACAAAAGTAGAGAGAATAGTATAATTTCCCAAGTTTCCATCACCCCACTTTAAAAAATATCGACATATAGCCATGTGTGTTTCATCCATACCTCAAACTTCCCTCCACCTCTTGCAGGATTACTTTAAAGCAAAGCTCAGATACCATATACAGTAGCCACCTCTTATCCATAGTTTCACTTTCTGGGGTCTTAGTTACCCAAGGTCAACCATGGTCTGACAATATTCAATGAAAAATTCCAGAAATAAGCAATTCATGAGTTTTAAATTACACACCATCCTAACTAGCATGATAAAATCTTTTGTCTCCCTGCACCATCCTACCTGGGATGTGAATCATCCCTTTGTTCAGCTTATCCACACCATCTATGCCATCAACTCGTTAGACACTTGGTAGCTGTCTTGATAATGACATCAAAAAAACACAGTGTGTGTATACATATATATGTATGTATATATGCACATATATACATATATATACATATATGCACATATATGCACATATATATGCACATATATACATATATATACATATATATGTATATGTGCATATATACATATGTATGTGTATATATACATATGTATATACAGGGTTTGGTACTATCCATGATCTCGGGCATCCATTGGGGGTCTGGGAATAGATCCCCCCAGGATAAGGGGGGGACTACTGTAATTAATTTACCCTCTCAAACCACTATTCTGAGCTTTAGATTCCCTTGTAACTATATTTGATGAGTTCTGTCTCCTGAAAGCAAACTACTTTGCACATAGAAAGTGTACAATTGAGGTGTGCTAAATAGATTCCCTGCCCTCAGATAAGACAAGGACCCCCCTCGAAGTGTTTACCAAACTTTATTATAGATCACCTGGGAGCTGTTAAAATGCTACTGCTTGAGTAGGTAAGGGAGGGATTTTGTATTCTGACAAGTTCTCAAACAATACCAATGCTGCTGGTCTGTGGATCACACTTTGAGTAGCAAGGCCCGAAACCATAATGTGAAAGAGAAAATGATAGGGTGCTGTATAGGTAGAGGTGATGGACCATGGGACTTAAGAACTGGCTTGTTGAATAGCTTACCACAATTATCCAAATTAATTTTTAAAATATTCCAAAGCAAGACTAACATTGAACCAAACACCAAGGAAATTTTATAAGCTCTTGGGAGAGAGGGCACAGTTCCAGGAAACATATACAATAGAAAGTGAACGTGTCTAGCCAGCTCAGGTTGCCTCCTTTGTCTAAAAACTTGCCCCTCTTTGGGAAGGGTGCTTGGCAGCCATTTTTGTGTTGCTTGACCCCACCCACCAGCCACAGCTAATTAGGCCAGGGGTGATCATCTGATCCAAATTTTACCAATCAGATGATCTTTCATGAGAATTTAGATTTGAGATTCAGGACTACCAGTGGGTCCCTGGGTGTAGTTGGAATTGAGATGATGTAAACATTCCACCTTCTGCCAATGCACAGAGAAGCAAAGAAAACTAAGAGAATGAAACAGACCACCAAGAGAAGAGAAATGGACATAGAAATGAAGAGAGGGCACTGCTACATTCCTGAGGCTACATTCTAGTCCTTCCTGAGGCCTATTAGCATTTCTGCCCATGGATTCTGTGCCTCAAAACTCCATCTCCTTATAGTAAAATCTTCCAGGTGTCACACCAGTGAATTTCAGGTCTTCAAAACCAAAGAGATGCTGGGAGGCCAAGGCGGGTGGATCATTTGAGCTCAGGGGTTCAAGACCAGTCTGAGCAAGAGCGAGATCCTGTCTCTACTAAAAAAATAGAAAGAAATTAGCTGGACAACTAAATAAATAAATATATATATATATACACATATACATATATAATTAGCCAGGCATGGTGGAGCATGCCTGTAGTCCCAGCTACTCGGGAGGCTGAGGCAGGAGGATCGCTTGAGCCCAGGAGTTTGAGGTTGCTGTGAGCTAGGCTGACGCCACGGCACTCTAGCCCAGGCAACAAAGCGAGACTCTTGTCTCAAAAAAAAAAACAAACAAAAAAACCAAAGAGACTGATGAATAGACAGTTATACAACAAATGGAGACAAAGTCAGAGAGGGAGAAGGGTAAAAGCCTAGCCATGCAGGTCAACTGTGGATCCCCCAGGTGGGTAGGTAGAAGAGAAGCCATTCCTGACAGGAATGAAGTCTCAGGAACCAGAAAAAACTTCCTTTCTGCAGGTAGAGCGGGCAGGGCCCTCCCTACTTCTGGCTTCCTTTGAGGACAGCAGGTCCCCGCTGACTGCCTGCCTGACAGTCCTCACCTGGGAATTCCCTTCAGCCTTCCTGATTGTGTGAGGACCAGCCATGCCAGAAGGCACCTTGTCCCTATCAAGGCCTGAGGGCCACAGTGACCCTGCTTTACTGCCGCCTGAGGTTATAGTCTGGGTCTCCCTAGCGTCTGGGAAGAGCTGTTCCCAGCTGGTTGTTGCTCTGCCCATCTTCCTAATCAGGATGCCATTCTATGTCCACCAGCCTGTGCATGTGAGGCTTGGCTGAACTTCAGGTGGGTCCTGATGTCCACGGCAATGATCCGTGCCTAGTCCTTTTGTTACAGATAGGTGACCAACTTGTCCTGGTTTGCCCAGGATGATCTCAGTTTTAAAACTGAAAGTTCCACATACCAAGAACTCTCTCAGTTCTGGAAACCCTGAGAGGGTTAGTCACCCTAGTTATAGAGACCCCAAGTTCTCACTGGAAACCTGCCTGAGCGTTGTGCCCTGAAGATATCATCCCAAGCCTGGGGACACCAGACCTCCAAACCTTACCCTCCTAAGGGTTTTCACACAACTGGATATTTCTGAAACTGATTTCTGAAACTGCCATCTCTCTCCAGAGGCCTGTGGGCAGTATAGCAGGGTCAGATTAAAAACGCAGATTCTGAAGCCTCCTGGTCATTAATCGTGTGACTTGGGCAGTTAGCTAACTTCTCAGTGCCTTATCTAAAAAGTAATGCCGCAAATAGCACACCTACCTTGTGCGGCTGTGAGAACACTCCCTCGGCCTTCCTGATTATCAGGACACCCCATGCCAGAAAGGGCCTTATTCCTATGAAGGTCTGGGGGCCACAGTGTCCCCACTTTACTGCCACCTGAGGTTATGGTCTGACCCTATAGAGAGTTTTATTTGCTTCACTTTAATTTTCAAGATATTCTGACTATATAAAAGTTGGCAATTATTTTCATACGCTTACCCAGATCTAGTCATTGCCACCTTCTCCCCAAGGGGACCCTCTCCACTGGGCACACTTCAGAGAGCCAGTGGCACGGCACAGGCCCCGGCACAGGCAGTGGTAGAACCCAAGCCGTCTCCAGAGCCCTCATCTAGTCCTCCCTCTCTCTGGGTTGCAGAGGTTGGGCCTCAGACCAGGGTCTGGTTTCTCTCATTTCTGGGCTAAGTCCCTGCAGGAGAAAGCTCATGGGGCCAGTTAGAAGGGCCGAGCAAGACAGGGGCTGGCAAACAACTTTAATGGCTTGGCCAGCCCTCTGGTATGGACAGAGAATACTGTGTCTCTGGTCACCATACTCACACCTGTAAGCCAGGAGTGAGAGGTTCCAAGCAAGGAGGGACTGTCCTCTGAGAACCCTGAAAATACAGAAGAGGCATGAGCACATTCTGTGCATGCATGGTTGGGGTATTTCCTGGCATCCAGCTCTCCCACCTGACCATTGTCACAAAGGAGTGAGGTCCGTCTGCTCACAAAGCCTGCCTGGCTCACATAGATTTCTTCATTGCTGTTCACTGCAGGGAAGTGTATACACCAACGCAGGCTTTGTATGTCATGATGACAGCAAATCCCAAAGCCCTGGTACTGGGTTTCAGGACCTTTAAGGAGAAAACCCCAGGAGTGCATGGAAGTCTCACCACCTCCCCTCGGGCGAGCCATACCCAGCCACTTTCAAAGGCCTATTGTGACTTGTCCTTTCTCTCATCTTTCCCCACTTTAATAAATGTCTTGGGATTAGCCCTTCTGTGTTTATTGGATGAGCAATTTGTGTCTGTCTGAAAAAGTTATGTCTGAATAATATCTGGCCTGAGCTGAAGAAATGTGATCTGCTGCATTCCCCTCCAGCCAACTCTCTTGGAGCTCGCCTGTCTGCTGCCAGCAGGGCTATTCAGCTCTGCAGCTGGGGCTGGCAGCCTAAACATGTTGGCCAGGGGGAGTGGGAGGTGTGCAGGAGGGTGGAAGTGGTGCCTAGGGTAGGAGCAGGAACCCAGAGGGTCAGAAAGCAGAGAAGTCTTAGCAAATTGGCCTATAGTTCTAGAGCCCCTATAATAATTTAGGGACATCACAGATGCCCGTGGTGTTCTAGGGACAGGAGAACCAGGGCCCCCATGCAGCTCAGAAGCCCGGTGATTACCTGGGCCCAGAGTCCCAGGTATGAATTGCAGTAGAGAAGATTCAAGGGAGTCCAGTTGGTAGCATCTGGATCCCAGGTCTGGGAAGGTAATCAGCACTGAGCTCTTGATGTTTGTGTGTTTGTGTGGGATGGAGAACAGGTGGGGGGTGGTGAGATGTACTTAGGCTATTTAAGTGTTTCCTGACTCCATCTGCACAGGTCCTGTAACTGGGGGCAGCGGGTCAGAGCTTGCAGCTACAGCAATCAAAGGGCCCAGTTATAAGGTGCTGAGGAGGGTAGAGGCAGAGGGAATTCAGTGGGTGAGGGTGTGGATGCGTCAATAACCTCCCTACACCGCCCCCGCCCCCCAGCCTTCTGCTGTGCCTCCTCAGCCCGCTACCTGCTCTTCTCTTGGGGCCACATCACTCCTCCTCGTATCCTGTTACTCATGACTGTCTTTCCTTCACCTCTTCTCCACTCTTCCTAACTCAGGGATTAGCTTGAAGGCAGGACGCCATCCTTGTATCCCTAACAGCGAGCATGGAACTGGCCACCCAGGAGCCATCGGGTCACAAGAAGATAGCAAATGACAGGTGCGACAGAGGTGAGTTCAGGACTGAAAACATGGCCACAGTAACACTATCCTCAGAGTCTGCACTGGGCAGGGGCCGATAGTTAAAGCCAGCTCATCATGACAGGAACCTTGAGGCACTTCAGCGGCTGTGCACCCATCCTACCCATCCTGTTGAATGGCAGATGATGTCTCACATGGTTCCAAATATCCCATACACAGTACAAATCCCTACCTTGTACCACACTCCACAGGACACCATCTGTCTTCTCAGACAGATAAAAACGTATGCACCCCTGCAAAGGCAGGAGCGGTCTGTGCTCTAACAGAGGCATAGAGATGGGTCATGAAAGTGCAGAAAAGGAGGAGGTTAATTTCACTTGGAGGAGCAGGAAGATTTCCTGGACCTGAAACAAGGTCTGCAAAAACCTCCCAAGTGTGTTCTTCCCCCTACACACACCAAACTGGTGTCCGTGGCAGATTTTGCAAACAGATCCCTTTACTGTTTCACTGAGCCCAGGTTTGCCCACGAAATTCTTCTCAACACAACACTCCAGCTGGATGATCAGAGCATCACATGAGAATGAAATCCACCTGGCACCCTCCACGTGGGAAGGTGTGTACAGTCGAGACAGGCACAGAGGGGAGGCAGAAGGAACGGGGCGAGGAGAGGCATGTGGTAGGAAAATGATGAAGGTGAGTGGCCGGTTAGACTTGTGGGTGAGGTTTTGAATGGGGAACAGTGGACGATGTGGCTGACAAAGTGGGTTGAGGCAGTATCAGGATTAGGATTTTGCCAGGCTAAGGAATGTGGGCTCAGGCCTGCCAAGGAGAGGAACTGGCACAGCTGTGTTCAGGAAGACACCCTGGCAGCAGGGTGCCGGGTGGGCTGGGGTGGGAGAAGCTGGAGGCGGGTAGACCAGCCAGACGACTGTCCCAGGCAACAAATGACAAGGCCTTCTCTGAGCTCCTGCAGCACTTGGCGAAAACATCTGTTCAACACTCATCCCTCTGTCTCTCTAGGAGCTGTCTTTTCACAGCCTGATGGCCCCACCAGCCTGCGGGTTCCTTGACAGCAGGGACTGTTTGCTGCCTCTCTGGGGCCCCAGGCCTGACATGGTTCTTGGCAGGTGCTCATTATATATTTGTGAGGTTACTGAATAGGGCAGTGAAAAAGGACAAAAGGCGTACAGAAAAGGGCACAGATTTCCGGGATAACATCCTGTTTAGCAAGTGCAGTTCCTGAAGCTTGGTCATTGACACAGCTGTCTTTGGTGTATGTAGAAAAGTAGAGGCGTGTGCAGGCAGCGCAGGCAGGGAAGGGAACATGGCTCACGCTAGTTGGAGTGGGATCTGCCATCACTCTGCTTGTGTCTGTGTGTGTGTCTTAGGGGCTTGCCAGAGCTTTTGGCTTTTCAGAAAGATGTGGACAGACAGATGGGAGACCTCATAATCTGTACTGTCCTAAGGTGCCTTAGGAGGTATATTAAAACTCTTTTTTGGTTGCAAGTGACAGAAACTCAACATGAGCAAGCTTAGGGCAAATGGGGTATTTATTGGCTCATGGGATGCATTTGGAGCCAGCGAGACCCAGGGATTCCAACAATGCCAGCCGCTAACACCTGCTTCTCTCTCTACCCGTCAGCCTCAGTCTTGCAGCCTGGCTTCCTCCACAGGCTGGAAACCTGGCTGCCAGTAGCCTGTGTCTCACATCTGAGAGCTTCCCCACCAGAGGGGCAGCAAAGGCTTCCTTTCTCATGTCCCGGTGTCAGAGATTCCAGGAAAGGACTCTGATTGGCTCTGCTTGCGTCAGGGGCCTGCCCCAGCCTAAGACTAAACACAGTGGCTAAGGAAGGGGATCATGTAGGAAGGAAATATCTTTCGTCAAAATCTTATAGTTGGAGTGGGGAAAGAGGCATCTTCCAGAGGCAGAGCCAACAGCAATAGCCCTGTCTGAGTCCTTTGCCTGTGTTAATTATTTTGCATAACTTTAATAGGCATTTCTATTGTAATCTTTATTACCCTTGGGAATTACTACCTCAGGAAACCAAGGCACAGAGAGGGTTAAGTAACTGCCATATATCACCCAGCTAATAAGTGGCTAGGCAGAGATGGAGCTAGGGTTTGAATTCATTCATTCTAGCTCCAGACTCTATATCTTCCTATTGCAGTATATTACCTATTCTCTCTGGAAGGAGAGAAAGCAAGGTACAGGGCCTTGAGGAAAGGACATAGATTATTTCTCCTGGGAAAATCCAAGGGCTGGGCTGAGGAGTCTGTGGGAACCACCCATGAGTCTCACTGAAGACATCTGAAAGGGATCTTTCATTTTGATTTCACCTTTCTTCCGTCTTAACTTACTTAAAGTAAAATTTGGCTGGGCGC
>VBSM01003204.1:29347946-29361614 GCA_008086735.1 Cheirogaleus medius | reverse complement strand
AAAAAAAAAACAACAACCAAACTTACTTAAAGTAAAATTTGATGAAGCCAAGAATAGCAAATAGAAGAACAATGAGGTCCCATTTTCACCTATTAAAAATTTAAGCAGTAGTTTAATAGCTGTGCTGGCATGGGTGGGGAAATGGTTAGCTTCTAAATGGCTGGTCACAGGGTAAAGTGGTCCAGCCTTTGAAAAACAATGTATCTGGACGAGAGAGTCTAGAGCTACAAAAGCTTTTGTTACCTCTGACCCAGTGATCTCACTCTTTAGAAACAGCTCCTGGAGTCACAAAATAAAATGCAACTACTTCAGGCCCTTGAGTGGTATAAAAGAAAAAAAGAAGAAAAAAATGCAACTAGTGTCATGTACAAGAGATACATCTAAAACAGTGTTCCTCAGAAAGACTGAAAGTAAAAGGATATGAAAAAATAGAAAACAAAAACAAATGCCATCAATACAAGCAACAAGAAAACAGGGATTATGATATCGATATCAGACATGGTTGAATTCACAAAAAAAATCAGAAAACAAGACACATAAGAACACTTTATGATGATAAAAGCTGAGAGCTACAATGAAGATCTGTTGTAAATATGCATAAAATAATATGGCATCAGAATTCAAAAAGCAAAAAAAAATGATGGGAAATATGTGGAGAAATAGAAATACAATAATTGAAGGAAATTTTAATTCACCTCTCTTAGCCCACAACTGATCAATAAACCATACAATACGCATGGCTGTAGAGGACTTGATTTGTTAATTAGTAAGGTAGATTGAATTAAAAGATATGAAACTCCATACCTTGAAAAGCTAGAATATAATCTCTTTGTAAGTGCCCATGAATCATTTACAAATGACTACATGTAAGGCCACAAAAACAGAACAAAATAAACAAAAACCTCAATACATTTCAAAAAGTATAATGAGTACAGATAACATTCTCTGATCACAATGCACTAAAACTAGAAAGTAATAGCAAAAATAGAAACTGAAAGGTAATAGAAAAGTTGAAAATTAAACAAATAAGCCAAAAACTATATTTGTATGGAATATTACTTAACCTTAAAAAAGGAAGGAAATTTTGATACATGCTACAACATGGATGAACCTTAAGACATTACGCTAAGTAAAATAAGCCAGTCACAAAAAAGACAAATACTGTGTGATTCCACTTAGATGAGGTACTTAAAGTAGTCGAATTCATAAGGCAGAAAGTGGAATGGTAGTTGCCAGGGGCTGAGGGTAGGGAGAAATGGTAAGTTATTATTTAATGGGTACAGAGTTTTAATTTTGCAAGATAAAAAAAATTCTGGATATTGGTTGCACAACTATGTGAATATAGTAAACACTACTGAACTGTACACGTGAAAATAATAATTTTATGTAATAGGTATTTTACCACAAGTTGTTTTTTTTTAACTACACCTGGTAATTAAGAAATTCTCTTTTGATTAATTCTCAAAGTGCAAAATATCTTTTGAAGAAAATGATGATTCCCAAGAATATGATGCAAAAGACAAGTCAAAGGAATGGGCATTTTTATGGTTCTGAGCTCAGTATCACATAATCTTTGGGTGAGGATTCAGAGGGATGGATTCTGAACATTGTAAGCTCTGAGACCGACACATTGTGCTCAAAACATGCTGGTTTCTTATACTCATTAACAAGCATGTGTGCCGGACCCTGTATTAGGCCTTGGAGATACCAAAATGGGTCAAGTTTGTGAGCAGCAGCCTTGGGGATGGTAGGGCCCTGGAGTGATATAAATTTGATCCCAGGGGCTAGGCTAGACCCTTGTCTGAGGGGCTAAAGGAGCCATGGGAGGGGGTCGGGGACGGGGAAGAGGCCCTACCAGGTACAGGACATTGGAGCCAGCCTTTAATGGAAAGCTAAGATTTCACTAGAAGAGAAGAGCTGTGAAGGGCATTGCAGGCAAAGGAAACTGCAAGAGGAAAGGCCCAGAAAACTAAAATTGCAAACTCGGTTCAACTCCAACAACTAGTTCCAAGTAGAAGGAGAAGGGGAGGGAGTACAGACTGGCCAAAGATTAGGTCACTCTCCTCTTCAAAGTTAACCCCTTCCTTTACCTGGGCTTCTGCTTGTGGCTGCTTCTTTGTGACCTTAGGTAAATCATCTCTCTCTGAGACTCAGTTTCCTCATCTACAAAATGGGACCAGTAATTCCACCTGGTTTCTGTGAGGATCAAATGAGATAAAGCGTACAAAGAGTTTAGAGCCTCGGACATACTCAGCACACAGGAAACGCTGATTGAGTGCTGTTGCACTTGCCTTTTATAGTTAAGGGAGCATTCTCCAACTCAGCTACATTCCCTGCTCTCTCTGAAGATTTTGCTGTGCCCGATTCTCCCCTTCCTGGAGTTTTTTCTAAGATTCTGTCTATACACTTACACACCAGGTTATCAGCTCCCTGAGGAAAGAGAGAAAGTCAACTCTCCCTGGTATCTCCAGGACCTAATGCTTAGTCAAAAAGAATAAAGACTCCTTAGCTTCAGGCAACCGAATCAAAGTCACAGCTGCTGTTTGGCGCCAACCACTATGCCATGACCCCCTCGGAGCCTCAACAAATGACACAGATGAAAGTGTCTACAGGGGCAGCAGCAACTCCATGCCCTTTGGTGTATTTTTTCCCCTGCACCTGGCAGATGGCACCCTTCATGCCTAATCACTTTATCAACTAATTATTCATCTGTGACAGACATTCAACAAGTACAAAAATTGCTCTAGAGATTTGTACAAAATGCAGTGGGGACCCAGGAGGAGGAAGAGCATCTAAGCCTCACTGGTTTAGAGCTGGACTTTGAGTGAGTAGAAAAAGGACTTGGGGGTTGAAGAAAGAAAATAAAGAGTAGAGCTCGGAGCCCCTGCAGCTTCCTGTAAGGCTGAGTGGCTGTTTCTCACGAGGCCATGCACAGTGGCTGGGACACAGCAACTATTAACCTCCTCTAGAGGGTTCTCTGCAAATCCTCCTCTCTGCCTCAGCCTTCCCAGCCTTAAATCATTGGTCAGAGCTTTTCCCTAAGGAGCACTGAGATCTGCCAGAGTCCCAGAGTAAGCAGTAATGGAGCAGAAATTAGGAGCTGACTGAGGTGTAGTCCTGGCTTTTCTATTCTTAATTCCTAGGCTCTTGTGGAGCTCTTAGGGTTGGGCTGCATTTTAAAAGCCCACACATGGAAAACATGGTGAGTACAACCGATTCACCATTAGGAAAAAATTAAGTCGGAGCCCCAACTTATAGCTAACAGTTGAATAAATTCCAGATGACTTAAAGATTTGAATGTAAAGCATCATAAAAATAGTAAAAGAAGAAAATAGATGAATATTTATAATTTTGGAAGGGAGAAGGAGTACACAAGAGCATTCTAAGTTTATCACCAAAGGCAGATAAGAAAGAAATGGTTGACACTAGTAAAAAAGAATTCATGCACAAGAAGATTGTTGCAAAAGCAGGTTAAGAAAGAACTTTACCCTAAAGTCAGAGTTAATGAATACAAGTAAAAAAGGACCCTGGGCCATTCCTTGGGGTGATTAGTTGGGCAACCATATCTAGAGTATCTGAGGCATCCATCCCTTTCTGACACTTGTACTAATCAGCAAGCTGCAGTGGGGATTTTGCCCCAGGCAAAGACCCCCACTAGGGAAGACATGTGCCACAACCAAAGATAAGACAGGTCCTCTGTTTCCCTGACATACATATGCACGTATGCACGTATGCACCCAATCAACATATTCCTCTCCTCCCACAACATTACTACAGGCAGACTCAGTGAACAAAACAGACAAGGACAAGAATGGGCACAATTAAAAGATGAACAAATGTCTAGAATTACTCAACATTTGACTAAAATCAACACTGAAACAGGGCCATCAAAATCCACTGTGGGAGACCAGACCATGCCACCCCAAAATATACGACTTTGGCATAATGATTATTTTGAGCTGCAGGCACTTGAGATTCACAAAAACAAAAGTGCCTTCCTCTCCTCTCTATCAGGAAAGACAAAGGTTAACCACTAAAGACAACTTTAGAGCCTGGAGATTGCACCAGAGGAATGAATCTACAAGGAGCTCTACTATCTACCCTTTATCTGCTATTTTATTTGCCTTCCCACAGTTCGCTACCCCTAAGGACTCCAAGTCCTTTTCCTTTGCCTTGTCACTGCTCTAAAAATTTGCTGTTGTTTGTTGAAGAACTATATGAGCTGGAATTCAAAGTCACCTACCTCTTTGAGAAGTAACTATTCATTCCCTGGTTACTTCCCATGAAATACACATACCAGTAAATTTCTAATTGTTTTTCTCTTGTTAATCTGTCTTTTGTTACAGGGGTCCGTTCCATCTAAGAACTTTCTATCCTGGCATGGTGGCCTGTGCCTGTAGTCCCAGCTACTCGGGAGGCTAATACAGGAGGATGGCTGGAGCCCAGGACTTGGAGGCTGCAGTGAGTTATCATCTGGCCATTGCACTCCAGCCTTGGTGACAGAGTGACACCATGCCTCCAAAAAAAAAAAAAAAATTAAATTACATTGTTAAAAGGGAACCAACTAAGAATTTATGAGGAGTGAGGAAAAAAATTATTTTTCCTCCCTTACACCACAATCAGAAAAACTGACACCTAAGAATCACAATTAATAAGTACTAACATCCAAGTGCAGGTGGCTCATCCCGGTAGTCCCAGCTACCTGGAAGGCTGAGGTAGGAGGATACCTTCAGCCCAGGAGTTAAAGGCTGCAGTAGGTTATGATTGCACCTCTGCACTCAAGCTGGGGCAATAAGTAAGACCCTGTTTCTAAAAGAAAAAAAGGAAAAATTCAGAACAAGGCTGAGTGGATTAGGTGGGGAAGATCCACCCTCATTGTGGATGGGCACCATTCAATCTGCTGCGGGTCTGGAGAGAATAAAAACAAAGAAAAGGTGAATGTGTTAATGTATCTGCAGGAAATGGGATACATTCTTCCTTTCCTGCCCTTGGACAACTGCAGGCTTTCCTGCCCTTGTACTCCAGGACTGACACCAATGGCCAGTGGGTTCTCAGGCCTTTGGCCTCAAACTGAGAGTTATACCATCAGCTTCCCTGGTTCTGAGGCCTTCAGACTTGGACTGAGCCATGCTGCCAGCATCCCAGGTTCTCCAGTCACCTCCTCTCGTGTGTGCGTGTGTGTGTGTGTGTGTGTTTATCTCATATTGATTCTGTCTCTCTAGAAAACCCTGACTAATACAGTAGTTAAAGCAGAAAGGAATTTATAACCAGGTTTAGGTGAGCAGAGGACACTCTAGGATCAAGTTACTCAAAAACTCATCCTACCCATCAGGCATTACCCTAGACCTGGTTAGAAATGTAGACTCTTAGATCTCATGTCAGATCTACTGAATCAAAATCTGCATTTTAGCTGGATCCTCAGACCATTCATATGACATTAAAATTTGAGAAACTCTGGCACACAACATTGCTGGAAGGGCTGGAGGAGTAGACTTTAAATGGAGCTTCCAGACTTACTGCAAGCCCTTGGAATCATCATGTGTCTGCCACCATGATCAGGAAAGAAGCTGCCACCACTACTCCTGTCATGGGAAGCTACTGGACCAGGAAGCTGGTGACTACAAAACCAGTCTGCCATGATTTACACCAGCAAAATTAATGCCCCACCTGCTGCCTCTCTCGTCACTTAACTTAGCTTCAGGTTCAAGTCTCATGCAGGTTCATTTAATGGCAATTCCTAAAGTGTATTTAGAATGCCAGCTGCAGTGGAGTCTAGGAAGTGTGACTACCCAGCTGTAATGTACTAGAAGAAGGTGGGAGGGGACATTGTGTGAAACAGTCCACAGTATCCACCATTGGTGGTGCCATGGAAGCTCTGACACATGCTGCTATTAATAGTTGTCCTTTGATATCTGTTCTCCCATTCATTCATAGCAATGGAATTTTTAGCTAAATAAAGACTACATTTCTCAGCCTCTCTCCAAATAGATATGACCATGTAACAGAGTTTGGACCAATAATATGAAAGTGGAACTGTCACATAGTAGATCCCAGGAATCCTTGAGAGACAGTGGGAGCATGTCCTTTACACTATTCTTTGTTCCTCCCCCCATCATGCTGGTTGGAGCATGAGATGAAACTATCTTGGACTATAAGGTTGAGGATTATACCCTAAGAGTTGGAAGAACTGTGGGTTATAAAGAGCCTGAGTCCTTGAAGATTTCGTAGGACAAAGCTGTCATTCCTGCCCTGATGGTTTGCCTCTGTATACATGAAAGACAAAAAAGCCATTGTTATCTTGGATCTCTCCCAGCCAAATCTAGTCCTAGCCTATATAGATTTCAAGAGCACACTGGTCCTTAACATTTTGGCAACTCATTGATCCATTGAGAATCCAGTGAATGCCCTGAACCATCCTCCTTAGAAAAATGCACATATGCACAACACTTTGTGTAACAATTTCAGGGACTGCATGTTGTGTCTTCCTAAAGACCATCCAGGGGACTGAAAGATCCCAGGATAAAAACCCCTAGAATAGAGATTTTCAAAAAGAAAGAAGTATAATCAATAGGCAATGGCTCAGAGGAAAAGTAAGAGCTGAGAAGTGGACTTGGCCCCCAGACTGTTGATGACATCAGCAGGGACAGTTTCTGTGAGTGGAAAAGGGCAGAAGCCAGACTACAGAGTGCTGGGAGAGTAATAATCGAGAAAGTGGTGGCAGCAAAGACTGTCAACCATTTTGAGAAGCATGACCCCAGATAAGATAGTGGTGGCCAGAGACAGTGAAGGCTGTGGGCTGCACTATGTGGCCATTCTCTGCTTCTAGGACCAAGGCAGTCAGAGCAAGCGCGGTCTGGGATATCCAACATCATTCATTGTTGCAGCCCATCTGGTGACTTTGGCCTTCATTGCTCTGGAAATGCTGATGCTGTCTCAGAAACAAGGGAAGAGCAGGAAGCTGGGAATAGGAAACACTTCCGAAGGAACGGAGGCTGGAGGACGAGTGAGGCTCGGCCAGAGTAGATGCTCTTAAGTCCTTCCCCTTGGCTTGCTCCACACTAGGGTGCCTCTGGCTGTCCTCCAGTGAGAGGCTGCCTTGACTACCCCCTACCCCTGCCTCTGGTGTTGTGCTGTAGTGGAATCCCTTCCTTGGAACCAATGTGTCTAACAGCCTCGGCACATCTGTGGAGCTGATGTCAAAGCAGACTGCAGTTTGTCCTCTGGAAAGGAAGGGGGACTGCACCATGTGTCTGGGTTTCTCTTCTAACCTGGAGGCTCTTTTGCCCTTTTCTGCACTCAGGCTTCAGGCTGGCTTTCCCGATGTGATCCTCACTGCCACCTCCTCAACCCTGCTCTGCCGTCCCAGGCTCATCCCTTTCTTGTCACCCTAGGGTCAGCTGGGGACCCTTCCTTTTCACATCCCTTGCATCACCCCCTGAACACATTCATCACTTACGTCTTCTCTTTATTTAACTTTCTTTCTTTTCAAATGATAAAACCACCTTCCCAATCAAAGATTTATTGTGCTGGGAACCCTCCCCAGCTCCCCACGGAGGTGAAATTAGACAAAGGCTGGTCACATGTAGGAAACTGGAGAAGGAAGTGGCTCAGATGTACACCAGAGCTGCAAGAAGCAGAACCAGCCGTCTGTGGCAGAGGATCCTCCCTGAGTGGCTGGCCCTTTGTGGTGACACAAAATGCCCATTTAGCTCCTATCTTGGGAGGAAATGAGGGTCTTATTGAGACTTGGCATTTGTCAGTTCACCACTTGCTGGGCCAAATTGTCAAAGCTCTCAGGCATCCAGGGAGAAGTGAGGGTCCCGGGTCAGAGCCTGAGCAGGGGTTGCTCTTACCTCGGCAGCTGCCACTCGCCAGGACATGTTCTTGCTACTCTGGGCTATGGCAGCCTCCAGAAAGGAGACTGGGCTTACAAAGTGGAAAGTGTGCAATGAAATTTAAACATCCCACTAGAACTTCTCCCGCTTCCCGCTCTGGGGACCCCATCAAAACCCAGCTTCCAGTGTTTGCTAACAGAACTTAGCAGCCATAGAAAGCCTCCAGGATACATGAGTTGAGCTAAGCAGATTCAAATATTGGTGTGTGTGGTTCCCTAGAATGGCCTTGTCCTCTTCCCCTGACTGCTATGTCCTGGGTGAAGAGGAAGAAGGCAGCAAAAGGAGCAAGGTTTCCCCTGGCATATTAGCAAGGTGCTTAGAAAAAGATACATGCTCTGGCCACTGAAAGTCCTGGGTCCTGATCCTATCCCTGCCACTATCTTAGGGTACATCCTTAACTTCTTTGAGCCTCTACTTTCTTTCTCATTGCAAAATAAGGATTATAATTCCTTTTGCATAGGGTATAAAAAGCTAAATGAAATCATGTATGCACAGTTCCTGACATTTATTAATGTTACTAACCTGCCTGGAGATACAGCTTCTAAATAACTTCTCATTTCCCATTTTCAGAAATTCTCTCCTCTCTCCTCTCAGCTTACCTTTCTCCTCTCTCATCATTTCCTTCCCAGCATCTGGAAGGTCTCCTAGGTCCCTGCTACTCAAACGTCCAGGGCAAGCAGCATCACCTAGGACCTTGTTAGAAACGCAGAATTTCAGGCCATACCCTAGACCCTCTGAATCTGAATCTGCATTTTAATAAGATACCTAACTTTTTCTCTATACATATTCAAGTTTGAGAAGCACTTGCACTAAGTCACTCCTTGCTTCTTTAATTTACAACAACAAATCATACTTGGTTTCAATAATTCACACCACTAACAGGAGTTTCCCCCCAGTAAATTGCATACTATATAATAAAATCTCAACTGTGACACTTGAGTAACAATAAATCATAATATTAATAAAAATAATACCACAATCTAGTATGTGTTTAATATTTTGGTATTTACAGCACCTGTTTATACCCACATAATCTCATCTGATTCTAGAATATGGGATGGTTGTTGTCAATCAGAGAGTATTTATTTGAATGAGTGAATAAATGAATGAATGAATGACTTGGGGCTATTTGTTGGAAAGAAATTGAATTATGAGAGGGTTTGGAGGTTATATCAATGAGGGCTTTTGTTCAGCTGCTTGTAAGAGAGATACAAGGCAACTGTAGCTTAAATAAGATAGGGAGGGACTTGTTTTCCTCCTAAGAAAGGCCAGGCTGGTATCGGGACTATATCTACAGTCTCCAGATTGGAATCCATTTATCTTCTGATTTGCTATCCAAAGCATGTGATTTACTCCTTAAGATCACCTCATGGATAAAAGATCTCAAGTCTGTGTCCCAGGGAGGATGAAGGAAGAATGGAGGGAAAGGGTAAGGGGTGTTTGCAGGCTAAGTCAGCCCCTTTTATACAGCTTTCTCAAGACCCCACCCAGGCACCTCCACTGACTTCTCATTAGCCCTTCCCATCTGCGAGGAAAATGTAGTCTCATTAGCTGGGCACATGGCTGCCCCCGATTTAGGAGTAAGGAAGGTGGGATAGTGGCTATTAGGAAAAAAGGTAGGATTCTCTGGCAGAAGGGGCATGAATGAAAGGGGATTGATGTACAAGTCAATGTGCCAAATGTTTTGTAGTAACATCTTGACAAAGAACGGAAGAATCTGAATAGGATGGAGTGGTCCCTGCTGGGCTGCTTCTGGGGAAGAGCAAAGAGTCTTTTAACCAATGTATTTGCTGAGGGCCCAACGTGGGGAGAGGTGAGAAATCAGGACCCTCACCCGGCCCAACTCAGCTAAGTGTTGCTCTCTCCCCAAAGGATGCTGGCTTCGTGATGGAATGGAGTTAGCAGCATGCAAGCTTTTCTTCCTTCCTGGGCTGCTCTCCCTCATCTACATCCTAATTCCCGGCTCCTTCCACCCAACTCCCACTCAATCCTTCAGTTCTCAGCTCATATGCTATTATAAGCTTGTTCTGTGTTCTCATAAACCTGGACTTTATCAGTATAGCACTTGCTTGAGATCTGCTCCTGCCCTACCCTTGTATTCCACCTCCAAGTAGAAGATCCATGAGGGTATACCACGTCTATCCTATTCAGCATTGAATTTCCAGCACCTTGCACAGTCCCCAGAACACAGTAGTTACTCCACAAATATTTCCTGAATGAGTAAATACCTCTGATAAGAAAGTTCATACAATTCCTTAGTAATCTTTAGATTGTAATTAGCAAAAATCTACCTAAACTAGCTTAACTAAGAAGCAAAACAATTCTAATGACATCTCACAGAGACATGGGACTAGATTATAGCCTGGCCTCAGGAATGGAGTAGAACTAGAAACTCAAATGCCACTGGGAGTCTCTTCATCTTCCATTCTATCTCATCAAACCAGCTCCTTCTGCTTCGTATGTCTACACAGTGAGGAAAATAAAGCTGCTAAGAGCTCCTAAATGTTATATTACTGGGCCAATCAGCTGGAGAGAAGTTAATATAGCTCTCTGTTCTCTCTTTTAACATTCCTAAAAAAGAAAAACTATTGCACCAGCATGGGTCAGGTACCTGACCCCAATCAAGTGACCAGGCAGGTGTCAAGATCATATTGTAGAAACAAAGTAACTCCCAGCACAACCATGCGGTTTGGTGTGGGAGAGTTAATACCTTGAAAAGAGGTTTTGGGAAGACTAAACAATGGGTGTTCATTGGAGCGAGCATCACCCACCCCTGCCCCTGCCCTGGCTCCTTGGCCATAGCTCCAGCAGCTCATTAGACTGATGCCTAGATTTCTAGAGTCTCCACTGGGTCTCCAGGGCCCTTTCCAGTGTCTTCGGATAGATTCTAGTGTCTGGCTTCCAATTCTTTATTCATTTCTCTAAACCCTTCTTCCCCAACAATGTCCGTGTTCAGAGAAACCATGGGTGTTTGAAGCTTCAGAGGCAGCTTTGCCTCCTCAGCAACTAGGAGATCCTGCTAGGCTTTCCTGGCTGCAGGCGAAAGTGGAGTCAGGAGAGCTGTTGGACAAGGACAGAACTTGTTGGGCCGCTCTTATCAGGATTTCCCCCAACTAACACTCTATTCCTCCCTTATATCTAGTCCAACAAATATAGAAACGGAGGTCCTAAAAGAAGACAGGACATGAGGATGATCATTCAATCAGTGACTTAGTCCGTTTTGTGTTGCTATAACAGAATACCACAGGCTGGGTAATTTATTATATAAATTTATTATATAATTTATTTATATATTATAAAATATAATTATGTTAAATATATAATATATTATAATATTATAGGGCCTTCGTGCTGCATCAGCCCCTGGTGGAAGGTGGAAGGACGGGACGGGGAGAGCATGAGTGCAAGAAGGTACCAAACTCGCTTTTAAAACAAGTCCACTCTCTCAATAACTAACCCACTCCTGAGATAATGACATTAATCACCTCTTATTTGGCCCCACCTCCCAACACTGTTGCATTGGAGATTAAGTTTCCAGCATATAAACTTTGGGGGACACATTCAAACCAAAGCAACAGATCAATAGCAAAGAAAACACCTGAACTTAAGTCTCCTTTCTTTATTCTCCAGCTATAGGGACTGGATGAGCTTGAAACCTCTTCTGCAAGGCAATGCGGTGTTCACCAGATACAGATTATGTTTCCCAGTCCCTTTGACTCTAGATATGGCATGTGAGTGAGTTCTGCCAGTGGAAAGAGGGTGGAAGAGAGGCATGCCACTTCCACATCTGGCCATCACATTCCACAAGTGATCTTCCACACCCTCTCTCCTCCATCTATGAGGCTGGGAGCAAAAGGCCCCGAGAATGGTGGAACCTCCTAATGGAAGTGATTTCACCACTTGGAGGAGAGCTGCCCAGGATAGGGTCACTATTAAGAAGATCTACATTGTCACCAGCAAATCGGTATTAAGTGATCAACACCTAAGTGGACATATAGGAATAACATTTATTGGGTGTCAGGCAGGTGGGGGGGAGAGGGGATGGGTGTATACATACATAATTAGTGCGATTTGCACCAACTGGGGGATGGACACGCTTGAAGCTCTGACTCGGGGGGAAGGGGAGGCAAGGGCAATATACGTAACCTTAACATTTGTACCCCCATAATATGCTGAAAAAAATAAAGAAATAAATGAAAGAAGATCTACATTGGATTTTGCTAGAGCAAGAAATCAACCTTTACCATCAAGCCACTGAGATTCTGAAGTTATAAGTCATTACACATAGCCTAGCACACCCAGACCAGTACAGTGCTGATGGAGCCCCTCTTCTCTACAAAGAGTTAGACTCCACCTCTCTAGCAATCTCTCTGTCCCAGCCCTCCCCTCCCTTTTCACCTGACAAAGACCCAAAGTGCAAAGCAGCAGTACAGTTTTGCAATTAGGAACATAGGCCTTAAGTCTCACTAAATCAGAGACTGAATCCCAATTCTACCTCAGACAGACCTAAGCGGGTTTTTTGACCTCTTTGAGCCTGTTTCCACATCTATAAAATAGAGATGATACCTGTGTCAAAACGTGATTGTAGGGATTAAATGAAATGTCATATATCAATGGCTTTTGGTGGGGGGAAGGAGGACAAATCTTGCTCTGTTGCCCAGGCTAGAGTGCCACGGCATTAGCCTAGCTCACAGCAACCTCAAACTCTTGGCCTGAATCGATCCTCCTGCTTCAGTCTCCCAAGTAGCTGGAACTACAGGCACATGCCACTATGCCCAGCTATTTTTTTTTTCTATTTTTAGTCGCCGGCTAATTTTGTTCTGTTTTTTTTCTGAGACAGAGTCTCACTCTGTTGCCCTGGGTAGAGTGCAGTGGTATCATCGTAGCTCACTGAAACCTCAAACTCCAGGGCTCAAGCAATCCTCCTATCTCAGCCTCCAGAGTAGCTGAGACTATAGGCGCCTGCCATGATGCCTGGCTAATTTTTCTAATTTTGGTATAGATGGAGTCTAGCTCTTGCTCAGGCTGGTCTCAAGCTCCTGACCTCAAGCAATCCTCCTACTTCAGCCTCCAGAGAGCTAGGATTACAGGCATGAGCCACTGTGCCCGGCTTATCAGTGGTTCTTAATAGGATGATGCTACCCTTTGGGAACATGGAGTTAGAAATTTGTAGGGCCGTTTTTAGCTGTAACAATGATTCTGGAACCCTTTTGTCAAGGGATGCTGGGTATCCTGTGTTGCTTAGGACACTCCTACACAATGACAAGTTGTCCCTCGTTCCCCATAGCTTTCATTTAGTCCATCAGGTGTTCATTTATCTGACATTACGATTATGGGACTCTAGAACCTAACTCTGTTTTGCAAATAATCACAAAGTATTTTTATATGGTTTTAATAGATATTGAATTTTTCAGGAATGTGTCATGTATATCTATTAGGGCCCCACCAGGAACCAGCACACTCAAGTTAGTATGATTCAAGGAGGGTTAATTTACAAAAGAACTAATTACAAAAGTGTGGACAGATGTGGGGAAGCTAGAAGGGCTAGAGCAGAAACACAGGTCTGGCAGCAGCAGAACTGTCATCATCACTATGCCCAAGGAGTAAGGGGAGGGAGATTACTAGAACCTGGAAGCGGAGAGAGTGTTGCAGAGGTTGCAGAGGGGGCAGAGCATTGCAGAGAGTATTGGTTTCCTAGGGCTGCCATAACAAATTACCACAGATTTGGCAGCTTAAAACAACAGAAATTTGGCTGGGATGGTGCCTCACACCT
>VBSM01003204.1:29316292-29337678 GCA_008086735.1 Cheirogaleus medius | reverse complement strand
CAAGAGCAAGACCCCATCTCTACTAAAAATAGAAAAATTAGCCAGGTGTGTTGGCATATGCCTATTGTCCCAGCTACTTGGGAGGCTGAGGCAGGAGGATCACTTGTGCCCAGGAGTTCCAGATTGCAGTGAGCTATGATGACACCACTGCACTCACTCTATGTGGGTGACAGAGTGAGACTCTGTTTCAAAAAATAATAAAAAATAAAAGTAATTTAGCATATTGTTTAAATTTAACTGTTTTAACACGAAGATTTTGAAGAACATTCATTAGGTAGAAGGGGATAAAAGGATACAAATAAATAAATATTTTGAGTAGGGATAAGGAGGATCCCACTCCTCGCTATATAATTAGAGAAATTCTCACATAGGTCCATAAAGAGATATGTAAGAGATATTTTACCACAAAGTTATTTGTGAAGGATGGAGAGCTGGATGCAATAAGACGGTCCATCATTGAGTAAGTGGATATGAGTAAAACGTGATGTATGCACACTACTGGAATATTCTACCATAGTAGGGAGCAATGAACTATTAATAGATATAAGCACAACAAGGTAAATAGAGCTTTAAAACACAGTGCTGAATGGGGGGGGTGAGGAAGAGTAAGGAACAGAAACAATACTGTTGACAGAAATTAAAAATATGTGTCAGGCTGGGCGAGGTGGCTCACACCTGTAATCCTAGCACTCTGGGAGGCCAAGGCAGGAGCATTGTTTGAGCTCAGGATTTGAGACCAGCCTCAGCAAGAGTGAGACCTCATCTCTACTAAAAATAGAAAAATTAGCCAGGTGTCATGGTATGCACCTATAGTCTCAGCTACCTGGGAGGCTGAGGCAGGAGGATGGCTTGAGCCCAGCCCAGGAGTTTCAATTTGCTGTAAGCTAAGCTGATGCCACGGCACTCTGCTCAGGGCAACAGAGTGAGACTCAGTCTCAAATAAATAAATAAATAAATAATACATGTCCACAAAACAATGCTACATACTTTGAAGAACACTCACAAATAAACAAACAATGATTTACCAATCATTACACAAACCACAGTTGAACTCTTGGGAATTAGGCACCATTGCCACCTGGTGGTAGCAGTTCAAAATTGAGGCATAATTCAGTTTTCTTTTTAACAAGATATAATTTACATACAATGACATGCACAGATCTTAAATATTTAATTTGGTGGTTTTTGACAAGTGTATACAGCACTATAATCACCACTCTAAACAATACATAAAGCATTTCCATCACCCCAGAAAGTTCCTTCCTGCCTTCCTCATACCATATCCTGAAGGCAACCCCTGATCTGTTTCTGTCACTACAAATTAGCTTTGCCTGTTGTAGAATTTTATATACATGGAATAGTACAATGTGTACTCTTTCATGATTTCCTTCTTTCAGGAATAATAAGATTTTTGAGAATCATCCATGTTATAGTATTTATCAATAGTTAATTCATTTTTATTCTGAGTGGTATTCCATTGTATATATGTACCACAGTTTGTTTATCTACGCACCAGTTGACTGACATTTAGATTGTTTCCAGTTTTGGTTATTACAAATAAAGCTTCTATGACTATTTATGTATAAGCTTTTGTGTGGATGTATGTTTTTTATTTATTGTGGGTAGATGGATGGATGTGTAAATTTTTTTTAAACTGCCCATAACAGCAGGGTGCAGTGGTATGTGCTTGTTGTTCCAGCTCCTAGGGAGGCTAAGGCAGAGGGATCACTCGAGCCCAGGAGTTTGAGGTCAGTCTGGGCAACACAGCCAGACCTTGTCTCTAAAAACATTTTTTAAATAAAAATTAAAAACTGCCAAAACAATTATTCAAATTAGTTGTATCATTTTACACACATCTGCCAACAATGAATTTACATTAACAATAAAAAGATAAACAACCCAATTTATTTAAATGGGCAAAATGACTTGAATGGACACTTGAAGATAAATGAACAGCCCAAAAGCACATGAAGAAGTACCCAACAGCATTAGTCTATAAGGAAATGCAAACTAAAGCCACAGTGAGATATCATTTTACACCCACTAGAATGTTAAAAGGAAACCGGAGGCAGTTGGATATCACATGCACGCAGGCATGTGTAACAGCAGCTCTCTCAGGCCACCAGCTCCATTCTTCTACAAAAGAAGGATTCAACTTGTGACTTGCAAATTCCCACATAGGCTATTGTTGGTCAAGCCTGGAAAATGGAAAGGTCAGAAGACAAACCTGAGTTTTCCATTGGTTGGATGGAGCCACTGGGGGTGCCAGAGGCATACACTGGGGCAGGCTCTTGTACCTGTTGTTTCCTTCAGTTTTTTGCTCAGAAGGCAAAGCTTCCAGAAGGATATATTGGTAGAGGTTGTCCCCTGACCCTTCTAAGGGGGATAGGAGTGTCATGAAGTCAAAATGAATTAAAATGATGGTTCCAGGGGCTGCCCAGAATGCAGGGTTGGCTGCAACTTCACCACCCGACATCTCTCTTCCCCTCTTCCTCTTTCTGCTTCTCCTCTCCTCTCTCTTCCTCCCTTTCATAACAGCATCAGTTATTAAGTGTTGTCACGAACCAGGTTTTTATATATACTTTTTCTGATACCTTTCACGGTAAGCACTGTTATTCCTATTTCACAAGATGAGGGAATTTGGGCTCCCAGACTTGAGGAACTTGGTAGTAGATTAGTTTCCTCTTGCTGCTGTAATAAATTACCACAAACTTAGAGGCTGAAAACGACACAAGTGCCTTGTCTTACACTCTGGAGATCACAGGTCTAAGCTGGGTCAGCAAGGCTGCTCCTTCCGTAGGCTGTGGGGGGAGAAACCGTCCTTGCCTCCACCAGCTTCGGGAGGCTGCCTTCATCCCTTGGCTCAGGGGCCCACAACACTCCGACCTCTGGCTGCATCATCACATCTCCTTCGCTGACTCTCCTGCGTCCCTCTTATAAGAAACACTGTGGCCCAAGCCCACCCGGATAATCCAGGATAATCTCCCCATCTCAAGACCATTAATTTAATCCCAGCTACCAAGTCACTTCTGTCATGTGAGGTAACATATTCACGGGTTTGGGGGATAAGGATATAGATGTCTGGAGGGATGGGAGCATTATTCTGCCTACCATGCTAGTGAGTGGCCAAGCAGGATTGGATAGGTGTCTAAGCTCCTAGACCTGGGAAAGCCTTGAGCAAGGTAGCAAGGGAGAAAGAGCAGGGAACAAAGCCCCATGTACCCAGAGACCCCAGGGACTCTTGCATGTATCCTGTGGTCCTGGAATTTGGCCCCTGAGGATAGTGGAAACCTTTGATATCATGAAAGTAAGAGGCTTCTTTTGCCCTGGGGACATTTCTCAGACTTGGCAGGAAGTGGTCCTGCAGAGGGTCAGAGTGGATTTGTGGCTTGAGTGAGGGGAGCCTGGGAGAGATCTGCTGCCTTAAAGGTACCCCCTTTCCCCAAACCTGGTCCACAAAGCACAATAACCACCACCGCCACCAGGAGGAAGAGCTTTCAGTGTGCCAGAAGCTGGGTTACAACACTTAACGAAAATTATCCTATAAATCCTACCCAGAAGCTATTGTTAGTTCCCTTTTATTAATTAATTAATTATTTATTTTAGAGACAGGGTTTCACTTTTGCTTTGTTGCCCAGGCTGGAGTGGAGTGCAGTGGCATGTTCACAGCTCACAGCAACCTCAAACTTCTGGGCTCATGTGATCCTCCTGCCTCAGCCTCCCAAGTAGCTAGGGCTATAGGCACACACCACCATGCCCAGCTAATTTTTAAATTTTTTCTGCAGATAGGAGTCTCACTATGTTGCCCATGGTGGTCTTGAACTCCTGGCCTCAAGTGACCCTCCCACTTCATCCTCCCAAAGTGCTGCAATTATAAGCATGAGCCACTGAGCCCAGTCTGTTATCCCCCTTTTATAAAAGAGGAAACTGGTACCCAGAAAGATTAAGGAATTTACTCAAGGTCACACAGCTGGTAAGTGGCAGAACCACAATCAAACAAAAACCCCTGTTCTTTCCATCTGGCCAGTGCCTATCTTCTGCCTCCTTCCTTCCTCCTCAGTCCTCAGTCCCAGAGAGGAAAGGACAGCAGGGCTGGACAGGTTAAAAGGAGGAGGTCCTGGTGAAGATCCAAGGACCCCTCCTTAAGGCTAGGAGAAAGAGTTGGGCAGGAGACCATGCCCAAACCACACTCACCACAAACAGAGTGCAGCAGAGGTCTTTGGGTGGCTCGCAGGCTGGGCAAGGGACAATCACCAGGGAGGGGCAGACAAGCCCTAACACCTCACCTGTCAATACACTGACACAGCAAATATTTATCAAGTGCCTTTGCGTATGAGAACCGGAATTCTCCTTTACCTGTCTTGGACCAATGCCCATGGGCTGCTGAGAGCACCTGCCTGGAAGTGAGTGCGCTGCCTCAGAGGGTAGGTACCAACCCAGGGGCACCTTGGACATGGAAGGAGAGGGTCATGAGAAGGAAAGAATTTAGACTTTAGCCTTTAGGGCTCTTAGGTCATGTCTTTTGCCAGGCCACATAATTGCCAATTGTATTGTCCCTCTCTTTTGGCAACAATAGGATGCCCGTGACTTCGGCATGGCCAATCATAGGCGTCCAATCCCCTGGCCACATTGATTGGTCTAAGAGATGAGCACATGACTTAACCAGTCCAATCAGAGTCTTCTCTTGGGTTTTTATACACTGAAGGAGGCTGTACGGAGAGAAGAAAATTCTCCCTTTTTTTTAGTTCACAAAGTTGGGATATGCAGTCTGCAGCTATACCTTCCCTCCTCTAATAGTGAAGAGTAAGCCTGTCCATAGCAGGAGAGCATGATTACAGCTCCCAAAGAGAAGCATGGGAGTAGGAGATTGCGAACAAAGTTTTGGTGCTCCCCAGCACACCCCACGATCTTTTGGCCTCTGAAGGTTGCTGCTGGGTAGCTTACCTGCCATCATTCCAATTCAGTGCACACTTCAGTGCCCATGGAATATATATATATAATGTGAAGGACACCCCTTAGAGATGAACAGAACACATTCCACACAACCACACATGGTAGTTCTTCATTACAGATGAAGAACAGAGGTTCAGCAGGGAAATGATTTGAAAGGTCACACAGACTAGGTCTTCAGACTCCAGAGGCAAGGCATGGCTGCCTGATAGCACAGCTGCCTCTTGGCTCACCCCTAAGACAGTGCAAGGCCAGTGGGGAGGCAGCACTCAGCACTCCAACGGTGAGCTGTTATCTGTGCAGCACCCTTGTGGCCAGGAGACATCAGGAGCCCTTGTTGGGCCAGCCTTATGCAGCCCTGGGCTCCTGTGAGTGAATTCATCCTGCAGGTGAGAGATCAGCATGTGAGGAAGGTTTAGTGGCATCTGTGGACTTTGTCTCACCAACAATATTCCTCCTTTTGGTAACAGGACCCCAAATTTGCTTTGGAGACCTACTCACCCCCATTGGATACAATCTTTGCGGGACTGTCCATCAAAATGTCTTACCTTCCCTGGCCAGAAAGTGGACACATGACTCTAAGCTTTTTGAGATCAATTCTTTTTGGGGCCTAGTTCTTCAGATTTTCCTCTAACTTTCTGTGGATCTATGGTAGCAGGCACTGAGTCCTACCCACAACCCCTTACCATTCACTATTCCTGTGCATACCTGCAGCTTCCATCTGCAACCCCTGCAATCCTTTGCCTGGATGCTTTCTCTGGAAGCCCAGAGACATGAAAGGAGCAGGCCAATGGATTGAGGCCCAGTTTTCCCCAGTGGTACCCTCAGTAATGCAAGTTTAATCAGTACCTTTCCCTTCCCTGCCTTGCTTATTCCCACTCTCCTGCAAGTGCTTCCTGAGATCGTCTCCCAAAAAACTACTTGGAATCTAATATCCTTTTCTCAAGATCTTCTCTTGGGTGAGTCCAACCTATGACAACCCCACACCCTTCTGGAAAATTCTTATTCTGCTTAAGTTGGCAAAATCTGCTTCTGTTTCTTGCAACATAAGGACTCTATCAGAATTAATAGCAGTCTGGAGTTGTGTCATATTGCACCTGGCTGTGATAACCTCTGATCTTTCTAAAGACCATCAGAGCTCTGGAAGGGAAGGAAGTGGGTCTCATGACAGGTTTTGTTCTAAGCTCTTTAGTATGTATACTCAGAGGAGTTGGGACACTAGCTATGCTGATAAATGGAAATGTTTGGATGGTACATGACCCCAGAACACAAGGTCTCTTATGCAGTCCCACTCCTGGGGTGAGGATCGGTATGATGATTCTTCCTAGTTGGAGGCGATCAAGGCAGGAGTCCATGCACCAGGAGAGAGGACAGGTACTGAAGCTGCTGCCTTGAGTCTAGCAGATGGTCTTGGGATAGCTTTTGGAGATAGAGCACCACATTTAGGTCTTGGGGGAGATGCTAGGTTTTGGGGTGCCCAGCCAGGTTGACCAAGAACTAGTAGAAAATGTGATCCTTGGAATAGAGTGCCACCTCTGTTCCCAGCATAGGATGTCACTGGCTAGACCCACTGGGCCCACTAGAGCCCAGCTGGCCCTCAATGCGCCCTAAAGCCCTTGATCCAACTGACTGAGAATCTGGAGCTGAGCTCCTTGCTGTCCTGAGGTTTAATTCAGTGCCAGATAAATTCACATAGTCAACACACATATGCCAGGCCCTGTGCAGGAATGGCCACTGGGGATACGAGGTGAATCAGATGTCCCCTCTCCCTCTCTAAGGAAGAATGGGAGATAGACACATGAGCAAGATAAGGTCATGGACCATTACAGGTGCTGCTGGAATAGATGTCTGTGCAGATGTGGGGCCCAGACTGGGGTGAGCCAAGGGCCTGGGAACAGAGCCCAAGGGAGGGGATAGAGGGACATGCCAGGCAGAGGGAGCAGCATGAGAAAAGGCTTAGAGCAGGGGTCCTCAAACTTTTTAAACAGGGGGCCAGTTCACTGTCCCTCAGACCGTTGGAGGGCCGGACTATAGTTTAAAAAAAACTATGAACAAATTCCTATGCACATTGCACATATCTTATTTTGAAGTAAAAAAAACAAACGGGCAAAAACACCCACATGTGGCCTGCGGGCCGTAGTTTGAGTACGCCTGGCTTAGAGGCATGAAAGCTTGCAGGTGGTTCTGTCTGATGGAGTGAAGGCTTAAATGGCCAGAGTGGAAGTCAGAGAGGCCAACAAAGGCCCAGTCATAGAAGAACTTGAATGTCATACCAAAGAGGTTGATTTTCATCCTCAGGTCAATAGTGATTGAATAATTTTAATTGAATGATCAATCATAATTGAATACTATTACACAGAGGGATGATGTGGTCATTTTTGCATTTCAGAAAGATTACTCTGGAAGCAGAATGGTGGATGAATTGGAGGAGGTGAGATTGGAGGCACAGAGACAACATAAATAACAAAGGTGAGAGGTCATGGGGGCCGGACTAGAGGAAACATAGAGGAGGTGATGGATACGGAGGTAGTGAGGAAGTGAAATCAGTAAGACCTGATTCCTTGAATGCGAAAGCAAGAAAGACGTTCAGGATGATTCTGTGTAGGGCACAAGGATGATGGTGGTACTGCCCACCCAGGTTGGGGACCTGGGAGGTAGGGCAGCTCTGGGCAGAGAGGAGATGGTAGGTTGAATTTTGGACATATTGAGCAAGGGTCCATAGGATACCAAAGTGGAAGGAATATCTCTACCACTATTTTCATCACTGCTCTGCCCACAGTATTTTATAAATACCTGCTCATGTGTCTATTCCACCTCCCTACTACTGTGTTTCCCCGAAAATAAGACCTACCCATAAAATAAACCCTAGCGGGATTTCTAAGCATTTGCGCAATATAAGCCCTACCCCGAAAATAAGACCTAGTGATGGGCATGGCTAAGCAGCATATCTGTACAACCCATGCATTTCATTGCGGACCGGTAAAAAAGATGAGCAGCCCTTCTCATCTGCCCCATGAGAGCTCTATTGCTCGACATGAGAGATTGGGGCCAATGGTTCTAAAGGAAATAGAGTCACAAGAAATTCAGGATGGAATTTGGGGTTTGGAGAGTTATGATGATGTTCCAGAAGAAGACGACTTAACTGTATTTGAATAAATGTAGATTGTTGTACCGTACTTAAAAAAAAATAACATATCCTCTGAAAATAAGCCCTAGGGTGTCTTCTTGAGGAAAAATAAATATAAGACCCTGTCTTGTTTTCGGGGAAACATGGCACTTGTGAACTGCAAGCTCCTTGAGCATAGGGCTCCAGGTCTTACTCATCTCTGCAGTCCCAGGAGCTGTCACAGTGACTGGTGCCCCACAATAGGTGCTCTGTAAGTGTCCACTGAACGTCAGGGTCGGTGCACCCATGGAGGGATGACTTCATCCCATCTCATCACCAAGTTCTCCTTGGAGTCGAATCCCAAAAGTAGATGAAATCTCCCCTTAAAGGAGTCTCCCCTCACTGCCCCCATGTGGGGACCCTGCAGCTCTAGACCGGGCCGAATGGGCAGAATGGGCTCTAGAACCTGGGATGTGGAGTTGGGTGGCTGAGAAGCCCAGGACAGGACAAGCTATGGATCTGGCTGGGTCCAGATCAGGTCTCCCTGGAGTGGACATCCACACCTGGGTTGCTTACACAGGTATATTGTCAGGTGGGGGCACTTGGGGCTGGAGGAAGGGTGGAGCAGGATGTGGGCTGGGGACTGGGGAAGGTGGTCCAGTGGCAAGCTGGCTGTGTTGGCCATGCCATCTGGCAGGCCCATGGCCTGCTTGAGCTCAGCTCATCCATCTTAAGGCAAACAAGGCTACTGTCCCCTCCACCCATCAGCAAGACCAGTGACTCAGACCTGATGAATCCAGCATTGCCGTCATCAAGGAGTGGCTGTGTTCCTGGAGGAGCTGGGCACCAGTCCAGGTCTGAGCAGATGGCGTGAAGGCTGCTGCATGAGCCTGGGGAGTGTTGGCCCAGCTAAGGTGCAGGTTTCAGATCTTTGTTCTGACCTGGGGCAGGAGATAGAGAAATCCTCCATCTTCCTTGCCTAAGCCCAGTTTGGGGCATCTCTGTCCTAAGCGTATTGATCCCAGTACCTGTGTAGGTGCCCAGAGTTTAGGCCTTGACCTCTGCTCTGCTTCCCCACCCAAGCCCCTTCCTTGGAATTACAGTGGCTGCACACATCTCGTCTCACACGCTCCTCTCCAGGGCCCTCACAGCTGCCCTGGGAGACAGGCGTCACTGGATGGTACATATTGGTGAGCCCATTTCCCAAATGGGAGAACATGTCCAGGCCCAAAAGGGGGAATGGATGCACTCAAGTTCACCCAAGTTGGTGGCTGGCCTAGGACCTTGGTATGACCTGACCCTCACCTCCTGCCACTCACTTCCTTGTTCACTCCACTCTAGCCATAATGGAATCCTTGGCACTTACTTTCTGAGCACACCAAGCTTGTTCCCATCTCGACACTTTGCACTTGCACTTCAGAAGGCCGAGGCAGGAGGATTCCTTGAGGCCAGCAGTTCAAGACCAGCCTGAGCAAAAGCAAGACCCCGTCTCTACAAAAAATAGAAAAAGTGGCCAAGCGTGGTGGCACATGTCTGTAGTCCCAGCTACTAGGGAGGCTGAGGCAGGAGGATTGCTTGAGCCCAGGAGTTTGAGGTGCAGTGAGCTATGATGACACCACTGCACTCTAGCCCAGGTGGGAGAGCAAGACTCTAAGAAAAAAGAAAAGAGCTATTTAGGATAGGAAGCAGAACCTATGCACTCAGTAGGAAGGCAAAGGGTCAGGTCCTGGGATTCCACTGCTAGAAGTCATTGGGACATGGGGTGGGGGAGCAGAGACCAAAGCTGATTTGGCCCCCACTGACCATTCCAGGCTCCTCTCATGCCCCTCCCTGTCTCCCTGACCTCTCCCTCCCAGAATGGCTTTTCTGTTCTTCAGATGTGACAAGCTGCTTCTTGCCTCAGGGCCTTCACAGTTCTGTGTCCTCTGCCTGCAGCACTGTTCCGCTTGGCTACAGCCTGCCCCACTCTCCCACCCCCTGGCCTTCTCTGATCCCCCAGATGGATAGGTCAGTCTCGGATCCTCTCACAGCACTGAGCATGTCTCCTTCATGGGACTCACTCCAAAAATGATGATACAGTTCTGCTGCTCGTTTAGTACCTGTCACCCCACTTAACCTCAAGCTCTGTGAAGAAAGAACTGTGTCTGACTTACTCCTTGCCATGGCCAAGCACTCGACATGGAGCGCGGCACTGAGCTGCTCATTAAACTCTTACTGACTGGATGAATGAATGCAAATTAATGAACAAGGCTTACTTGGATGTCCTGACATCCACAGTGGTGCTGTCCAACAGCAGTGGGATGTAGGAGTTAGGCTCATGCTTTGATGGGATGACAAATTAGGAAGTTTGTTATCATGAGTGAATCTAGGATGTTTTGGTCTGAGGAAAGAGACCTGGAGCAGGATGGGATGGTAGTGGGGCTCTGCACTCCACTGGCTGCCCTTGACTTTGCTCTCTACTTTGAAAGATGTGAGATTCAAGCTTTCTGGTCCCTTGCAGCAGCTAGAATCATCAACAGCCATTCGCTGCCACATTGATAGAGGTCTAAGGTCCAAAACAAGGGAGGAGAAAAACCCCTTTGCTCCTCCCTGGCCCTTTCTCACTGTAACCTGGCACACTGACAGAAATGAAGAGAGGCCCGGGAACTTTGTCATATGCCAAGGTGGGAGGCCAGAGACTGAGCTGGAGAGGGCTGGACCTGCTCAGCCTGGAGGTGCTCACCTGGGCTTCATGCAGGTACAGGACAAAGCTGGGACCGCCAAGGAGTCTCAGGGAAGTCAACCTCTTGTGTGAAGGATTCTCTTTGTTCAAAGCCATCCAACAATGTAACTGGCAGGTAGTCTTGAACTCCTGGCCTCAAGTGATCCTCCCACCTCAGCCTCCCAAAGTGTTAGGATTACAGGCGTGAGCCACTGTGCCCAGCCTGAAATTGGCAGGTAGTGAGCTTCCAATCACTGGAGGATGAATGATCTCCTAGTGGAGTTGTTGGAGGAAGACCCAAGTTGAAGATGCGAGACAATGTGGATGACCTTTAGTTTCCCCTCCCTTTGTGAGATGATGTTCTTGCTTTAGGACAGGAAATCATCATTAAATATTTGCTCTGCCTGGCTCAGCAATGGAAGGTATCTGTCACCTGCCTTAGAGGCACCTATAGTCCTGTGTAGGTTCCTGAGGAGGAGCAGGAGGATCTTAAAGCTGACGTAAGGATCACTGGGGGCTTCAGGAAGGGCTTGGCCACAGATCTGGGGCTTCTATGGGTGTGCAGAGGTGACTGTCTGTCTGCCTAGTGCTCCCAAAGGGGCTATTCTTGAATAAGAATCCTTCTCATTGACTCATTGTACTATTCTCACAATTTATCTGTAGGCTTATAATCTTTCAAACACACAGCTTTTTAAAAAAAACACTGAGATTTTAAATATTCCTTTTTCTTTTCTTTTTTTTTTTTTTGAGACAGAGTCTCACTCTGTCACCCTGGGTACAGTGCAGTGGCATCATCGTAGCTCACTGCAACATCAAACTCCTGGGGTCAAGGAATCCTCCTGCCTCAGCCTCCAGAGTAGCTAGGACTACAGGCACACGACACGTGGCTAATTTTTCTATTTTTAGTAGAGACTGGGACCTCACTCTTGCTCAGGCTGGTCTTGAACTCCTGAGCTTAAGCAATCCTCCCACCTCGGCCTCCCAGAATGCTAGGATTACAGGTGGCCTAAATATTTCTGAGTGAAGTTCAGCAACTGTATTTTTAAATTCTCCCCAGGAAAATCTAATCCTCAGATAGAGCTGAAAATCACTTATCTAAATGAATTACAGAAATGCACATATAAATAAATTTTTTTTTATAAATCAGAAATTCTTTGAAAGCAGATAACCAAATTATTCATTCATATACATTGTATAAATATGGGGAAATTTTAGATATTGATTTTTCTTTAAAAGAATCTTACCTGTATTTAACATACTGAAATGCAAATGAACATATAATATCTGAAAAACATGAAGGCATCTTCCTTTTAATATGCTTTATTTTGCCTTTGTTTTGTCTGTTAGTTGCATCTACTTTATGGTACAAAAAAATGAATAAAAGTAAGTAAGAGAATCATTGCTACTTATATTCATGCCTCATTTTCATACTCTGCAAAATGTTTTCCCATCTGCTATCACCACCCACATCCTCACAGCAGCCCTGGGAGGAAGGCGGAGCCAGAATGATCATCTCTACTTCATGCATGGATCATCTGAGGTCCAGTTAAGAAGAGTGGCTTCATTATTCTAAGTGAAGTATCACAAGAATGGAAAAACAAACACCACATGTACTCACCCATTAAATTGGTACTAATTGATCAACACTAACATGCACATATAGGAGGTAACATTCATAGGGTGTTGGGCAGGTGGGGAGGAGAGAGAAGAGGACAGGTAAATCCACGCCTAACGGATGCAGTGCGTACTGTCTGGGGGATGGGCACGCTTGCCGGGCAGTGCAAAGGCAATTTATGTAACCAAAGTGTTTGTACCCCCATAATAGTCTGAAATAAAAAATAAAAATAAATAAAAATAAAAGAGTGGCTTTTCTGAGGTCCCAAAAGTGGTTGGTGGAGGCACTGGCAAAGGAAACCTGGCTCCAGCCCCCTTCTCTGCCTCCTGCCAGCTTCCAGTTGCTGCTTTTTCTTCTTCTGTTCTGCCTCTCTCGCTTTCCCTTTCCCTCTCTCTCTCTCTGCCTTGGTCTCTCTCTGTTTTTCTCTTTCTACTTCGACTTTCCTCTCCGTGTCCCAGCCCTCAGACTGGAGTCAGCTTTGCAAGTTGTCCAAGATTTTTCTCACTCTAGACATCTGCCAGCCCCACAGCCACAACCCCATCTCGCCAGGAGCTCAGCATCTCTGCCCAGAGCAAACCCTTCCGGGTGCCAGGATGCAGAGATTAACTCCAGCCTCTCCATCCGGCCCCAGATAAGATAAGGGTGGGGATCAGCTTTATAAACAGGCCCCATCCTTCCCCCAGCCCAGGCTCCAGCTAGCTCAGGCCACACCATCCCAGGATCAGCATGGCCGTCTACCAGTGGGTGGTGACCCTGGCCATGGCTACCCTCCTCGTCATGGACAGGGGTGAGTGGGCAGACCTGGATTCTCTGTGGTTTGGTGTTGGTAGGTGAGCTTGGGGGTGGGGGCAGAGCAGAGCCTGGAGCACCCTGTGTGGCCCAGGCTCTCTGTGTACACCTTCATTCTGCCCATGCACCCTCCACTGTGGTGGGGAAAGCCTTGGGCTGGGAGAAAAGAAACTTGAGGTCCAATCCCGACTCTGGCCCAGAATTACTGAAGTCCCCCCTCCTCTTGGAGCCTGAGTTTCTCCAGCTGTAAAGTAGTTGTTCCAGTTCAAAGCTGCACTGAGTGTGCTGGCAGTTGGGGAGGCAGAAGGGAGCTGGTGGGTCCCAGCCCTCAGGAGAGACAGACAAGTATGCTAGCTGCAGGGTGGTGCTACAGAGACCTGGTCCTCTGAGCTCCTGTTCTGCTCTGACAGGCTGTGGTTTGGGACTGAGGGCAACCCTGTGAGCCTCAGGTGCAGAATGACAGGATAGATGAGAGAGGCAACTGTGAACCATATTGAGTAAGGCCTTGCGGCCCAGTGTGACAACCTGGCCTTTCCTCTCAGTGAAATGGGAGGCACTGGAGAGTTTTGAGCAGCGAGTTATGTCTTTAAAGGACTGCTGTGGTGATGTGTTGAGAATAAACTGGGGGCAGAAATAAATGAACCCCAAGGAGCTCAGGTCCACAGGGAGGCAGGGTGACCTGCGAGTAAGACAGCCGTGTTGGCATGAAAGAAGCGGAAATCCAAGTCCACTCAGGAAACCGTGGGGGACATCTGGGAAGGCCTCACTGGGAGGCAGCATCAGAGCCTGGAAAGGAGGGAATGATTCAATAGGAGGAGAACAGGGGTGAGGTCATTTCAGGCGAGGGGAACCGCATGAGCCAAAGCAGAGTGTTCCAGGAACAGTGAGCAGACAGGAGCTGAGGGACAGAAGTGTACCAGAATGTGAGCCCAAGGAGCAAGTTTAAGGTCAGCTCACATAGTGCTCTAAACATAAGACTAAGGAGCTCAGGTCCATAGGGAGGCTTAGTGATCACAACAGGGAAAATATGGAAAAGTTTTATATATGTATTTTTTTTCAATGCATTTCTTTCCCCTAACAGTTACATATCATGCAAATCACAAATTTTATCACTCAGTGAATGTTATTAATGAGCTTTGACAATATATTTAATATATACCTGTGAACCCAAAACCCTATAAAGACAGAGGACATTCCATTGCCCCAGAAATTTCCCTCATGCCAATCTCCACCCCCATGCCACCCCCTAGGGGCAACCACTGCTTTTTTTCACCATAGATTAGTTGGCCTGTTCTAGAATTTCCCGTAAATGGAATCATACAGTATGTAGTCTTTCCTGCCTGGTCTTTTGCTCAGCAAAATATTTTTGAGATTTAGCCATGTTGTATGCATCAACTGCCTATTTGTTTTTGTTGCTAAGTAGTACCCCACTGTATTTACTTATCCATTCTCCTGTTGAAGGACATTTGGGTCACTTTTAGTTTTGGCAATTATGACACAGAAGGGTTTTAGGCAGTGCAGTGACCTGTCCAGATTTGCATTTTGATGCCCCAGTGCCAGGCTTAACCAGCACATCAGAGATGACAGTCTCAGTTCCCTTCTCCCTCTCTGCCTTGGAAATCTCTCATGACAGCATCTCCAGAAGGTAAAACCACATTGCCTTACACACCTCCAGTGACAGGGAACTGTGCTTCTGGAGACAGCCTCCTCCATTGTGGCACAGCTCCGAGAAAAAATTCTGCTTCATACGGAACCCAAACCTACCTCCATGCAGCTTCTTCACATAGATGGGCTCTGCTCTGCGGGGCAGAGAACGGTCCATCTCTCCCTCAGCCCCAGGACAGCCCTTCAGAGACCTCAGGAAGCATCCTGCCCTTCTCTAAGTTACATACTCTTCCCTCCACCTATGCCATGAGGTATGGCTCCAATTCCCTCATCCACCCTTCACACTCGCAAGTCACTTCACAGTTTGCTCATGTCCTACAAGCAGTTCAACCAGACCTTGAGGGGCACAACTGTGTGCATAGAAAGAGTCAGGCCCTGGAGAATGACAACCCCATGTGAAAATCCTCGCTCTGCCTTACCAAATGGCATTGCTTTACCTCCTTGAGTGTCTTTCATAGGCCAGTCAAATGCCCCAGGAAACAGCCTCTGCGATCCGAATGCAGTTTACTGGGGAGTGTTCACGGCAGTCTCAGCCATGAGGGTGAGGGAGGCTGACTGTGATGAAGTACAAGAGGCTTCAGAGGGTCCTACGGGGAGGCTGGCGCTGGGCTGGCCCTTCAGCATTTTCTGAATTGAGACAGGCGGTCAGGGCCTTTGTACCCACATCATCCTGTCAATGGATATGGGCCGTTCCTTGGTAGGGGATGCAAGGCAGCTCCATGCTCTGAGGGTAAGTCCTATGAAAGTTCTCCCTGTGAGCAGTCAGTACTCCTGGCAGCTGGGGAATGAGTGCCTCGGTCCTGCAGGTGGGCTCTGGGTAGCAGACCACACAGCATCCACCTCTGCCTCCTTCTTCCCTCTGTTTCACAGTAGCAAGAGAGGCGTGAAGGGTAGTTAAAATCATGTATTCTCAATGTCTGGCAAATAAAAACTGCTGAATTGGTTTTATTATTATATGGGACATAATTCCAGTGGGATATAACTAGTCAGGAATAGGCTGGACCATCATCTCCCTAATTCTAAACTTTCTGTCTCTGTTCATGTAACCCAAGATCACATCAGCTTTCTGACAGCCCCATTGTCTGGTGGCTCACTACCTTTCCTCAAGGAGTTCCAGATTGGGTAGAGGCTGGGCCAAGCCCCCTGAAGAAGGGGCTGTTCTCAGCCCCCTGGACCCTAGAGCCAGTATCATCTAATTCTTGTTTTTTTTTTTTTTTTTTTGGTCTTTCAGAAGTGCCAGTGTCAGCAGGAAAGCTCACTTTCTCAAGAATGGTAAGGCAGCTGCTTGCTGTTCTGGCCTTCCCTCTGCAGAGAGGAGTCTTCTCATCCATGTTGAGTAACCAGTGTTAATTATTCTTCTCCATGCTCCTGTTCAGACACCTTCAATGGCCCCATGGTGGCCTCCTGAGCCTACATGTTTGCCAGATTAGCCCCTCCAGTAGGCCCAGCCCCCTCGGCAAACAAAGTCTGGATCCTGGCCTCAAAGCCCTGGAGGTCTATCCCCAGCTGGTCTCCAAGGCCCCTTCCATCACTGAGATCTTCCCACCCAGGCTCGGCAGGACAGGGTGTGCTCTCTGCTTTGTGTAGTGCAGGCCGATAGGCCACAAGGTTCAGGCAAAAGAGGTGACTCTGGCAAACTGAAGGAGTGTGCCAGCCTCCCCCAACCTCATTCATCCCTTCACTATGATTGCACAAACACCAATTTGTCCCTGAACCCCAAGTCTACCTTGGCCCTAGGTCTGCATCCTGAGGTAGTGGTGCTGGCATCCTTGAGACCCTCCATCTACCCTTTCACACAGGTGAATGAGGAAGCTCAGGGCCACCTTCCCATCTAGCAGCATCTTCCCCATCAGTCCAACACAACCCAGCTTACTCGGTGCCAAAGAACCAAATACTTTACATATCTTATTTCAATTAACCCCATGAGAGGAACACTATTATTACTATAATTTTTACAGATGAGGACACTGAGGCTCAGAGGGTAGAAATAGCTCATCTAAGGTTACACAGCTGATCAGTGGCAGAATTCAGGTCTCTAGGGCCCAGGCCTTCACTGCTACACCACACTGCCTCCCTCAGCCTACCTTGTCTCAGGCTCCAATCCCAGTATTGATCCAGTTCTGACCCTGACCTCAGGCCTGGCCTGAAACCCTTTCAGCCTAAACCTCAGTTAAACCCCAAACCCTGCCCCATTTCTCCAGCCTTCCCACCCTGTGCAGCCTTCCTGCCAAGGGACTGATATATCATGCAGGCCATGGTGAGTTCAGGAGACCTGGGGAGAGAAGGGCCTCCTGGGAATGACGGGTAGTTCGATATCCCGTGCTCTTCAGTGGGACCAGTAGCAGAGGTTCTAGTCAGGCCCTCTAAGGAGTATGTGAACAAGTTCCAGGAGCCTGAAGCCCACATGTAGACATAAACACAGGCATATACTTGGATGTCCACACACCCGGGATCTGCAGACACAGATACATGTATGGCATATACCCAGCCACAGGCACACACATGGTCTGTGCATACATACAAGCAAACACACCAAGGCGTCCTGAGTGGGTTGGTTTCATGTTCACTGAACCCACATGGGGGCATTCTTAGATCTGGCTCCTCATTGGGGCTCCTCTGGTTCCAAGCAGAACCCCTGGGTCCCTCCCCACTGCCTCCAAATCCCTGAGCTCCCTGTCTCCCTTCTTTTCCACAGCCCATCTGTGAGCACATGGTGGAGTCTCCAGATTGTTCCCAGACATCCAACCTGGTCTGTGGCACTGACGGGGTCACGTACGAGAGTGAATGCCAGCTCTGCTTGACCCGGCTGTAAGTCTACCCCCTAACCTCGGCTTGCTTGGATGGGCCCCATCTCTGGTGCAGGCCGAAAGAACAAGATTTGACCTGCTTCTTCCTTCACACATGCTTGGCCTGAGGAGTCCTCTGACATTTATCTCTCACAGAATGAACACAAGTATAATTCAGAGAAAAGCTAGAAGCTGGTGGCAGGCAGGGAAGACTGATAGAAACTCTGGGTTCTTTTTCTTATTCTGCCCTTAATTGACTAGGTAACCTCATTTGTTCTTTCATTTCTCCAACCAACAATTATTTATTGAGCACTTACTATGTGCTAAGCCCTGGGATAGAACAGAGCATATACTAAGATAGACAGTGTCGCAGGCCTCCTGGAACACACAGTCTAAGGGGAAGCCAGGCTGATAGTCAGCCAATTGCAGCAGAGAATGCTCATGGCTCAGATGAGCACACAGGTGTAATGGGAGCAGAGAAGGGACAAGGGCAGGGACACTACGGGCAGGAGGTGACATCTGAGCTCAACCCTGAAGGATAAGCAGAAATTAGCTAGGAAAAAGAAATGAGAGAAGATAATTCCAGGTATAAGGAGGAGAGTTTGGAAAAGTCTAGAAGGGAAAGAAAGTTCGTATTTGAGGAAATATAAGAAGTTGGACATTCTAGAGTATAAAATTTAAGGGAGAATGGAGGATAGGTGAAGAAATGAGTCAGAAAGCAGAGCTGAACATAATCTCGGTACGTCAGATCACCTATTTGCTCTCAGATTCTTCACCAGTAAAACCCTCAGAGTTGGCATGAGAGCTAAATGAGATCATGGAAGAGAAGAGAGTCCTTGGAAGCTGTAGAGCTCTAGATAGATGCGAAAGAAAGTTTGTATTTGAAGAAATATAAGGAGCCGCAGGACTTTTAATAGTTTAGAAAAGGATCACGCTAATTAAAGACTCTCATGGTTAGGAGATACACTGGAAATAGGATTGACAGGTTTAGTGTGTGACTAGCTGTGAAGGGTGAGGGGAGGAGGCAACATGCTGGCTCCTAACTTGTGGGCTTGGGTGACTGGTGGTGCCATGTGCTGAGATGGGGGGCTTGGGGGTATGTAGCTGTGTGTGTGTGGGGCAATGATGTTTGTAGACAGTTAAGCCTCTGAGACATCCTAGTAGAGATAGGCAATGGGCAGCTACATGAAAAGGCAAAGCAGAGATCTGAGCTGGAGACAGATCTGGCAGCCATCAGCATGCAGTGGTGGCTGAAACCTCAGGAAGCTGAAATCTCCGGGGGCGGAGGGTATGCAGGGTTCAGCAAGGTGTCTGGGTGGGTTGAGCCAGGTCCCTGAAGGGTACATTATAGTTCCTAAGGAGGTTGTCTCATCCCTGCCTCCTGTGATCCTAGGAAAACCAAACAGGACATCCAGATCGTGAAGGATGGCAAATGCTGACCCCACAGGAGCACCTCAAGCCATGAAGTTTCAGGCTGGAAAACAGTGGTGGGCATGGAGAAGATATGACTTGAATTAAAACATCCAGGGCTGAGCACAGTGGCTCACGCCTGTAATCCCAGCACTTTGGGAGGCCAAGGTGGGAGGATTGCTTGAAGCCAGGAGCTCAAGACCAGCCTGGGCAACATGGCAAGAATCCATCTCTACAAAAAATAAATAAATAAAGTAAAATAATAAAATAGAAATAAAAGATCCAGCCCAACTCAGTAAAGTGGGCCAGTGTTTCTGGAGACTCTGGGGAGGTGGCTTGAGGTAGGGACGTGGAGGGCAGATCTTGTATTATCCTACTATCCTCCCCTGAATCTGATGTACAGCTCTTCTCCATTCCTCTAGTGCTCCTCAACCCTGTCACATGTCCCCTCAGAGGTCCCAGTTACCTTCTACCTGTTTGGGAGTCCAGCCCCTGACCCCAGTGCTCTTGTCTGCCCCAGCCCACATTGTCACTCAAGCCAAGAACCTAGGTGAGATCTGTATTCTCTGCCACTGCCAGGGTGCATGGCTCAGCCTCAGAAACCCCCTGTAAGGGTCATCCCACACGCCTCATGGCTTTCTCCTGGGCTGTACCAGCACTCAGAGGTGTACACACACACATACACACACGTGACACAGCGAGAGTTGTATTCAGGCAGTGAACACATTACAGCTAAACTGCTGGTTATAAAAAAGGAACTAGGTTTTCAACAATTGAAAACAGGTGTTGCCCCAAGCCCTTTGAGAGGCCCCCCTGCACCCTGGCCACCCAGACTGTCTCCTGGAAACCCCTGGGTCGCCCAGTGTCCAGTGTCTAGGGTTAGTTCCTGGCACAGCAGGATGAATTCCAGACCCTCTCTGCTCTTCTGGTCAATACCCACTCTGGCTGGTTGTTAAATATTTTGATGTTAGACACAGCCCCAGGCACACACCACACACATGCACTCACACTATGGCCCACAGGGACACACAGCATTCAGAAATCCCACCAGAGAACCCAGAGTGTAGTTTATGTCAAATATCCTCTCTTTTGGCCAAAGCCTATGGGAGGAGCCTCTTGATAATGGTGGCAGCAGAAAGGCGTAAGGAAAGAGGCTAGCCAGGTAGGAGCAGTTTCACAGATTCCTGCTCTAGGGTTGGCAGAAAGGGCAGGAAATGCTCTGTGGAAAAACACATGTCTGAAGGAATAGTGAGGGCAAGGAAGGCAGGAACCTACATTCCCTGGACCACTGAAATGGGAACACCAGGCAGGAACTGTTGCTGATAGATTCACAGGTGGCAGGGACTAGGAGGTCAACTGTAGGGTCTTCTACTGTTATTGTCAGCTTGTTTCCCACCTGCATATGAATGATATAGGATTAAGTTTGGCTGTAAGAGACAGAACACCCAAAATGACAGTAGCATAAACAGACAAAAATTAATTTCTCTCACATATAGACCTATGCAGTATGACAGCACCATAATCCTTCTACATATTGTTACTCTGCCATCCTCATCACAGTTTCTACCTCAAGGTTAGAAACAGCTGTTCCAAATCCAGCCATCATGTCTACATCGCAGACCACAGAGAGGAAGAAAGAAGAGCATACCATCTGCCTTTGAAGATATTTCCTATAAGATGTACATATACGTACTTTGTTCATATCTCATTGGTGAAAATGTCTCTTGGCCATACTGGAATAAGGAGACTAAGAAATAGTCTCTATCTGGTTGGCCATGTATTAAGCTAAGAATTAGGGGTTCACTTTTTGTAGGAGGAGGACAAAGTGGTTACTGGTGACATCTAAAATCTCTGCCCTAAATGGAAAGCCCCTCTTACAACCAAGTGGTGCAGCCCAGCCAAGCATCTCTTCAATTACCCTCCATGTCACTCATGATCTGAGGAATCATGAAGATTAAGCCCGAACAATGTGCTGGGCCCCACTCTGGAAGAAATACCTAATTCCCTACTTACAGATTTGGAATCTGGCCCCATCTTTGGGAACCATGCCAAAACTAAGTGTTGGCCCCTAAAGGCCATATCTATGGCATGTGACCCTTCTGCCCTGGCCGTTACCAATAGGCCAAAAGATTCTTCCCCAGGATTTTTCAAATTGGAAATAAGAAAAGAGAGGCAGTTTCCCTCTGGCAGTGAAGCTACAGGATATGCAACATGGGAGCTCCTGGCAGCCAAGCTTCCTACTTTGTGGAAGAAGCAGGACTAAGGATGATGTGGACATGCAAAGAGAAGAGGTAGGGACAGTGATTCTGGGCAGTGTTTGAGTTTCTTTTCTTTCTTTTTTTTTTCCAGCATATTATGGGGTTA
>VBSM01003204.1:29304039-29314539 GCA_008086735.1 Cheirogaleus medius | reverse complement strand
TGTCTCAATAAAAAAACAGATCAATACTGAACCACTCTGATTAAAGTTGAGGGTGGGTGGGCTAGGCCCTGAACCTTATCCATGTGTCCATCTCTACCATCGCCTTGTCTAAGGCCTTACCCACTCAGTCCTAAATTCCTGGCACTCCAATGACTCCTGCTCGGCCGAATGAGTGGCCTGTTAGGAATCTGTTGCCTGAGCACTGTGTTGAAGAATGAGGTGACAACAGCTGACCAGTTTAAGAAGAGTTCTAGCATGCAGGGCCACTCTCAACTTTATTAAACATAAATTACTACTAGAGCCACAAAAGGTTTTTCCTCATCAATCAAAAAAACAAAAACAAAACCCTCCTCTGCTCAATGATGGGCATATAATAACAATGACAAGGAATAGTCCGCAAAATGGACAGGAAGAGCCTTGAAGGAAATATAGATTTCAGAAGGGTGTGATTAACAGAAACACCTTTGAAGGAGGCACCTGTCACTCCTGAGACGTTTATGGTTAGCTTCACCACCCGCCTGCTTCACTCACTCTGGCTCCCTGTTTTTGCCTTCCTAAGCCATGGTTCTGGCCTGGTTTCAAGCAGATTCAACACTGGGTTCTAACCTTCCAAAGATTTGCTTGGAGACAAGGAAGTCCATGCATCAACTATAAGCCCCATCCCAGGAACAGCCCCCTAATATCTCAGGCCTGTGGCTAGGCAGGGTCACTGGGAGGTAAGGATAAGATCTATAAACAACCCAGCCAGATGTTCTAGAATTAGGTCACTATGAGGAATACTTAGACTACTTGTGTGCCAAACACCTGTTGTAAGCCATTCCCACCAATCCTGACTAGATGCAAACTCCTGTTGATTCTGGTTTACATCTATGGGACTATGGGATCACAAGGACAAAAAAGTCCTCATGTATCTGAAGACCAGGGTGTACTATAAACCCAGAACTAGCCCAGGACAAACCAAGAGCTCTCACCAGCCCAAAGAAAGCACCCAAAAGTCAAAAGAGCTGGGAAAGCTTGGGCAAGGCAGGCCCTCTCCAGAAAAGATGGGCTGCTGGGCAGCACAGTGACACACAGAACAAGAAAACAGACAGGTGCTCTACTTAAGATCACAAAGACAATACTTTTTCACTGAGGACCGTTGTAGGAGTTCCCTGGCAGCCCTGGAGAAATCAGGAAACTTCTCTTCCAGAGAGGGCAGAGTTGGTGGTGCTGTTCTTCAGGGCAGCATAGCCTTTCTCTGCTGCACCTCATTTGGCCAAGGCCAAGTTTGCAGACTGTAGCCGCTCGGTCTCCTGGCAGATGTTCTGCTCCACTGTGTCACACTCAGCTAGGAATGCCTAAAAGATAGACATGGGGCAGTGAGGGCCCATCCAGGGCTAGCTGACTACTGCCCACACAAGGCTCTTTGCTTAGCCATTCTGGGAAACCCATGGGTAAGACTCAAAACAGGCTATGCATAGATAAAGATGGGCACTTGGCTGGGCTCCAGAGTAAGGGGAGGAAAGGAAGAGGCAAGCATAGACCCAGGGTTTCTGACCATGCTTTAGGCCAACAACCTCCCAAATAGTGGTAAAGACAGGAAGGAAGCCTTGCCTTAACGTCACTGCACTACAACTGCACACTTATAGGGAGCACTGTACACATAAACATTGCCTTCTGGGATGGTGTAATGTATCAGCCCTATCTGCTATCCACTGAGTTTCCTCCCTGAATAGTTTAAATCCAAATATAACTACAAGGACATGAAGGGGGCTCTCTTCTCTGATGCTCTGGGTTCATGCTGATAAATAAACAAGAACCAAAAAAAGCCCATACCACACACCACACTTCTACCCTACTTTGGACAGATAAACACACACACCAACACATTAACATATTACACTTTGTCATGCACTATCACACAACTCACCTGAACCTTTTTCACCAAACCTTTCCTTTTCAGTCTGCTGTCTTTGAAATTTTCTGGCAGGATCTACAAAAGAATATGTTGACACATAAACAATCCTCTGTGAAAATGATATAAGGCCACATCAGAAACACCCACAGTACACCAAGCAGGTCACAGGTCACTGATGTAAATAAGATGTGCATTTTTAGGAGTCCTTTTCTCAGGTCTGTATCCAACATGGCCCTTTCCATAGCTCTTGTCCCTATAAAAGTACCCTCTGTTCTCAATGTCTGGGCCATAGAAACTGATCTGTAACACAGACTTTGTTCTTTCACTGTTTCCTACGTATGGATACTGTGCCAGGAAAAGTGCCTTCTGCTTCTTCTTTACAACACCTCCCCCCAACCCCAGCAAAAGAATCACAAGCACAGAGCAGTTCACCTTCAAGAATGAAGTATTGGGCTAGAGATATTATTATTGTCATCTGTAAAAGAGAACCTGGGGCCATTGATTTTCTACAGTGTCATAAGATCTGGGTCTGGCTGAATTCTGTATAGGTAATGAGCTCGGGAGGATTATCAGTCACATGAATACCAAGGAAAATGAAATCCTGTGTTTTTTTGACCATGAGATCATGGACTACTTGGGTTCCAGCTTCATGATGCTATTAGCATACATAAATACAGATGACAAAAGTCCTATGCTGGTGGGCTATGAGTGCCTAGAAATCAGGAACTGTCTTACCATTCTGTGTATTCACCCAGGACCTAGCATGGTGTCTGGCACATGGTAAGTGCTTGTATCATCAAGTGATGGGTTTGCTCAGGCAATAGAAGTGCATTACTGAAAGAGTGAAATTGACTGAAATATAGTCAAAGAAAACTGGTTCTTCTCAGTCGAATATTTACTTACTAGTGTGTCAATCTCCTCCAAGATCTTCATAAACTGCTCTATTGTGGCTTTTACTCTCCTATCAAGTTTGCAGAGAGCTTCAGCTTGCAAATCCTTGGCCAGAAAACCCTGAGGGAATAATGCATTATTGCAATGGTTCTGTAAGACTGATAGAAAACTCTATGCCATAGCACTGGTGAAGTAACCACACACTGAGTCCACCATAGCCCTGATAGGCCAGGCTACATCTTAGACTTACAACTTCATCTCTTGGAAACAACAGAAAGGCTGGCCTTAAGTCAGTCCAAGAATTTGACCAGGATGCAGACTGCTCTATCTCACATGGCCCACTGGGGCTGCAAATGTGCTCTGAGGCTTACCTCCAGTGAAACCCCCTGTCACAAGTGTATACCTGCACACAAGAGGCAGACATTAAGATCACAGGCTTTGGAGTCTGAAAGACCTGAGCTTGAATCCTGACTGCCACTTACTAGCTTGTCATTTTGAACAAATTACTTAGGCTATCCATGTCTCAGTATCCTCATTTCTAAAATGAAGATCATGATACCGACACCCCAGAAAGTTACTGTGAAGATAAAGAGGAATATATGCAGATGTCTAATATAACTTGTGGCACAGACATGTGTTAACAAATGGCAGCAGCACTTATTCTTTTTATTAAATTATCTTATGGTTTACCCACATAGCTTAGCCTGATGACCAGTTAGCTGGTGACAAGACTTGGACAGCAGGGCCAACAACCTCCCAAAAGGTCGTTGGGAGGATGTTTATCAAACCTGGACCTTCTATGAATCAACAAAATACTCTTTGCCTTGCCAAACACACCACAACAATTATCAAAGCCAAGGGCTACAGATACAGATTCAACAACATGTAGCGAGAGCTTTAAACATCACCCAGAAATTCCAACTGAAAGAATTTATTCTAAAAGAAAAAATCAATGTGGTCAAAAAAGATTTATGTCCAAGGATGTTTAAAGAAGCATTACACATAATAGTAAAAATAATATTAAGTGATGAACAATAGAGAATTGATTAGGTAAACTGTGATATATTCATATATGATAAAATATTATGAAAGCTTTGAAAAGTATGATCATTTTTAATAACAGGAAAATGTTCCAATTTTTTTATACAATAAAAGAAAAATTTAGGCTGGGTGCGGTGGCTCACGCCTGTAATCCTAGCACTCTGGGAGGCCGAGGCAGGTGGATCGCTCAAGGTCAGGAGTTCAAAATCAGCCTGAGAAAGACTGAGACTCCCTGTCTACTAAAAATAGAAAGAAATTAATTGGCCAACTAAAAATATATAGAAAAAATTAGCTGGGCATGGTGGCGCATGCCTGTAGTCCCAGCTACTTGGAAGGCTGAGGCAGAAGGATCGCTTGAACCCAGGAGTTTGAGGTTGCTGTGAGCTAGGCTGATGCCACGGCACTCTAGCCTGGGCAACAAAGTGAGACTCTGTCTCAAAAAAAAAAAAAAAGAAAAAGAAAACAAAACAAAAATTTACAAAGTGTGCTAACGTGTCAATTTTTTTTCTTTTAAGATGAAAACTATATTTCAGGCTACAGGAGTAGTTATCTCTGAGTCAGAGACTTATAGGTAATTTTTATTTTCCACATTAGTGGAATATTATACAGGTATTTCGAACATTTCTACAATCAGTACATATTAATTTTATAATTGAAACACAAATACATACCTATTAGTATTATTAAGTGAGGCAGGGAAAAGAAATAGGTGGTCTTGGGCTATTCCTAATCCTTACCAGGTTTCTATATTCCATCTCTAATAGAAGGAATTTAATAGGATAACCACCCCTATACACATACCCCCCACCAAGATCATGTTAAACCTGGACCTTCTATGAATCAACAAAATATTCTTTGCCTTGCAAACACACTACAATAGCTTGGACTGGGGGAAGCTACCTGTTCTAGTTCAGACAATCCATGATCCTAGCATGGAAGGTATTCTCCTGTGAGCACAAATGGATGCTGGCTGGGCTCTAACAATAACAATGCCAATAATAATTTAAAAACACTCAGTATGTGTCAGTCTCAACCTATGTTATTTAATCCTCACAACAACCCTAAGAAGGAAATATCACCATTATTCTCTTTTTACAGATGAGATACTTGAGAAACAAACTTTCCCACAGTAAGAGAAAGGGTAGAAGCAGGATCTGAATCCAGGGTGTCTGACTGCAAAGCACGCCCTTGTAATCACACATTATATCCATGGAGTTCTCATAGAAGGCAGAAAGTCAAAATCCGTGAAAAGTTACCTGCTGGATTCCAGCAAACTCTTTATTCAACTCTTCTAGTTGGTCAGCTATCTTCTCCACAGACTTCTCTAAATCTTTCAATTTCTTTAGTTCAGCCTCTTCCTCTGGACTGTTCTATAATGGTTAAGAATAAAATAAAGTCAATAATCACCAAGAATAGTAGCCTCATCTGGAAAAAAGCTGACCAAAATTGGGCTAAATCACTCACCTAGAAAGAATGGTATTAAATTAACTCTGCTGCTTCTTGGAAAGCAAGTCAAAGAGTTATACATTAGGCCGGGCGTGGTGGCTCACGCCTGTAATCCTAGCACTCTGGGAGGCCGAGGCGGGTGGATAGCTCAAGGTCAGGAGTTCGAAACCAGCCTGACCAAGAGCGAGACCCTGTCTCTACTAAAAATAGAAAGAAATTAATTGGCCAACTAAAAATATATAGAAAAAATTAGCCGGGCATGGTGGCGCATGCCTGTAGTCCCAGCTACTCGGGAGGCTGAGGCAGAAGGATTGCTTGAGCCCAGGAGCTTGAGGTTGCTGTGAGCTAGGCTGACGCCACGGCACTCACCCTAGCCTGGGCAACAAAGTAAGACTCTGTCTCAAAAAAAAAAAAAAAAAAAAAAAAAAAAAAAAAAGAGTTATACATTAAGGTTTTCTATCTACAAAGACTTTAGACTATAGAGAAGGTATTAGGTAAACATTCTGGTGAGGGCCCTGACAGCTTGGGTTGAGAGAATGGAGCCAATTCAAGCGCCAGATTCAGCCTCAGCCCTGTACTGATCAACAGCCAGACTAAAGTCTGCAGGGTAAACAAATTACAGTGAACACCTGTGAGGAACCCAGAATGGCAAGACAGGCAGAATTCTATTCCTTTAAATGGAATTCCTATTAATAAATGTCAGCCTCCAACTGAGCTCTCCTATTTAACACAATGATAATGATGAAAATGATGAATACTTTTACTAAACACTACCAAAATGCCAGACACTATCCTAAGCACATTATCTGTATTATATTTTTAAGCCTTTTCACAACCCTATGAAGGAGGTACTATTTTACAGATGACAAAACTGAGACTTTTTAAATTTTTTTTTTAAATTTTTTATTTTATTTATTTACTTTTTTTTTCTTTTTTTTTTTTTTTTTTCCGAAACACTCTTCAAACTCAAAAACTGAGACTTAATGTAGCAAAGTAACCTAAGCTCACACTGCCCAAAAGAGGTGAAGCAGATTTAAGTTCAGACTTGGCTCCACACACTCCAGGTCAGCTCCTACTAGAGGTCTCATACCTTCTTCAACTCAACCCCTGAGTCTTGCCTGTTGCACATCACAATTCTCTCTGACCCTTAAGCAAGAAATCTAGAGTATTTTCCCTTCTCTCACCTAAATAATTGGTAGTCAGGTCCAGCAGCTTCCTGTATTGTTATACCATCCCAATTGTTCATTCTTCTTTGTGGCCAAATCCTTAGTTCTAGTCTTCTGGTAGTTCCAAATTCCAAATTAGATTTCTTTGCCTTCACTTTGCTAATCTCTGTTCTCTCTACTCAGCTACTTCACTAGAGGTATGGGAACTTCATGTGCTCAACAATTCCACTGTGTCACAATTCAAGGCTGGCCACAGCCCTCTCTCATCACCCAAGGGGCTGCTGCCCTCACCTATCACCCAGTGACTCGTTTTCTCCCCTACTTGGTTCTTTAGTCTGCACCTACCCTTCCAGTCAAAGAGCATTTTCCTTTTGTGGAAGATTTTTGTTAATATGGTGGTTAAAGGAAGAGAGGCTCCTGAAACCAAACAGAGTATTTATTTTTAATATCTACAGGTTTACTTTAACAAAAAACTCTTGCAAATTCCACCCTAAGTAAATAAGGCCTGTCCCAGGCACAATTTTAACTAGACTTCACCATCAAGTCAAAAGCCATGTTATTGAAGCAGCACAACCACTCCTAATTCCTGGAGGGAAAAGTCCTAACCAATAGGAGCAAGATATAAGAACAATAAAACTGGTTAATCTCACCAAATAAATAAAGACTATATTTGTTTAGACGGGTGTTTCACCAAAGCAGAATCTGGGACCCCAATTTGGCCTTCTAAACAGAAACATGTACATAAGAGTTTAGTCATTTGATTCTGAGGATTTCTGGTGGAAAAAGCAATTTACCTTTTTCCCAATTAACATGACCCGGCAACCATTTTGTATTCCAAGTGATGACAATGGTGTCTCCATTTCCTTCAGAGATTTTCCTGAAAAGAGAAGAAAGGCATGCCAAGTTGTAACAAGTATATAACACTGAAGATAGATTTCAGCAAAGGCACAGGTAATAGACAAGCGTGTTCACTAATAGGTAAAAGATAAATTGGTATAACCTTTTTAAAGGGTGTCTAAACTCAGTAATTTCACTTCTAGATATTTATCCTAAACAAATAACTGCACAGTAACTATCATATAATAATATTCCGTGCAACCTTATTCATAATTGTGAGAAACTGGAAAAAGCCAAGTATTTAGGAATAGGGGACTGATTATATATCCATACAATAGAAGACTTTGTAGGCATTCAAACTTATTTTTCCAGGAAACTTCAATTCCACAGTGAATGCTTATCACCCCATGTTATTATGAGGGGTTTCACCCAGGGGAACATTTTTTGTCTTTGTACTTTCCTCTATTTTGAAACATGAATTTCTACTGCCTTTATAATTATGAAATAAAATGTTTTACGAAAGAAAAGACAAGAAATTATACTACGAATTATAAATAAAAACGCTTCCTATTACTAAATTCTTTATAATGGCTGATATCCAATGGGATAAATCTGCCCGATCAGATATCAGAATAATGAGTTCCCATGGGAGTGAGAAGACAGAAGGGAGAGGTAAGTCCTGACAGAAATCAGCATCATCTGCTTGGCCTACCACATCCAGGGCCCCAGTAAATTTGTTCAAAACCTTCTTTGGAGCTGGACACGGTGGCTCATGCCTGTAATCCCAGCACCTTGGGAGGCTGAGGTGAGAGGACTGCTTGAGGCCAGTAATTTGAAACCAGCGTGGGCCACATAGTGAGACCCCATCTCTATTTAAAAAGAAAAAAAATAGAAAACAAAAACTAAATAAATGTCTCTTTAAAAAAAACATATTCTTTGAGTCAACATAGTGCCAAGCACTGGAAACACAGCAGTATTTCTGCTCTCATGGAGTTTGTTATTCTAACAGAGAAATCAGATGTTAAGCAACTAAGAAATTATTTAATGGTATCAAATGATTTCAATACAAGGTATGCAGAAGTAGTGAGGCAGTACCATGTGAACATATAATGAGAAGAAGATCTAACCTAGCCAAGGAAGACTGCTCATATACTTCATCAAAAATGATGAGATTGGCTGGGCACGGTGGCTCATGCCTGTAATCCTAGCACTCTGGGAGGCTGAAGCCGGAGGACTGCTCAAGGTCAGGAGTTCAAAACCAGCCTGAGCAAGAGCGAGACCCCATCTCTACTAAAAATAGAAAGAAATTAATTGGCCAACTAAAAATACATAGAAAAAATTAGCTGGCCATGGTGGCGCATGCCTGTAGTCTCAATAAATACTTGTTGAAGAAATGAATGAATAATCAAATAAGTAAAAATTGTCCCAGTTTGAAAACTGAAAGAGTTATCATTAGGAAAAGCTAAGTAGTTTCAAATCTTTCCTTTAGCCATAAGGGCTCAAAGCTGGAAGAAAAATGCCTACCTTTAAATATGAGTTTCTGAAAAGGCAGTGGAACCCCTGTGGCCTCTTCAACAACCTGGGCCAGGTCTTGGACAACTGGTTCACTGCTGCCTTGCTGGGGGGTAACATGAAGGTCGTGCTTCTCGTTGCCTGGGGAGAAAGAAAAGCCTTTGATGAAAATGACTCTTTCGTATAAACCAATATAGGCTGACTCTTCATTAAACTTATTTACCAGTACCAGCCTTTAAAGCCCAACTTATATGCCACCTACTCCAAAGAGCCTATCCCCATCTGCCCTGGTTTCCTCTGGTGACCTGCTCAAGGATTTGTTTCCTCTATTATAATAATTAACAATATGAATGATATCAGCTAACATTTTATGCACAAGGGGCTGTACTAGGTTCATTTCATGCATTATCTTATTCAATCCTGAGAACAACCCCATGAAGTAGGTACCTATTATTCCCTGTTTCACAGATGAGCAAACTGTTAAGTTCAGTTAAGTCCTGCCAATTAAGAGCCAACTGGTAGAGCCAGAACTTGACCTCAGATCTAGCTGATTCCAAAGCCCATGCTTTTCATCACAATTCATCTGCCTCTTGTGGCCTGACTGCTCTGTACCCTGTATTGTACTGGTCTTGTCACCCTTGCTATAAGGCAAGGGACTGTTTTCTTCCAAGTCTCTTCCTCTCTCGGCACACTTAGAGTACACTCATAGTTGGTGCTCAGTAAATAGACAAATGAGTACAGTCAGCAGAGAATTTTTTTTGAAGTAGAGATGTCAATTCTTTTCCAGGGATGTGGACAGTAAGGAGGTAGCCTGTGCCCAGTGCCTTACACCAAGCTTTGAGCTCCCCCAACAGCCCCGTGAGGTCAGTGGGGGCAGGGGTTACCAACTCCACAGATAAGACACCAGATGCCCAGAAAGGAGACATTCATCCCAAAGTCACTCAAAACTGCAGGATCTAGAATCCTTGTCTCCGGATTCCGAGGTCCTTCTGGTCTCCCCCACTTGGTTCTGAGAAAACCTTATAGACTCAGCTCTCCAGTGTACTGACGTTGTTTCTGTGTCAACTCCAACAACAGGCAGACCCAAAGGGTGCCCAGAGTGTAATTCTTGGACCCACAGGCCACCCAAACAGCGGACATGAGGCGTTCGACACGGAGAAAGCACTCAATAAATAAGGAACACCCTTCCAAGTACGAAGTTCAGACTCATCCCAACATGGTTAAATACAAGCCTGACAAAAAGACCCACAATAACTGTGGGGGAACAAAAACAACTAGGCTCGAGACGTGAAGCACGGACATGCTCGAACACCCTGGATCCAACAAATGTCCAGAGACAAAATACACCGGCCACATGGAAAGGTGTGCTGACACAGCCCGGGACAAAGCTGGCCCCACGGACACAGCCAAGAACCCACACCTCCGGAAACCAGGACAAACACAAGGACACACGCTTCCGGAGGACACGTGGCCAAACCCACAGACCCTGTCGGATCTTCGGACCCGGCAGAGAGCCCACCCGGCCACCCGGCACTCACTGTGGGTAACTGTCACGGTGAGCCCGGCTGCCGCCATTTCGTCCCCGGTCACCTCCTCGCTCCGAGTCATCTCGCTCTGGGCCACCTCCTCGCTCTTGTCCACCTCCTCGCTCCGGGCCACCTCCTCGCTCCGGGCCACCTCCTCGCTCCGGGCCACTTCCTCGCTCCGGGC
>VBSM01003204.1:29259948-29270636 GCA_008086735.1 Cheirogaleus medius | reverse complement strand
GAGGCAGAGTCTCACTCTGTAGCCCAGGCTAGAGTGCAGTGGCATCATCATAGCTCACTGCAACCTTCAGCTCCTGGGCTCAGGCAATGCTGCCTCGGCCTCCCAAGTAGCTGGGACTATAGGTGCGCATCATCAAGCCAAGCTAGTTTTTAAATTTTTTGTAGAGACAGGGGTCTCATTATATTGCCCAGGCTGGTTTCAAACTCCTGGCCTCAAGCAGTCCTCCTGCCTTGGGCTCCCCAAGTAATGGGATTATAGGCGTGAGCCATGGAACCCAGCCTAATTTGCATTTTAGTAGTCTTCCTCTGGCTGCTGTGTTGAGAATGGACTATAGTAGAGCAAGGGCAGAGGTGGGAACACTAGTTAGGAGGCCATTGTAGTAATCCAGGTAAGCTAAATGTGGCTTGGACCAGAGGGATAGCAATAGAGGTTGGATTCTAGATATATTTTGAAAGTAGAGCCAACAGGATTTGCTGACATATTGAATGTGGGATATGAGAGAGAAAGCCTTTGGAAGGGGCTTAGCAATAATTTGTGGGTTATTCAAAGGTGGTAGCCATCACCATATCCCTATGTATGTGCATCCTAGTGGTCAAATTTTACTGCAACTGGATTTTAAAACAACAGTTATAAAACAATACTTATTTATTAACAAGCTCTAAACTTGATGAATAAGAGAAACAATAAAAAAAGATAATCTTTAGGATAAAAATCAAAACAACAGACAATGTAGTATTTTTAAGTATGTTCCATACTTCACTTACTTTTCTGTGTCCTTTACTTCTAAGTTCATTCTATTCTGGAATGGTCAATAGGCATTTTCTACAAAATTCACCCCAAAAATAATTCTCACAGATTATTCTTCTGTCCCAATCAGCCTCTTGTTTATAGAAACCTCAAACTTAATCTCTCTCATGAGCTCTCTTATCCCCACCAGAATCTTCTACATGTAACATGCTAACTTGTAGAAAATATAATTAACTTTGTTATTCATAGAAGTTAACCTATATAGGGTACAGTAGCCCTACTTTTAATAAAGAATCTAAGTCTTGTTCTTTGGTTTTGTAATAGAATTCAGTTTTATGATGTATTCATGTATCCTCTAAAGCAGGTAGGTTTCCCTTTAATCAGCCACACAAAGTATTTTTATTCCAGGGAGAGAATAAAGGGAGAGAGCTATTCAAAAACTTTGGTGATTCCTGCAACTTTCACAGCAAGAGATAATAGAACAGACTAGGTATCACTCATTTATTCATTCATTCAACAAACATTTATTGAGCACCTGGTATATGCCAGGCATTGCTCATTGTAATATTAATATTTCCAAAGTAGACAAGGCCCTGTCCCTGCTCACAGAGCTTACGGTCTAAGGGTATTCTGTATTTCTTTTGACATTAAATTGAACAATCAGAAAGTAATCGTAGGAGAGCCAATATTATAGAATGATTGAAATGTGATCCTTTGAGTCAGATAATGGTGAGTTTGAATTTTGAGTTTTAAATTTCTAATTCTGTGACCTTGGGTGAGTAATAATCACTTGGAGCCTTAGTGTCTCTTCATGTTTAAAATGGAACCTATGTTACAGCCTTGTTGAGAGGATTAAATAATATGTGTAAAGTGCTTTAGCATAGCGCTTGGAATGTTGTATTTGAGGTCAGTTATTTCATTCTTTTAACCCATTTGGACCTGAAAACAACAATAATACTAAGAAATATACACATGTACATACACATATACACTCAGCTTTGAGATTGCCTGGGTATGTTGGGATCTAGAAAGACTTTGTCACAATCATGCTTGAGGAAAAAATCTGGAAGTGGGTGAAAGTATTCAGGAATAAATCTGGGAGGATTCTTATGATACTATACACTGGTCTCTCTCACTAGATGGTGAGTTCTTGGAGTCCGACTCTGTGTCTGCTTCAGTCTGGTAACCCTACTGAGGGGCTGGTGGTAGACACCAACCATATCTTTGTTGAGTGGGTGTCTAAAGACTTTCAGGGCAATTACTGGAACCATGTCACCATCCATGGGTTGTTGGAACCTACCCAGGCTTAGGCTTCTTACAGCTGACCACTGTAGCTTCACAAGCCCCTCCCTAGCCTAAATCCATGGGTTAGATTCAGGGCCTCCTAGAATCAGAGAATGCAAGGCAAGATCCTATAGTGTACTGTCCCATGCATGCTCAAGCTGTGTTACCAGGAGCATTTGGCTACTCTGGTATTTTCCTGGGCAGTTTCTTAGGGATGTTTCCTCAATTGTGGGAATCCCCATCTGAGTGTCTCCTTCCTAAATCCTTTACCTCAGCATATTCCTGCTCCTTCTGAACAGCCAACCACCTTACTCAGAATCGGATATCCTTTCAAATCTCTATACCTTGATTCTTCTCTCAAATGACTTGCTGATCCTTGGTTGACTAAAGTAAAGAATGCTTTTCTGTGTTTATCATTTTGTTTTGTTTTGTTTTTGTTAAACAGGTTCTCTAATTGAACAACTAACTACAGAAAAATATGAGTGCATGGTATGCTGTGAATTGGTTCGAGTCACAGCCCCAGTGTGGAGTTGTCAGAGCTGTTATCATGTGTTTCATCTGAACTGCATAAAGAAATGGGCAAGGTCTCCAGCATCTCAAGCAGGTGAATTATTTTTCTTTTCTGAGTAGTTATTCTTATTCATTTGATATGTTCAGGTTTTAAAGCTACCTTTAAAAATACTGTTTAATCCCACTTAAATATTTTTGTCTGCAAAGAAAATGTGTTACTTTAATCACATTTCAGATGACCAGAATTCAGCTATAGATCTTAAATAAACTAGCTAAACATAACAACATTAAATTATATTTAGGTTGTGATAAAATGAGTTACTTTTATTGAAAATGTTAACATTTATTTATTTTTCTCCAACATACTGATTTTATTTCCTTTGGATATATACACAATAGTGTGATTACTGTATCATATGGTAATTCTATTTTTAATTATTTTTTTCTTCTCTCTCTCTCTTTTTTTTTTTTTTAATTTCTTTTAGAGACAGGGTCTTAGTACACATTGCCCAGGCTGGTCTCAAACTCCTGGGCTCAAGTGACCCTCCTGCCTCAGCCTCCCGAGTAACTGGGACTACGGGCATGCGCCACTATGCCCGGCTAATATATTTTTTCTATATATTTTTAGTTGTCCAATTAATTTCTTTCTATTTTTAGTAGAGACGGGGTGTCGCTCTTGCTCAGGCTGGTCTCGAACTCCTGAGCTCAAACAATCCACCTGCCTGGGCCTCCCAGAGTGCTAGGATACCTTTAGGATATTGAAGTTGGTTTCTGCCTTTCACAGATCTTCTCTATAGTATATTGTAGGCTTTTCCCAAAGTATACTAGTATTCTATTCTGTGGATAATGCAAATGTTATTAATAGTATGCTTTCTGAACTATGGGTCTCTAATTCAAAATGTATAGGTTTTTCTGGATATACTCAAATATGTTGGCCGGGCACAGTGGCTCATGCCTGTAATCCCATACTTTGGGAGGTTGAGGTGGAAAGATTGCTTGAGGCCAGGAGTTTGAGACCAGTCTGGGCAATATAGTGAGACCTCATCTCTACAAAAAAATTTAAAAATTAGCTGGGTGTGGTGGCACATGTCTGTAGTCCCAGCTATTCAGGAGGCTGGGGTAGGATGATTGCTTAAGGAGTTCAAAGTTGCAGTGAGCTATGAGCTGGAGCTACTGTACTCCAGCCTGGGCAACACAGCAAGCCCCTGTTTCTAAAAAATAAAAATAAAACAAAATTTTACCCTATTTTTTTGAGCTAAGATTCAGATAATGTTGACATTAGAAATAAAACAAAATGGATACCCACTTGATTCACTGTATCTGAAAGTCCTTATAAATATAATCCCAAGTGCAGTATTTGAGCAAAGCATTCAGTGTTGTGAATTTGTTTCTTTTTGTGTGTGTGTGTGTGAATTTGTTTCTTAAATGTCTGTTATACTTAACATTGAAATTACTACCCCTGCTTCAATATTGTAGCTTCTTATAGATTTAAATTTTTAAAGATTACATGTGCTTTTTGAAAGAAAATTCATTTGGCTTATTCCCATTTTTCTTGACAGATGGCCAGAGTGGTTGGAGGTGCCCTGCCTGTCAGAATGTCTCTGCACATGTTCCTAATACCTACATTTGTTTCTGCGGTAAGTTTGTTTCCATACACTGGAGTCTCTTTCACTTCATGTATTGAACCTCAATTTCCAGTCCAGGAGAGGTGGTCTGCTGGGCATGTTTTAGAAGTTACTAAGACTTCAAAGCTGTAAGAGCCTCCAAGACCATACTCATGTGGTCCATCACATAACTAGAGTCACAGCCTTTGTGCCCTTCACAGGCTTTTCTGGAGATGGGCCTTCTCATCATGCCAACCAGGCTCGTACAGCTTCTGAGCTGTGGTGTGGGTCTCCCTAGTCTTAGCTTGAGACCAGAGCCGACCAGGTGGCTGAGACAGCTATGGATATGAGCTTCCCTGATCCCTAGCTGTATGTAACAGCTTTGATATTCCAGATTTGAGCAGCATGAGTAAAAAGTAGTGTTTTTTTTAATCCAAGAAATAAATCATTAGCATTTATAATAAACAGAGAGATTTTCTATATACCAGCCTTACAAACTCTATCCTTGCGTCCTCCCTCTTTATGGAATACTTCTTCCTGTTTTTGAATAGCTCAGTTCCCCTATATATCAGGAAAAACTTTCCATGATCCAGATGCTTATTCTTACTGCTAGCCTGTTTTTTGCATGTCTTTTTTTTTCTTTCCTGCCTGTCTTTTAATAACTAACCTTCTCTATCTAGTTGTTGATTTTTCAGATTTTGTTTCTTAACCATTTGTTTTCCTCCTTGAACCATTGCATTTTTGTTTCTGTCCTTGTTGCCAGACTGAAACTGTATTCAGAAGTCATCAGTGACCTCTTGCTAACCATATCTAGAGCTGATTTATGGGTTCATAACCTTTTTGGCAGCATGACAGCCCTTGACACCTTTGACCCCCCCTTCTTGAAATGACTAGCTCTTGCATGCTCTCCTTATTTTTCTAACCAATTAGCTCATATTTCTCCTTTCCTGTTACTTAGCAGCTTCCACCAAGAGTGAGTCATTTAAACTCTTCTAGATACAGTATCTTGGTGAACTCATTGACTATCAGATGTTTCCCCCTCTTTTCTTTAAATTCTCATCCATTGTTTACTTTAAGATCTGACCCCAAATGCCCTATTCCAGAGGAAGCTTACCTTTGTTAGCCCCTCTCTCACTTTGGCCACTCTTTTACTAGGAATCTGCTGGTCTTATATATATTTTACTGTCAAATTCTGAGGCTTTTGTTTGTTGTTTTGTTTTGTTTGAGATAGGGTCTCACTTTGTTGCCCAGGCTAGAGTGCAGTGGCGTCATCATAGCTCACTGCAACCTCAAACTCCTGGGCTCAAGCAGGCCTCCTGCCTCAGCCTCCCAAGTAGCTGGGACTACAGGCACTTGCCACCAGGCCTGGCTAATTTTTTCTATTTTTGGGGTCTCACTCTTGCTCAGGCTGGTCTCAGAACTCCTGTCCTCAGGCAGTCCTCCCGCCTTGGCATCCCAAAGTGCTGGGATTAGAGGCGTGAGCCACTGTGCCCGGCCAGGCTGTGATTCTTTATGGAAATTAGTTTGATGGCTGTGTGTAGAGTATTTTGGTGCCTAAACAGTTTGGGGACTTAAAATAATACACATGAAGAATAATAAAGGTCTATAATGAGTGGGCTAGAAAGGAAAAGGTAAACAAGAATTAATAGCAAAGAGAAAGGGAGGAACCCAAATGTGACTCCAAAGTTTCATGCTTTTGGAACTGGTGATACCAAGGAAAAGAGCAGGTCAAAAGAACAAAGTTTGGCGGGAACAGTGAATTCAGTTTAGAAATGTTGAGTTGGAGGAGTGGGCAGGACATTCAGTGATAGATGTCCAACAGACACATAGGAATATTTGAAGATCAGGACGTAGGGATGATAGCCACAGTTGAGGGAAGTGGATGAGAACCTAGTGGGTAAAAAGGGTAAGAAGTGAAGAAGGGATGTGATACAGAACATTGGAAGGGAAAGGAAAAAACCCATCATATAGAGTCAGGGAAAAGAAGTGGAGCCATTGGAAGATGTCAGGGGAAAGCCAGGGCGCTGTGTTGGAGCAAGAAAGCACAGAGGCAAGGGAGGCTTTTGTAGTAGTCTGGAGATGCGATTTTGCCAGTAGAGAGAAAAGAGCAGGAGTGGGAGAGGAGAGGAGGTGAGAGATACTGTGTGGGAAAGATTGACAAGATTTGGTGATTAAGTAGAATGTTGAAAGAAGAAGAGGAGTCAGCGAAGATTAGTTTTTGAGTGTGACTCTGACAGTGATGCTGACAGAAGTAGGGAACACTGAAGGAGGGGTTGGGTTATAGATGGAAATGTGAACTTTGACTATGGATAAAATCAGTTTGAGATGATTGTGAAACCCCAAGCAGAGATGTTCAGCGGACGTTTGGACAAGTGGGACCAAAACTGAGGATTCAGGACAAGGCAGAAACTGTAGATTTGGGAACTGTAGATTCAGGAACTGACCTTTAGGTGTATTGAACCTCTCAGCATGAATAAAATTTCGTTTTATTCATGAGACAGTATAGAGAGAAAAGCAGAGGTCTTGGACTGGGGATGTCTGTCTTTTAATGTGCAAATTGCCCAAGTGAGGATGAATTCCTTAAGGGCAAAGAGGAATCTGTGCCCCTGTTTTACTCTTCCCTCCTCTGCGCTAAGTGGATGGAAGATAGTCAAGATTTGCACAGTGACATGGATTATAAAATTATACCCCTTTTATGCCTACTTTACAGCTTTTGAATAGGTGAGTTCCTACTACAGAGGGCATTTATATCCCTTTCATCTCTTACTGTCTGCTCCCCTTCCTCTAGTGTTCTTCCCTTATTCCCTCCTCTGATCTTTACAGCAGCTTTTTCCATGTCTGTCTCGAGGCCATTTTCAAAAAGCTTATCTTATAGGTATTTGTATCAGATTAAATATGTCCATTAGTCAAAATGGCATTTTCATAAGTAAAAATGACTTTTTATTTATCTTTCCTGGGTAATCCAGAATTTAAGATTTATCATACTCAGTGAAGCTGTTGATGAATAGCATTACATTCATCTTTTTATTTTAGAATGTGAGATAATACATTTGTTGAACGAATGAAAACCACACTAACGTTCCATGCTGTCTAGCTATACTGTACTGTTTCATTAAAGTTGAGAATGTGGTTGAAGTTTTTACCATTGACTCTCTGATCTGATGTTTTAGGCAAGGTAAAGAATCCTGAATGGAGCAGAAATGAAATTCCACATAGTTGTGGTGAGGTTTGTCGAAAGAAACAGCCTGGCCAGGATTGCCCACATTCCTGTAACCTGTAAGTTGGAATGCTAGACCTCTTGGGATTCCTAGTGGATATGCTTTGCTGGTGGCTTTAAGTACACATATCTGGTTAACATGTAACTTATCAGGGTGAAGGGTGATATGGAACCATTTACTGAGCACTTACTCTGTGCCAGGCACTCTACATAAGTTAATTTGTTGAGTCATTACCACAACCCAGTGATGTATGGTTATTTATCATTTCCATTTACAGATGAGGCTTCGAAAGGCCAAGCATCTTGCTCATTGTCACAGTGCTAGGACATGGTGAAGCGGCGGTTTCCAAAGCCAGTGTTCCTTCCACTGTATTACACTGCTGGCTTCTAAGAAGAAATGACACTCATGTATTTTATCCCCCAGTGATATGCAGGTCCAAAGAGAATGTATACACCAGCCTTCTATCTGGAGAAAGACAATTGTTTAAGGTCCTATCAGACAGTGTTTTGAGAATGTGGATCTTTTCACTACAGTAAATAGCAAGCTTTATAATGTATCCAGTCAGCTTCTAAATAATAAGAGAAATGCACAGTAATAGAGAAGCAGTTGATCAGTTACAAATACATTCCTACAAACCAAGGTTTAAAAACTGGGTTCAAGTCACTTAAATAGTTACAGTACCTTGGACAAGTTACTTAACTTCTCTAAGCCTGGATTTCTGCATCTGTAAAATAATAATGATATGAATAATAATACAGGGTTCTATGAAAATTAAATGAATTAATGAACCTATGAGGCTTGGTACAGAGTCTGGCAAGTGGTCAGAAAATGGTAATTCTTGCTTTTTATTACCCAAATGTTGAGAGTAAAACATCAGAGTGTTATCTTGGTGCTTCGACTGCATGGAGCAAGGGGTAAATATTGGACCAGGGGCCTTGTGATCAAGGTGATGGTGGTGCTTGGGAAATGTCAGTAGGTGTAGAGCTGTTTCAGATCGAGCTAAACAGCATGGTCTGCAATCTGCTAGGCAGTCGTCTGCCTCCTTCCCTTTGACTGCTTGCATGGGCTCTTCCTCAGGACTCATTTACTTAAGCCATTCTTTCCTTTAGCTGACATTTTAAGTAAATTCAGTAATAAGAAATTAACCATCTGCATGGACTGTCTTTCTGAAGCCTTCAGCAGAAATGTGCTCTTATTGTAACTACCAGAGAACATCAAAAGTGACATAAATCAGGTGGTCAACACCATGTCTGAAGGGAAAGGACACCTTAAAACCACTCCTGTGTCTCACACTTGGAACTGTCCTTTTACCCCTATCAGGACCATAAAGGTTGCTGAAACCCATTCCCCAACAGCACTTTCCTGGTCTCAAAGAAAGCTTTGCATTTCTCTTATTGACATTTATCAGGACTCAGAAGCCACATCTGGCCCCTTTCTCTCTTTTGGTTTGTTCTTCTAAGTTATAAAATTCTCTAGAGCAGTGAGTTCTTGACCCTGGCTGCATATTAGAATCATTTAAGGAACATTTTTAAAAATCAGTACTGAGTCTCTGCCTCAGAGCAATTGAATCAGAATCTCTGAAAGTGGGTTCTGAATAGCTATAGTTTTTAAATCTCTCTTGGTGATTCCAATATGTAGCCAGTGTTACAACCACTGCTCTAAAAATTAAGAAAACCTGAGATTGAGTCTAGGCTTCTGAGATATTTGAAACAACCTGGAGTCACCCAAATTGACCAGCAGCTTATCTGTCCATCTAAAGTTATTTAAATGTGCAACCATGAAAATTGTTTCACCTGAAAGGTGAAAGGGTTGGGACATATGTGAAATACAACTACTGAATAATGATACTCATCTTTAAAGAAACATGCTTAACCTTATGTCTACTTTATGTCAAAATGGGTCACCTTACAAGACTAGGCACTTGTTCCTGGGTTGTTTTCAGTGTTTAAATCTTGTTTAAAGATTATTAAATATTGTTGGTTTAGGAGTCCCATTAAAAAAAACTAAAAAACTCAGGCAGACCACTTTATAGGCACACTTTATGCCAAATTCTATTACTGACCTGATTAATTAGGCTTGACTCTGATTGACTTTTAATTCCTAAAGGATTATGATTTGCCATCACTTAGAATGCTCCTTCCCCAAAAAAAGTTGTAGAAGTTCCCAAAATGTTTTAAGTAGTGGTATTTCTATACCAGTCTGTAATTTACCAGACAACAGCATTTATTTGTCCTTTTTTTTTTTATTTTTTTTGAGGCAGAGTCTTACTCTATTGCCCAGGCTAGAGTGAGTGCCATGGTGTCAGCCTAGCTCACAGCAACCTCAAACTCCTGGGCTCAAGTGATCCTTCTGCCTCAGCCTCCCAAGTAGCTGGGACTACAGGCATGCGCCACCATGCCCCACTAATTTTTTGTATATATTTTTAGTTGGCCAATTAATTTCATTCTATTTTTAGTAGAGACAGGGTCTCGCTCTTGCTCAGGCTGGTTTCGAACTCCTGACCTTGAGTGATCCGCCCGCCTCAGCCTCCCAGAGTGCTAGGATTACAGGCATGAGCCACCGCGCCCGCCCAACAGTATTTATTTGAAATTTGGAATTTATTCAAATTCCATTTTGTAATTTTTTTTCTATTAATCTCTATAACATAGCTCCTATAAAAAGCATTCTGTTAAGAGATCTAATTCTGACCTATAGCATATCACTCAGCTCAGTTCTTTCCATGGCCCTGCGTTCTGTCCCTATGTTACTTACTAGCATGCCTCCCCTCATGTCAGTCTTCTTTTCACTGTTCCCATTGTTAACGCAGTGCCTGATTATTATTTCACTAGCTGATGAGAAAATGTATGTACTTCTCATGGACCTAGTAGATTTGAGCTCTGTTAGTTTGCTTAAATTCTGATGTTCTATAGGACTGTATTGGCCATCCTGCCATTCACCTGAGTAGCAAGCTATTTTTATGCCTACACACTGCTGTAACTGAGCCAAGACCATATTTGAAAATGTCATCTTTGACTGTCAGACCCAAGTAAAAATAGTATTCTGGTTGGGCTTTATTTTTCTAGTTAAATATTCTGAAGTGATAATGCTGTCACTTTTTTTCTTCATAAAAATATAGTTGATATCTTTTAAAAAATAGCTTCATCAACTTTAGAAAAATACAAAGACATTTTATAGTAGGTTTATTTGTTGCTCATTCATAATAGGACTCAGTTGGAGCAGCTTTGTTCAAGTTTATTTATTTATTTATTTTGCATAGGAAACTGTGTATTTATTTTTTTTTAATCATATAATAGGGGTACAGATATTGTTAGGGTTACATACATTG
>VBSM01003204.1:29235883-29259848 GCA_008086735.1 Cheirogaleus medius | reverse complement strand
AGCGATCCTCCCACCTTGGCCTCCCAAAGTGTTGGGATTACAGGTGTGAGCCACTACACCCAGCTGTGAATTTCTAAAGTAAAAGATTCATAGGTAGATATAAATAAATGATAGATATAAATAGTACTTTTCTATAAATAGTAGTTTCCTGTGCTGCCCGGATCCTGTTTTACAATCTCATAAGTCAGCGGTCCCCAGCCTTTTTGGCACTAGGGACCAGTTTCATGAAAGACAGTTTTTCCATGGACTGGGGTGGAGTTGGGGGTGGGAGGCGTGTGGAGCTCTGCAGCCTGGGGGTCAGGGACCACAGTTATAAGTGATTAAGAAGTTGTATACACAATGAGATTGTGAACTTACCCATGTCAGGTGAAATGCCAGAGCCACAGCAATTTTTTTAGCCTCTAGTGGGTGACAGAACCAGGAGTTGAACCCAGGTCTGTTAAGGTCCAAGAGGCAGGGATCATTTTCCTGTGCCTAGCATAGTACCTGGCATCTAGGAGATCTTCAGTGAATGTCGTTGAATGAAAGATTAAGTGACCCCAGAATGCACCCTCTTTTCATTATAATACAAGTTCGCTGGCATCATCAGTACAAGGACCACTGATAGCTATGGAGTGCCTCTGAGGTCCAGTAAGATATAAAAATGATCTCTGAACCATGAGATGAGATAGATCATGTAGATTTTCAGTGGTGTGTGTTTATTTAGCATTTACTGAACTTAGTGTGGCCTGAGATTCACATGCTAGGGTTCTGGGTCACAAAGGTCAGATACTGGCTCTGCCACTGACTGGATGTTGATCCTGGGCAAGTTGCTTGGTCTCGATGAACCTCATTTTTCTTATCATACAGTAGAAAAATTGTAGTTTCCACCTCAAGAGGTTGATGTTAGCCATGGTTCTAGGCAAAATGGTAGCATGATAGGTCAATGTTAGCCATTATGCTGAGAACTGCAAATTGATCCTCTATGTATTTAACATAAATATATAGTTGAAATGAGAGTAGGGGCAGAATGAAACTCTTCTTGTAGGACTGTAGACTCCAAGTGCTAAATCATTGCCCTGGAAACAGACCTGAAGATAATTGTCTAAAAATACTGGCCTCGGCCGGGCGCGGTGGCTCACGCCTGTAATCCTAGCACTCTGGGAGGCCGAGGCGGGCAGATCGCTCAAGGTCAGGAGTTTGAAACCAGCCTGAGCAAGAGAGAGACCCCGTCTCTACTAAAAATAGAAATAAATTAATTGGCCAACTAAAAATATATAGAAAAAATTAGCCAGGCATGGTGGCGCATGCCTGTAGTCCCAGCTACTCGGGAGGCTGAGGCAGAAGGATTGCTTGAGCCCAGGAGTTTGAGGTTGCTGTGAGCTAGGCTGACACCACGGCACTCACTCTAGACTGGGCAACAGAGTGAGACTCTGTCTCAAAAAAATAAAATAAAATAAAAAAAATAAAGAAAAAGAAAAATACTGGCCTCATATCCTTCTCTAGCCAGGAAGCTGACAAAATCGGGATATTTAGTAGAACAAAACTAGAATGATTTCTCCACCCTGAATCAAATTCACATACAGTATGTTCTAAGTATTATAGCTGCATAAAAAGCCAAAATACTGGTGTCAGGAAAATGCCATTGTGCTTTCAGTGTGGGTATATCAGATCTGAGTACATTATAGCTGCCCTTCCCTCTCTGTCTGAAATGTACCGTGGGAGCTCCCGGCAGAGCTAGGACTAGAACCCAGATCTTCTAAACCTTCCTCCATGGCTTTTTCCCCATAGAGCATGCTGCTTTATAGACTCAAGAGATGATGTCACATAAAAAAAATACTTAAGAATAGCCTTCAGTTCCTCACTGGTCAGAAAATAGGAGAGAGAGAAAGGCAGGATGGAAAATGTGGAGAAAGAGAAAGTAATTGAGGAAATAAGAACTGGAGGTGGGAGACATATAGAAAAAAATGGAGGAAATGAGGTTAAGAGAAAGGTTTAGTGGGGTTCAAGGGGAGGGTTTGGACTTCAGTGTTAATTTAACAGTCCAACAAGAACTTTTAGACTGATGCGTCTTTACATCTCTTGTCTTTACAGACACACAGTTCGCTGTGGTCAGGCTGTCTCAGTCCACTGTTCTAATCCATGTGAGAACGTTTTGAACTGTGGTCAGCACCGCTGTGCTGAGCTGTGCCATGGGGATCAGTGCCAGCCTTGCCGGATCATACTGAACCAGGGTAAGTGGTGAGCACACCAGCTAGCAGTGCTCATGTAGTTTTCTGAAACCTTATTTATGGTTGTCGTGATACACATCAATTGGTCTCAAACCTGTAGTCACAGAGATTCTATTCAGCTCTGGTACCAGAGCTGATAGGTTGTATCCAGAATATTTAAAATATTACTATAAATCAATAAAAAAAGATGAACAATTCAAAAATGTGAGTGAAAGACTTGAAAGATGCTTCACAAAAGAAATTATAAAAATGGCTGAAAAACACATGGAATGTGCTTAACACCTTTAGACAATAGAGAAAATGCAAATTGAAACTATAAGGAGGGTAAAATAGTATAATCTCTTTGGGAAACAGTCTGGTAGTTCCTCAAAAGATTAAACATAGAGTTACCATTTGACCCAGCATTTCTACTCCTAGGCATATACCCAAGAGAAATGAAAATATGTGTCCCCACAAAACTTGTAAATAAGGCTGGGCACAGTGGCTCATGCCTGTAATCCTAGCACTAGCCAAGGCAAAAGGATCACTTGAGGCCAGGAGTTTGAGACCAGTCTGAGCAACATGGCAAGACTCTGTCCCTACAATGGAATATTATTCAGCCATTAAAAGGAACGAAGTTCTGGTACATGCTACGAAGCAGGCGAACCTCCACAATATACTAAGTGAAAGAAGCCAGTCACAAAAGACCACATATTGTATGATCCCATTTATATGAAATATCTAGAATAGACAAATCCATAGAGACAAAAAGTAGGTTAGTGGTTACCTAGGGATGGAGGGTAATGGCTAAGGGGTTCAGCGTTTTTGTTTTGTTTTTTTTTTAGTTATTGAAAATGTTCTAAAGTTGATTGTGATGGTGGACACACAACTCTGAATATACTAAAAGCCATTGAGTTGTATACTTTGGGTGAATTACGTGGTGTGTGAATTATGACACAATAAAACTGTTTAAAAAACAAAGAAACCACAGTGAGGTACCTTTTCACACCTATTAGGATGGCTAAAATAAAAAAGACTCATGACCAAATGTTGGCAAGGGTAGAGCAACTGAAACTCTCATACATTGCTGGCAGGTGTGTAAAATGATACACCCACTTCCAACAACTGTATGGCAGTTTCTTATAAATTAAACCTTTGTGTATCCCATGAGCCAGCCTTTCCACTCTTAGATATTTGCATACCTAAGTCACAAAAAGACTTGTACAGGAATATATGTTCATAAGAGCCCCAAACTGGAAACAACCCAAATGTCCATCAACAGAAGAGGGAATAGATAAATTATGGTATTCTCATGCAGTGGAATACTACTCAGCAATAAACAGGAATGGACTAGTGAAATTTTCAACAAAATAGATGAATCTCACAAACATTACATGAAAAAAGCTAGATACAGAAGAGAACTTTATGTTTCTATTTATATGAAATCTAAGAACAGATAAAATTAATATTTCATAATAAATATTAGAAAATGATTGCTTAGGGGTGGAAATTGGGGGAAAGGACAAAGAAATTTTCTGGGTTGACAGAAATGTTTGATATCTTGTTTTGGGTGGTAGTTACACAGATGTATACAATTATCAAAGCATATCAAACTGAATGCCTAAATATATGTGTTTATTATATGTTAATTATACCTCAGTGGGAAAAAAGGGAAAGTAACTATATAGATAGAAAAAAATTATTTTAAAAAATTGTGAACATAAGAGTATGTTTTTGATGTTTTTATTTTTGGTCTTGCTCTCTCTTGTTATTAGAATCTTGAAATGGGTCAGAAGAATCTAATTCAGTTTTCTCTTACTGCAGTTATCCCCGCTTTGCTGCCCAGAGTGGATGTTGCCAGTTATTCAGTCTCTGATTAAACAGCCTGAAAGCTCACTGTATTTTTAGGTAGCCAGTTTGGTCATGGGACAACTCTAATTGTCCCAGTTTTTTCTTTTATTGAACCAGCATCTGCTGACCTCAAATATCCTCTCATTGATCTGCTTTTCTCCACATTTTATGTTCCTACTCGGAGGTTCAAAATCAGCTGTGATATATTCTCTTCTTAGTGTTTCCTTTCCATGCCTAACAACTGTGATTGCTTCATTTCTTCCCTGTGAAACATGCTTACCAGATCACACATTCTCTTAGAAGTGATCACAGGATTGCCAGTTTTTTTGTGGGATTCATCAGAATCAATATTGCTCAAAGCTAGGGGTTCTCTGAATACTTCCTTGAGATTTTTGACTGAGACAGATGACTGATTAAATGTGTCCTGATTATTTTCCAGGCTAACACTTCTGTAGTCTATTCTCTATGGAGTAAAACTTAAAGGCTTTAATCACCTGTTCTGAATCCTGCCCCTGCCTGTGGGAACTTCCCCCAGTTTTATCCCTGGCCCAAGTGAGATAATCTTCTGTTCAAGCTCCTATTTTTGATATTGTCCTCAGGAGAATGTCAACTGTATACACAGTTTGATTATCCATTATGTCATATGGGTCTGTATTTAACAGGAGGTGTAGAAAAGCTCTATCCAGGTATTTATCAGGCCTATATAATCACAAACCATGCCGCATAGTAGTTCTCAGAATCTCAGTTAGGAGAAACAGTATTCAGAGAAGGTAGCTTACAGTATCTGTAATCCATGCATTCACCCACCTAGCCCCTTCTCTCTGTTTTTCTGTTTTTACAATGGCCCTTAGTCAGCATGGATCTTGGGCCACAATGTATTGGTGCCTTCTAGATTTTTATTTCATTAAATTTCACTTTGGTGTGATACTACTGACCTACGTTGGCACTTACAGTAAGAAACGGCTATGTAAAATGTTTTGTGGTGTGCTCTATTAGGATTTTATGTAAGGAACGGTGCTGTATATTACTCAGTGTTCTTTTTATGAGTCCTCTTGGGATAAATTCCTGCCTGGTCTTAGTTCCTAAAATAGTTGTTTTTCCTCAAAAACTATTGACCTCATTTTATCTTAGGAATCCTATATAACTGACCTAATGTTAGCCTTTACAGTGTACATTTTTAAACTATGGCTCATTCTATATTCCTACTATTGTTTTCCTTTTTACATCTTTTAATTTACATTCTCTTATTAAATTTCACGTATCTTTACAAGCTACCTCAAATCCATTTTGAGATAAAGCAGAAGTTAAGTATACACTACTGGCACTCTGGTCTTGGCAGTATAGACAGTGGTGTTGAAGAGTCCCCTTGATATTGGCCATTTTTAGCTCTTGATTCATATTGGCTTTTACTCACTTAAATTACCCAAGTCTTTCTTGTACAAATTTGTATGGATCCCAGTTTCTTCCTTTCTGTATAGTTGATTTTTCAAACCTAGTTGAAAATGTTTTGTTTGTCTGCATTAAATATCCAACAGAGTATTTGTGCCATGTATATAGTTTTTCTCAAATTATAATCCTTCTAGGATTCCTTTCAGCCTTATCGAGAGATTTAATAAGCACTCCTTTTGGGTCTTATTCATGTGTTGATAAAATACTGAAGAGATTGAGGCTGGCAACAGGGTCCTTTCTCCATAGTGTCTTTAGTTCCTTAATACTCTTTAGCCAGCTGTGACTAATTTTTCTGTCAGCAGATATTTCTGTCTCTTGTGCCTAAGCATAGCAGAGCTTTTTAGTATTGTATTCAGATTATTTCCTGATTAACAGGAACTCCATTTTGTTTTTATTTTCACAGTGTTAGGACCCTTGACACTATTGTTTACAGTTGTCTGTTCATTATCTCTGAAAAAAGCCTCTGTTCTATTTGAGCAGAAACTTAGCAAAGAAAAGCCTACTTGCAGAAGCTCCCAGTTGCCAGGGTTTGTTTACTAATTCATTGATTCCACAAATATTGATTGCACTTCCTGCATTATATGAGTCTTTATTGAATGACTGAATGAGTTTTAGAACAGGGGATGAAATTGCATATGTACTTACTGGAAAATGGAATATGTATTTTAAAAATCAAGAATCTGGATTGTATCTTCAATGATTTGAGGCTTTCTTCTTCCCATGTCTCAGTGAAAGAAAGTTTTTTGATTCCTTTTTTTTTTTTTGAGACAGAGTCTCACTCTGTTGCCCAGTCTAGAGTGAGTGCCGTGGTGTCAGCCTAGCTCACAGCAACCTCAAACTCCTGGGCTCAAGCAATCCTTCTGCCTCAGCCTCCTGAGTAGCTGGGACTACAGGCATGCACCAACCATGCCCGGCTAATTTTTTCTATATATTTTTAGTTGGCCAATTAATTTATTTCTATTTTTAGTAGAGATGGGGTCTCTCTCTTGCTCAGGCTGGTTTCAAACTCCTGACCTTGAGCGATCCGCCCGCCTCGGCCTCCCAGAGTGCTAGGATTACAGGCGTGAGCCACCACGCCCAGCCCAAAGTTTTTGATTCTGTTCAATATACTATTTTACAAATATTATTTCTAATGTTTTATCAGAAGCATTCTATTCTATTACATATGTGATTTGATATGTTTTTATGATGTTGTATTTATTCAGGTGTTGATTTTCTATGCAAGTAAATATCTAAATTGTTCTGAGGAAGAAGGAAAGCAACCTTAGATCTGCATAATTTCCATTTGATTTTCATTCTTCTGGTTAGCATTTATTATGTAGGATAAGGTATAGTTGCACAGATTGATTTTAATGAGATAAATTTTTATTGTAAACTAAAAATGTAAAGTGACATTTTATCAGAAAAATTATGTTAATGAAAATTAATCCTTATTAGGACTTTGTTATATTTTAGTGCATCCAAAACATAACTCTCTAAAAATAACACATGCTTATTGCTGACCCCAGCAAATAAAAGAATCCATTATTTCTTGAACCCATAGGAAAATCAATAGGCTGGGTTCTCTATCTAGCAAAGAAAAGTCTCAAGTTATTTGAAATTTTTTACTCAGTGTGAATGCTCAAACATGATTACTTCAAATTCAACAGTAGTAGTTTACAAATTATTAAGGATTTTATACCATAATATAAATTTTTAAAATTTCTTTTTAGCAACAGGGACCTTTCTTCAAGCATTTCATGTAAACTCCAATATATAAAGTATGAAGGCTATGCCTCTTAGGTTGAAGTGAGGATGGGGAATCCAGGTGTCAGTCCCTCCGCCACCACTACCAGTTTAGCTCGTCCATCCCTTGTAACATCTCCAGAGGCCCAAGGGAGCCTCACAATCCATGGTGTTCAACCATGGGATCTTATGGACCAGATAATGTTCTCTTAATTTAGGAGTTGCTTCACTCTAATGCTATTCTTGGGATGTACTACAGAGGTGCTGGGAGATATTAACAGAGTTTAACATGGACTTTTTTATTTCTTCCTGTGATAAAGCTCTTAGGTGGGTCTTAGAGCTGCTGTATTAGCCCATGTTCATTTCTGCGTCAGGTCTGATCAACCCTCTAATGAATGGCATTTTGTGTTTTATTATAGATTGTTTGGAACATTTTAAGAACCCATACAGGTTACTAATCTTTTGCTTTTGAAATTGTGTCCTCAAGTATGCTACTGTGGCAGCACCTCCCGAGATGTGTTATGTGGAACAGACGTAGGAAAGTCTGATGGATTTGGGGACTTCGGCTGTTTAAAGATATGTGGCAAGTAAGGTTCTACATTTTCCTCAGTTAGAATAAAACTGCAATTTATGCAACAATTATGTAATAGTATGTTCTTCTTAACAGGGACTTGAAATGTGGGAACCATACATGTTCTCAAGTGTGCCACCCTCAGCCCTGCCAGCCATGCCCACGGCTCCCCCAGCTGGTGCGCTGTTGCCCTTGTGGCCAAACTCCTCTCAGCCAATTGCTAGAACTTGGAAGTAATGGTCGGAAAACGTGCATGGATCCTGTCCCTTCATGTGGAAAAGTGTGCGGCAAGCCTCTGCCTTGTGGTTCCTTAGGTAACTAGTAGGCATAAAGTTGGCTTTAAAAATATTAATGTAAATGTTTGGCAGCAATCGCTACTTAAATAAAGTAGTATTAAATACCAGTTACAATATCAGAAGTTCTTCTAAATATTATGATGAAATTTATATAGGTAGTACTTTTTCTTTCCTCCTCAAAATATACTTGTGCAAATATACATTTGCCCAAGTGATATCTGTGATTCAGGTATTTTATTATTAATTCTAGAGAGCTGTGGTGAGATACTATTCCGGCGGGGGGCGGGGTAATGATTTCTCTTAGGAGCCTACATTAGTATGGTTTTACTAACCCAGGGTTCAGCAAGTGTTTAAAAGCATTTTCATGTAATAGGAGCATGCTAAAATAACTGTAGGTAAGATATTTAAAACTAAAATTCTGCCAGGCACAGTGGCATGCGCCTGCAGTTACAGCTACTTGGGAGGCTGAGGCAAGGAGGATTACTTGAGCCCAGGAGTTTGAGGCTAAAATGTGTTATGACTACACCTGTGTGTAGCCACTGCACTACAGCCTGGTCAACATAGCAAGACCCTATCTCTTTAAAAAAAAAAAAACAAAAAAAAACAACACTAAAATTCTAAGTACAATATAACTTTAGCCATTTAGGCCACTCAAGGACTATCAGTCTCTATAGCTAAGTTGTCCATCTAACTGAGGATAGCACATCTTGAACATCATTTTTGACAAAGATTTTTGTAAAATTTACATTTTTTTCTTTAAACAGGTTAGTGGAAGTAATTTCTTTCTTTCATTTTGATGAACCTCAGTTACTATATTACAGTTAATACAGAGCTGCCCTCAGGGACTGCAGAAGTTTCTCAGGCAGTTTGTCCCATACTAATGTGCAGTTTGAGTTGTTTTATCTGTTTGTTAAAGCTTTTTGTTATTTATTTTCTTGTCAATGCTTTTAATATGCCTTCTTGATTATCTTTGATGACTCCCCCTTCTGATTTGTGGCTTCTGATTACTTGGAAACCAGAAAACGCTTGTTGGAATTAGATATAAAATAATCTGAGTTTCTAACTGAGCCTATCTGACTTAGTCTTTGGGGAATATATGTATGCAATTTTGCAATGACTTGGCAACTTCTCTCCTGAGTGAGTGTTCAAAGGCCACGTATTTAGAAAAATGAAAGTAGGCAACTGAGACTGAATAGGAAAGATATTCCTATAACTAACCGTGCCTCTTTTTGGTAATGCTAGAATCTTTAGATTTGGTTTTCGTTTTATCAAGAAGATAGATTTCACGTTTCTTCTAATTACCTGCAAGAATCAGTAGGAGCACCCTACCTAATCCTTTTTCTAAATATGAGTTTAAAATTATGTATAGAGGAGAAATGCTCTTCTCATATTTTAATACATGTTCCAGCTGTATTAGGAAAACCAATTATCCATTAGTTCTCTGCCTACCAAGAAAGTGTATCTATGATATGGAGATCAAATGTCTTCTAAATCAAGAAGGATGGTAAAGTTTTTCCCTTTTCCAAAAGCACACAGGTTCTGTAAGAATTTCATCTACAATAATCAGAAATCCTTCCCAAGGCTCTGGTATCCTGTTGGCAATGAGACAAAAAGGAAATGTGAAATGGGTTATAGAAGGGAACTTGAGCAAGAGAGGGATAGTAACTGTCAGTAACAGACCTTGGGGTGGGGCAAAACCAGGTTAAGAGATTGGAGGGTAACTGCTATACTGAGCTTTTTTTATTGTTGCTTTTGTTTTGTTTTTTTAGAGACAGGGTCTTGCTCTGTCACCCAGCTAGAGTGCAGTGACATCATCATAGCTCACTGCAGCCTCAAACTCCTGGGCTCAAACAATCTTCCTACCACAATGACCCTCCTAAGTAGCTGGGCCTACAGATGTGCACCATTGCGCCCAGCTGATTTTTTAATTTTTTTGTAAAGATGGGGTCTCATTATGTTGCCCAGACTGATCTCAAAGTCCTAGCCTCAAACAGTCCTTCCACTTCATCCTTCCAAAGTGCTGGGATTACAGGCATGAGCCACTGTACCTAGCCTTTAGCAGATTTTTAATCATGGAAAACTTTTAAGGAACTAGGCTGAGTTAGACTGAGAAGCTCAAAGACAAACCTGTGGCTAGTGGTAACAATGGCTCTCAAGTTTTTCAGACCTAACTTATCTGTAGAAAGGTCTTTTAAGTATCTCACCCAGTAGGAAATTTCCATCCCAAAGATACAGCTTTGGTATAAGAGATTGGGTAGAATTGTACTTTCAGGATGATAGCATGAGGAGCTCCCTGTGGATCTGCTCCCCAGCAACACAAGCAAAGCTAGGGAAAACTATAAAAAGGCAACCCTTTAAAGTCTCTGGAAATTGTACTAAGGGCATACATCAAATGAAGAAATATTTATTAAAGAAAATCTATAAAACTCAGGTAAGCAACAGCAAGAGTCTGTGTCATTGAGCTACAATATACCCCCACCCTCCTCCTCTCAGCTCAGCCTGACAAAAGGTCCACTCAGAATGAGTATGGCCAAGAAGACAAGGCTTCTTCTCCCCTCAGCTCCCAGTCAAGGGTTACTGTACACACCAGGAAGGGCACACTGCCAACATTTCTCTTACCCTCCAACTCTAAGGTGAAGAGGCTAAATTTCTGGTGAGTGTAGCTGAGAGGTTGAGGGGCTCCCTTTCTCCACCCAACTGTCATCTATAAAATGGAGGCTATACCCCATTTGTAGCAGAATACTGGGGCCCCAGTCATCCTCCAGCTCCCTCATAGGGCAGAGGTTCCACACAGAAAAGCAAACCGAGAAGACAAGAAGCTACTGTCCCACCCAGCACCTAGAGTGGTGCCTCAGAGACTTTCCCTGGGAGAGAGGCAGTTCATAAGAAAAGAGAACTTTAAAGTATTCCCCAAAGGAACTAACTTTCTTTGAAACAGAGTATGAGGAATTTCAGGCCCAAGGATACTTTAGAAAGCTTATCTTAGTAAAGCACTTGAGAGCTCATCTTAATAAAGAGCAGTAAGCTAAACTGTAGGCCAGCTAGCTCACCAGAGAGAATCAGGGGAAGACAGCTAAAAGGATCCCTCCTGGGATTAGAACAAACCTCAGAGATTTATTGCAAAGCCTACTAGGGCCCAAATTTAATTGTCTCAGACTGCTGAACAATTTATGCCCTAGGACATTGTCAAAAACAATAGACTGGCAATTAGTGGAGTGTAATCCAAATGAGGCACACAGCTTAACGGAGAGATCAGTGAAAGAAGACATCAAAGAGAGCCCTGCTAAAACCAGTGTCATCCCAGCGTGAGTGTGCACCCCCAAGATTGTGCCATCCAAAGAGTGACACCAGTGGCTTCATACTAAAGCAGTCTAGCCAAGTCACAAAACAAACAAGCAAACCACAACAAAAAAAAGCTGTGGGAAGGGGAAGCAGTATACAGAGTTGCTGTAATATATTAGCTAAAACCTCTAGTTTCCAAGAAAAAAATTACGAGACATGCAAAGAAACAGGGAAAAAGCAGGCAACAGAAACTGCCTGTGACAGTGAACAAATGTCAGATTTAACAAAGACTTTGGGATACCCATTATAAATATGTTAAAAGAATTAAAGGAATCCATGCTTGAAGAGGTAACAGAAGGTATGAAGACTATGTCTCATCAAATAAAGAATACCAATAAAGATATAGAAATCATAAAAACCAAATGGAAATTCTGAAATTAAAAAAATATAATAACAAATGAAAAAATTATTAAAGGGTCTCAACAGTAGATTTTAGCTAGCAGAAGAAATGATCAGTGAACATGAAGATAGGTCAGTAGAGATTATATAATCCAAAGGACAGAGACAAAATAGAATGAAAAAAAATAAACATAGCCTCAGAAAAATGTGACACACCTTTAAGTGCATCAGTGTATATGTAATGGGGATATGAGAAGGATAGTAGAAAGGAACAGGAAAATGTTTGAAGAAATAAATGAAAATGTTCAAATTTACTGAAAAATGTTAGTGTACACATCCATGAAACTCAACAAACTCCAGGTAGGATAAATGCAAAGAGATCCACACCCAGACACCTAATAAAAATGCTAAAAGCCAAAGGCAAGGAGAAAATCTTGAAAGCAGCAAGAGAAAAATGACTCCTCATACAAGGGAACTTCTGTAAGATTAACAGTGGACTTCTCATCAGAAACTATTGAGAAAGCATCACAACCTGAAGGCAGTAGGATGACACATTCAAAGTACCGAAAGAAAACTGCCAACCAAGAATCGTATATCCAGCAAAACTATCTTTAAAACATGAAGATAAACAAAAACCAGGAAAATTCACTGGCTGGGCACAGTGGCTCACACCTGTAATCCTACCTCTCTGAGAGGCCAAGGCAGGAGTATCACTTGAGGTCAGAAGTTTGAGACCAATCTGAGCAAGAGCAAGACACCCATCTCTACAAAAAATACAAAAATCAGCTGGGCATAGTGGCACATGCATGTAGTCCCAACTACTCAGGAGGCTGAGGCAGGAGGATCTCTCGAGCACAGGAATTTGAGGTTGTAGTGAGCTATGATGATGCCACTATACTCTAGCAGGACAACAGAGCAAGACCCCATCTCAAAAAAAAAAAAAAAGAAAGAAAGAAAATTCATTGCTATCAGGCCAACTTGCCTTGCTTAATAAACACTAAGAGAAGTTCTTCAGGCTAAAACCAAGTAAACCCAGATGGAAGTTCAAATACACATGAAAACACAAAGAGCACTAGCAAATGTAATTATGTAATTATAAAAGACAGTATAAATTCTCTCAACTGATTTAAAAAATAATTGTATATAATAATATATATACATATTAGGCCTATAACATCTAGAAATATATTTGGCAATAATAGCACAAAGGAGGTGGGTGTGATCAGACTTATATTGGAATAAGGAAATGATACCAGGTAGTAACAAACCCACAGGAACAAATGAGGAAAGCCAGAAATGGTAAATTAAAAAACATAACAAACTATAAATATATATGTCCTCTCTTAGCTTCCTTAATAGATATAACATTATATGAAGTTATAATTATAACAATGTAGTATTGGGTTTGCAACATAGATATAATATGTATAACAAAAATAGCACAAAAGAGAAGAGGAATAGAGCTATGTAGGAGTAAAGCTTCTGTGTCTCACTGGAATTAGTATAAATCTGAAGTAAATTCTGATAAGATGCATATGGTAAGCCCTAGAGCAACCATTAAAAGAAAAATAATAAAATATAAAAATAAAATAAAATGAGACTAAAAGTTAAAGGATGGAAAAAATACATCATATCAATATTAGCTATAAAAAGAGACTCTGAGTTAGCCTAGAGGGATCCCAGAAACAGGACTTGTCCTAAACCTAGTTTAGCAGAATGCAGGCCACCCATCACCAGACGTTCACAGAGCTTGAGACAGTGAGATTATGGATCATGGCTTGTGGGGATTTATGATCCCTAGATGACTCTCAGAGTCAAGAACATTCAAGAAAGTCATCCATGGCTACAATTTAAGGAGATCCGATCTAACCTAGAGACTTGGGGCCTAAAGAAATAGTCAGAAGATCTATTCTTTGACTTAGAGTAAGCATTGTGCACTCCAAAACATATTCCTGTGTCTAATGCTGGGCCCTGTCCTTGTCAGAAAAGGCCCAGTCTGCTGGATGAAGGGAAGATATAGGAAGAAGTATTGGCTACATCTTTCTTCCCTCAACTCTGATTCTGGAGTTTCAGGAAGTAGAGGTGAAAGACCAGTGTGACTAGTGAATTTGGAAGTATGAAAATGAGTAGTTGCAATTTTCATTCCCAGCTCTTCTCATTTTTATTAAAGATTTCATTCATACCTGTGAAAAGCTCTGCCATGAAGGAGACTGTGGACCATGCTCTCGCACATCAGTTATTTCCTGCAGATGCTCTTTCAGAACAAAGGTAAATCCTAAACAATGCTAGAGTTGTTGCCATCAGTGCTTTTTAAAATGGTGATTATGGGAGGGGAGCAATCAAAATAACCTCAGTTTTATTTGCATTATACTCTGTATGATTTGTTGAATCCAGTCAATGTATACTAACTGCCACTATGGGCCAGTTGTAGGACATGTATGGGGGGAGGTTGAGGCACTCAAGGCTCAGAGGCCAATGGTAGGGATAAGGCAGATACACAAATAGCTCTACCAAACACAAGTGTGTTCATACTAGATGCCTGAAAAGAGGAATAATAGCACTGTTGCAAGGAGTCAGCAAACTAAGACATTAGAGGAAACACAGGCCACAAGACTACCCTCACTTCTGACACCTACTCCAAGAGTTTAGACAGCTGCTAAATTAGACGGAACAGTCCACATGACCACCCACTTCTGATACCAACCTCTTTTTTTTTTAATTTTTTTTAACATTTTATAGTTTCATTTATTTTACCACCTGAGTTTGTGTAAGTGCCCTGATACCAACTTCTGATACCAACTTCAAGTTCAGTGGTCCCTAAGACCACCCTCAAGGCTTGATAATTTGGTGAAAGGACTCACTGAATCACTGATGGTTACGCTCATGTTTACAGTTCTATTACAGGGGAAAGGATACAGATTAAATCAGCCAAAGAAAGAAGTATGTGGGGCAGAGTCCAAAAAAAGTACCGAATGTAGCACTTCATTTGTCTTCTCCCTGTGGAGTCAGGATAGTGTTACTGTCTCAGTGTCAATGTGTGACAGTATGCATGGAATATTGCCAACCAGGGAAGCTCACCCACGCCTGGGAGTTCAGAGTTTTTATTGGGGCTCTATCGTGTAGCTATGGCTGGCTGCCCATGTGGCTGATCTCAGTCTCCAGTCTCTTTAGAGGTCTGCTGATACTGTGTGACCCAAAGCCCCCATACTAAGACTATCCAGTGTGCCTAAATCATATTATTATTAGACTATCCAGTGACCCAAGGCTCCAGGCAAACAACGACACTGCTATCAGAGGTGGCATTCTAGTAGGCTTAGAGATTACCTCTCAGAAAGCAAGTGCAAAGGCCAGACCTCTCTTTAGGTAAAGTTAATTCGTCACTCAACAACTGTTTTGTCAGTTTCTATTTTCTGCCCTGGGTAGTTTTGATCAGACTTTGTGTTATAAAAGGGGCTTCTTACCATTTCGGGTTAGACTGTAGTGCCCATTCATATGTACGTAACCAGAAGAGGCAGGAAGCTTTCCTATGGTAGTCTTCAGATGATCCTGCTGTGGAAACATCCTGAGTGTTGCTTTTTCCTGCTCTTTGACCTACTTGTGGTCATTTCAGTGCGTATCAGCACCTGTCCCAGCAGAGCATAGGCCAGGGTGGAGACAATTCTGAACAGTTGGTTCTGTTAATTACAACCCAAGGCCTGGGCAGCAGACAACTTGCAAATGATTCTGAAAATATAGGCCATAAATTGGAAGCTGATTTAATAGGTAACCTTCTGAATAAAAGGGAGAAAAGTATAAAAGTAGTGCAGTTTACATGTGACAAAAGTTGTGTAAGCATATGTGGGTTTTTTTCCTGAAAAGAAATTGCAATATACATGGGACAGTACAGGTTATTTTGAATGTCAGGTATAAGACCACTTTTTGCCTTATAAATAGATTAAAGACTGAGATACTGTGATTTAGCAATCATAAATTTAGCAATGCCCACAGATGTTTTTGTGATTAAGTATTGCAAGCAGGGTTGGGACATGTAAAATAGAGATGGCTGCTGTCAGCTCGCTTCTTTCTCCCCAGCAATCTTTTTCTCTATCCCTGTGCTTTCATGCTTCTCTTTCACTCTTTGTCCTTTTTCTATAATAATAGTGGACCACATGGCAGTGAATATATTCTTGAAAAGCTGTAAGTTGAACATTTACAAATAAAATTCATTTCTATTATTGATGGAGGAGCTCACTGTCAATACAAATTCTGTTAAATCCTTTTGACAAAGTCAAAAACTCTTCAAAAAGCTGATACTCATCACCACATTGTTTAACCAGATATTTTATGAATATGGATTTTAAAAGAAATGATTTTTGTAATGGAATGGGCTTTCCACAGAAATGAGTTTTCTAGATATATTAAATTTACTTCTTAAACTTTCAAAGGTTGTTTTGTTTTCATCACTTTGGTGGGAATCCTTGAGAAATGTGTGCCATATCTTACTACCTCTTAATAAAGCATGCTGTATTTAAGTTTTTTTGGTAATTCATGTGCAAGGATTTATGGGAGTTCTGCCTTTCCCGCATTTATAGATAACCACTCCAGCATATAATTTCTTCTGTACAATCCAGTGTTTGCATTGGCAGGAACATTCTCTCAATTTCATGAGTCACTTTTGCTTTGTATCTGTAGAGAGCATGTGGAGGGAACTATTTCATATCAATAATCCTAGGCAACTCATTTTTTATCTAAAGCATAATATTTCTAGCCAAGAACCTTCTATTTCTTAGACCTCCTCATATCTGTTATCAACTCTAGTAGCTGCTTTTTTATTTTTATTTTTTTAGGTCATTTTTACTAAGAAGGAATGCTTTTATCATTTTTCTAGTTTCTGAGTACATGGCAACTGTAAGTGATATCAAAGCCAAAATCAGATATAAATTCTGGGCAGCCAGCCAGGCTCATTTTCATTCTAACCCAAGTGGCTGACTTGCTCCCCACACACCAGCCTTACCACACATGTTATTTAGGATCGTGTCTCAGCAAAATTATACGTGATAGACCTTAGGGGCTACTCACATATAATTGAAACCACAGTAATGAAACTTCAGAGGCCAAAACAAAGGTCTGTCATATTTCACTCTGTTATGGTTTGGTGGTATTGTCAGGGGTGCTCTTGAGTATATAGAGCCATTTGCCCCTGCATTAAATGGCACCAGATTTTTTACCTCTTTTCAATTCTTACATCTGTTTTTTATGGCTTTTTCTGTCTGTACCCCTGTCAGGCGATTACCACTCTTTGCTTTGCATAGTTTTAGCAGTCTCTGTTTCCATTCAGATTTTATAATTCCTAATCTGTGGATTTGGAAACCCGACCACAAAGATTGTTAGAATTGTATTTGCATGAAAAGTCTGTAAGCCTGGGGTCCTCACACTAATACAGGGATTGGGCTAGCTCCAGGCTTGTGAAGTTGGTGACTAAGTGACTGTCAGAGAAGTACAGGATATTTGGGATATATGTGTTAAATGTAGTATAATACTATAGTTGTGTTGTTTTAATTACTCCTAGAGTAATTACAGCTTCTTTTTCTTTTTCCATAGGAGCTTCCATGTACCAGTCTCAAAAGTGAAGGTATGACTGGGAAGGGACATGAGGGAATTTTCTGGTGTGAAGGTAATGTTCTGTATTTTGATAGGGCGTTGGGTTATGTATTTGTCAAAACTCAGCAAAGGTATGCTTAAAAGTTGCACATTTCATTGTGTAACTTTTACCTCCAAAGAAAAGAACCATGAATTGAATTCTAGATAATGAAATGCTAAAAAGTTTAAGTGTACTAATGTCTACAGCTTTCTTTGAAATACATTGAAAAATAAGATAAATTGATATATGGATAAAAGAATGGAGATATATATATGGGAAAAGTATGTTAATGATAGAATCTAGGTAGTAGGTACATGGGTATTCTCTGTAAAAGTATTTCAATTTTGTATATGTTTGAAATTTTTATAAATTGTTGAGGGAGTGGGGAGTGAAGGTGAATGATACCTAATGAAGCAAACTTTTGACACCCTGGCTCTGATGCTTGATCCCCTTAAGGATTGACAGGACTGCTGGAAACCTGGAGCAGGGACATAGCAGCAGCCTTGAGGCCTAGGATATTACCTCTGCCTTAGGCCTGGATCCTGATTTCTCACACACTTCTGGTTCTATTCTTGTTTTGATAACCATCACACAGTGTTCTTTAAGCTATTTTAAAACCTTTTTGCAAAAGTAATAGAAGAAAAGTACATGCAAAATGAAAGCTTTTATTCTAGTTAGGAAGAAAGCTGTATTTGTTAGAGAACATCTGGATGCAGGTAACAGAAAACCCAAGGAAAAGCGACTTTCACAATAAGGGAGTTTACTGTCACACTTTAATAGGAAGTCTGGAGGCAGAACAAGTCCAAGAGTGGTTAATTCTAAGCTCAGTGATTCCAGGACTTCAGTTCAGTTTCTCTGTGATTTTCTTGGTTTTCTCCTCATGGGTATGTGTTAACTATGGCAAATCTATACACTGGGTCTTTGCCCAACAACATCTAAACAACATCTATGAGGATAGTCTTTATTCTCTCTTCTCTTTTTTTTTAATTTTTAAAAATTTTTTGTTTTTAATTATTTTGGGTACTATATAGTAGTTACATATATTTATATGGTACATGTGATATTTTGATACAGGCATACAATGTGTAATAATCAAATCAGGGTAATAGGAGTATCCATCACCTTTATTTACCATTTTTTTGTGTTAAAAACATTCCAATTCTACTGTTTAGTTATTTTAAAGTATACCTTAACTTATTGTTGATTATAGTCACTTTTTTATGCTACCAAATATTGTTCATTCTAACTATCTAATTATATTAATATTTTTGTACCCATTAACCCTCCCCACTACCCTTCTCAGCCTCTGGTAACCGTCATTCTACTCTCTGCCTCCATGAAATCAATTGTTTTAATATTTAGCTCCCACATATGAGTGAGAACATGGGAGATTTGTCTTTCTGTGCTTGGCTTATTTCACTTAACATAATGTTCTCCAGTTCCATCCATGTTGTTGCAAATGACAGGATTTCATTCTTTTTTATGACTCAGTAATATTCCATTGTATATTTAATATGTGCCACATTTTCTTTATCCATTCATCTGCTGATGGACACTTAGGTTGATTCCAAATCTTGGCTATTGTGAATAGTGCTACAATAAACATGGGAGTGTAAATATCTTTTTGATATACTGACTTTCTTTTGGATATATATCTAGCAGTGGGATTGCTGGGTCATATGGTAGTTATATTGTTAGGTTTTTTTGAGGGACCTCCATACTGTTCTGCATAGTGGTTGCACTAATTTACATTCCCACCAACAGTATACAAAGCGTCCTCTTTCTCCACACCCTCACCAGTATTTGTTATTGCCTATCTCTTTGATAAAAGCCATTTTAACTGGTGTGAGATGATATGTCATTGTAGTTTTGATTTGCATTTCTCTTATTACTAATGATGTTGAGCATTTTTCATATACCTGTTGGGCATTTGTATGTCTTCTGATAAATGTCTATTCAGATCTTTTGCCCATTTTTTAATCAGATTATTTGATTTATTTCCTGTTGAGTTGTTGGAGCTCCTTATATATTCTAGTTATTAATCCCTTATCAGATGGGTAGTTTGCAAATATTTTCTCCCACTCTGTGGGTTGTTTCTTCCCTTTGTTGATTGTTTCCTTTGTTGTACAGAAGCATTTTAGCTTGATGTGATCCCATTTGTCCAATTTTAATTTGGTTGCCTGTGCTTTTGGGGTATTTATTACTCAAGAAGTCATTGCCCACAGACCAGTGTCCTGGATCATTTCCCCAGTGTTTTCTTTTTAGTAGTTTCATAGTTTCAGGTCTTAGATTTAAGTCTTCAATCCATTTTGACTTGTTTTTTGTATATGGCAAGAGATAGGGGTCTAGTTTCATTCTTATGCATATGGATAATCCAGTTTTCCCAGCACCACTTACTGAAGAGACTGTCCTTTCTCCAACATATGTTCTTCACACCTTTCTCAAAAATGAGTTCATTATAGATGTGTGGATTTATTCCTAGATTCTCTATTCTGTTCCATTGGTCTGTGTCTGTTTTTATTGCCAGTACCATGCTGTTTTGGTTACTGCAGCTCTGTTGTATAATTTGAAGTCAGGTAATGTGATTCCTCCAGTTTTGTTCTTTTTGCTCAAGGTAGCTTTGTGTATCCTGGGTCTTTTGTGGTTCCATGTAAGTTTTAAAATTATTTTTGCTATTCCTGTGAAGAATGTTGTTGGTATTGTGATGGAGATTGCATTGAATCTGTAGATTGCTTTGGGAAGTATGGACATTTTAACATGATTGATTGTTCTGATCCATGAGCATGGAATACCTTTCCATTTTTTTATGTCCTCTTCAATTTGTTTCATTAATATTTTATAGTTTTCTTTGTAGAGACCTTTCACTTATTCGGTTAAGCTCCTATATATGTTATTTTTTTTTCTTTTTTCGTGCTTCTCTTAGGACCTTTTCTTTGCCCATGACCTTTAGGAGCTTGATTATTAAATGCCTTGAGTCTTGTTTGGGTTAAATTTGCTTGGTGTTCTGTGACCTTCTTGTACCTGAATATTGAAATCTTTCTCTAGGTTTGGAAAGTTCTCTGCTATTATTATATTTCTTTGAATAAACTTGGTACCCCAATCTTTCTCTCTGCCTCCCCTTTAAGGCCAATAACTCTTAGATTTGCCCTTTTGAGGCTATCTTCTAAATCTTGTAGGATTCTCTTTTCTTTTTTCTCTTCTGACTGTGTATTTTCAGATAACCTGTCTTCAAGCTCACTAGTTCTTTCTTCTGCTCTATCTGTTCTGCTGTTGCGAGATTCTGATGCATTTCTCAGTTTGGCAGTTCAGTTTTTCAGCTCCAGAATTTCTGCTTTTTTTAAATTAGTATTTAAGTCTCTTTGTTGAATATCTCTGATAGGCTCCTGAATTCCTTCTCTGCATTGTCTTGAAGTTCATTGAGCTTTTTCAGAAGAGCTATTTTGAATTCTTTGTCTAAAAGGTAATATATCTCCATCTCTCCAGGATTTGGTCATGCTACCTTATTTAGTTTATTTGGTGAAGTCATGTTTTCCTAGGTGTTCTTTGTGTTTCTGGGGCTTTTTGTTTGTTTGTTTGTTTGTTTGTCTTAGACTAATCAAATACAGTAGTGAGAAGGGGGTTAAGTAGTAGAACAAGGAGTTCAATCTGTATGTATTTGATGTTTGTGAATGTTTGTTGATATCTGGGTATTGAAGAGTTTGGGATTTATTCTAATCATCACAGTCTGGCCTTGTTTGAACTTGTCCTTGAGAAGGCTTTCGAGATATTCAAAAGGAATTGAGAGTTGTGATCTAAGTCTTTGATCACTGTGGCCATATCAGCACTAGAGGGCACCCCAAGCCCAATAATGCTGCAACTTTTGCAGACTGCTAGTGGTATCTACTGCCTTGGTGGACTGATTTTTGGTTCTTATGAAGGTGCTTTCTTACATGAATAATAAATTTGGTGTTCCCGCAGGGGAATGATCTTTGGCCATCTTGCCCCACCTCCTGTATTTTCTCTTTCTTTCTTTCTTTTTGTTTTTGAGACAGGGTCTCACTCTGTTGCCTGGGCTGGGCTAGGGTGCTGTGGCCTCATTATAGCTCACTGCAACCTCAAACTCCTGGGCTCAAGCAATCCTCCTGTCTCAGCTTCCTGAGAAGCTGGGACTACGGGCACGAACCACCACATCTGGCTAATTTTTTTTATTTTTTGTAGAGACAAGGTCTCACTATGTTGCCCAGGCTGGTGTTGAACTCCTGGCCTCAGGCAGTCCTTTTGCCTCAGCCTCCCAAAGTGCTGGGATTATAAGTGTGAGCAACAGTGCCCAGCTTCTTCTCCTCCTTTTTTAGAGCAAGGAAAGTAGTCCTGAAAGGTCCTCAGTACACTTTGTATCACATGCTTCAGTGTAAACCTGTCACTAGCAAAGTGGATGGAATTATTGTGGTGGGCAAGACTATTCAGCATTCACCCCTAGGACTATGGAGCACATGGACACTCAACTTCTGAAGAAAGTTAAGGTTCTCTTAGCCTGAAGGAGGCAGGGGGTGACTATTTGGGAGGTAACCAGCAATATCTGCCTGAAAAACATATTTAAAATTTTGGTTATTAAAGACATAATTTGAAAAAATTAATATACCTTTAGAGTATATATATAGTAAAAAATGAAAATATGTCCTCACCCCATTTTTGCCTCCTAGTTCCACTCCCCTGATGAAACTACTCTCAGTAGTTAGTTAGTATGGTTTCAGATGTTTTATTCTGTTCATATAAGTGTTTACATATGTCAGTATAGTTTTGTCTTTTTCCTCTAAATTTTGATCCATACTAATCTGTACCTTGGTATTTTCTCTCACTAATATATCAAAGACATTTTTCCATATCAGTGTGTAAAGTGCTCCATCTTGCAAAGTATTCTACATGTGGGTCTACCATATTATAGTTCATGTTGGCCCTTTTGATGGTCATTTAGGCTGTCTACAGTTTTCCTCCATTACTAATAATGCAATATCTATCCTGTCCCACTTTTTATAACTTTATGATGAAAAATTTCAATCATATATGAAAATAGAGAGACTAGTATAAGGATCCCTTACATACCTATCACCTATCATCATCAGTTGTGAACGTTTTATCTCTCATTTCATCCATCCCTCTCTCCTTTTATTTTATTTTATTTTATTTTATTTTAGCTGAAGAACATTGAAAACAAGTCTCAAATATCCTTTCATCCATAAATACTTCAGCATGTAGGCCCCTTTCTTTTTTAGTTAAAATTCACATAACATGGAATTAACCATTTCAAATGTATAGTTCAGTGACACTTAGTACATTCATAATCTAGTTCCAAAACATTTTCATCACCCTAAACGAAAACCCTGTATTTATTAAGCAGTCACTCTCCACTCAGCCTCCCCCCAAGCAGCCACTAATCTGCTTTCTATTTATGGATTTACCATTTTTGAATATTTTACATAAATGGAGTCATATAATATATAACCTTTTATGCCCTGCTTCTTTCACTTAGCATGTTTCCAAGGTTTATCGTGTTGTAGCACATATCAGTACTTCATTCCTTTCTATAGCTGAATAATATTCTATTTTATGAATATGCCACATTCATTCATTAGTCGATGGATATTTGAATTGTTTCCACTTTTTAACTATTGTGAATAGTGCTGCTATGAACATTTGTACACAAATTTTTGTTTGAATACCTATTTTTACTTCTTTGGTGTCTATACCTAGGAGTAGAATTGTTGGATCCTACAGTAATTGTGTTTAATTTTTTTAAGAACTGCCATACTGTTTCCATATTAACTCTACCATTTTACATTCCCACCAGCAATGTTTAAGAGTTCCAATTTCTCCACATCCTTGCCAACACTTATTTTCTGGGTTTTGAAATTATAGCCATCCTAAGTGGGTGTGAAGTGATATCTCATTGTGGTTTAGATTTGCATTTCCCTAATGACTAATGATTTTGAACATAACTAATGATTTTTCATGTAGTTGCTGGCCATTCATTTATCTTCTTTGAGAAAGGATCTCTTAAAGTCTTTTGCCCATTTTTAATTGGGTTGTTTGTCTTTTTGTTGTTGAGTTGAAAGAGTTCTTTATATTTTAAATCTTGGACCCTTCTGAGGTATATTGCAAATGTTTTCTCCCATTATGTGTGTTGTTTTTTTACTTTCATGGTGTCCTCTGATGCACAAAAGCTTTTGATTTTAATGAAGTGAATTTATGTTTTTTCTTTTGTTGCTTATGCCTTTGGTGTCCTAACCACTTCTGAAAGTGTATTTGTAGAAAGGATTCCTTAAAATGGGATTACCACTGAAATTCTTTATAGATACATATACATATATAGAGAGAGTCTGCCCTCCTTATCCATGGGTTCCATATCCATGAATTCAACCAACCACAGATCAAAAATATTCAAAAAAAACAAAAGTGTGTCTGTACTGAACACGTACAAAGCTTTTTCTTGTCATTATTCCCTAAACAATACAATATAACAGCTACTTACATATCATTTACATTGTATTAGGTATTATAAATAATCTAGAGATGATTTAAAGTATAAGGGAGAATGATTATATGCTAA
>VBSM01003204.1:29184277-29195188 GCA_008086735.1 Cheirogaleus medius | reverse complement strand
GAAAGAAAGAAAGAAAGAAAGAAAGAAAGAAAGAAAGAAAGAAAAGAAAGAGAAACTGGTAACCTTGTCAAGGTTACCAGTGACCTCCATGTTCCCAAACCCTAGGATGACTTGTCAGTGCTCACCTCGTTTGTCCCGTCTGCAGCTTCCCACACTGCTGGCTCTCTCCTGGTGGAACTGCTGCCTCCCTTCTGTATCACTGTCCCTTCTGGTTCTCCTACCTCTCTGATCATTCTCTCCCAGGCTCCTTTGTGTGTACTTCTTCATTCCTCAGGGCTCTGTCCTCAACCTCTTTTTTTCTCTTTCTATATACTCTCTCTGGACAATTTTGATAACCACCACTCATATTCTGATGAACTTCAAACCTTTCCTTCCAGTCTAAGCCTCTCTCTTGAGCTCCAGACCTCTATATTTAAGTCTCTCCTGGATTTCGCCATGGGCATCTCACCTGGTCGCATCCAAACCAACCTCACCTCTCACCCTGTGCTGGGCTGGCTCCAAAATGTCACATCAGCACTTCCCCCACATCTGCTACTTGCAAAGTCCCCTTGATCCCACTTTCTACTGCTCTCTCGAACACATGCTTTCTTCTCCATCCCCAGACCAGTCACCACCATCTCTTTATCCTAGATCATTACCTCAGCCTCTAGCGGACTTCCCTCCTGCCAGCCTTGCTTGTCCTGCTTAGGCCTAACACTGCATCCAAAATTACCTTCAAAAATCTAAATCTGATCATCTCACTCCCTTGCTCGATAACTGTCAATGTCGCCCCATTGCCTTTAGGATTAATTCTCAAAGCCTGGTGTTCAAAGGTTCTCTTCAATCTCTTTACCCTTGGTTTTCCTTGTCCACACTTCTAGCCATGCCCCTGGACACCCCAGCCCATGGTTTCACTCTACTCCCACATATTATGAGACCTTTCTGTCCCAAAAGACTTGGTGAGAAAGGCCCCTCTCTTTACCTTTCTTTGCTGCTTTCACAGGCTCCCAGCTCAAAGGCAGGGGAATGGACAGCGTGACCCATGAGGTCAGCAGTGGGAAGGGGGTCATGGGCTGCCCTTGCTGTGCTCCACCCACCCAATGCCACCCACCCACTCACCATCATGACATATGTGCTCAGGCACTCGGCCAGGAACTCCCGTACCAGCTGCCTCCTCAGTGCTGTATGCACCGACGTCACCACCATACTGGAGTTCATCCTGGTGCTGCGAGTGGACCTGAAGCAGCAGCCCAAGCCATGGACAGAAAATAGACTCAAGTCCACCTGCTGCCCATTGGCCCTGAACTCATGGTTGAGTTAATGGGTAAGCCAGCAGCCTCACCAGCCACACCTCCTCTTGCCCAAGGCAGCTGGGACAGCTAGGATGGGAGACACCTGAGAGCTACAGGGACATGGAGAGGAACTAGGGTAGATGGCCAGGCCATGCCCCTTACTTCCTTCTAGTCAGGACTGGACCTGTGGGAAGGATGCACAAATGAGGCACCCTTCGCACACCTCCCACACAGAAGTGAGAGGTGGGGAGCTGAAAGTGAAGTCTGTGGTGCTAAGGAGCCTCTGGGGAGAAGCAGGGTGGGAGAGAGCAGGGTGAAAAGTGAAGCTCAGTTGTCTGTCTGCCTAGCTGCAGGAGGCAGAGCTTTGGGGTCACAGGCCAGGGCCTGGCAACAGCGAGGCACTCTTTAAACAGCATGGAATGTGGCAAAGTCTGCTGCTGGGCTCTATAAACAGCACTGAGCCCTGAAACATGCACCAGGTTCTGCTGGAGATGCAGGGGTCAGCAAAATGCACCAGAATCTGCAACCAGGTCTACACAAACAGATGTTTGTGAGTGAATGAATGAATGAACGAACAAGAGAGAGGGAGGGAGAAAAGGAGGGACTGGATCTGACTTCCTGGTGTATCCTCAGTGCCTAGCATAATGCCAGGCACATAGTAGATGTACAATAAATAGTCGTTGAATGAATGAGAACTGGGGGATCCGTCTTACACTCAACTAGATCCTCAGAGCTTCCTAAAGCGGTTGGCACCTGATAAAAATTTGTTTAATAAGTGCACATTTAGATGGACAGGTAGATAAAAAATTGAGTTGCAGGTTCCTACATCTGTGTGGAGGGAGAGGTAGAGGACTGAAGTTTGGGGAAGACAATGAAGTCTGCAGGTCCTTCTAAGTGTGGCCTTAGTGCTTGTTCAGACTGGTGACCCCACCCTCCTCAATGTCTTGATGCCTGGAAGCTGACACCAGCCCCTCAACTACCTCACCTAGGTAGGGATAGCAGGGATAGCAGCATCATTCCTCAGGGTTCCCAAATTCTCCTGGCATCAGAGCAGCAAAAATTAAGCAGAAGGTATGAGAGATGTCCAGCCATGGAATAAAATATTTTCCACTTTGGTAGCTGAAACCCTATGTTCATATCTCACCCACCCTAGTCCTTGCTCTATTCCTTACACCAGAGAAACAGACCCAGGGCTGAGTCTATGCAGGAGGATGTAGCATTGCCTGGACAACCACTGGCTTCCATCCAACTCCAGCTCCCATGCAGCATCATATAGGGGTCCCCTTACAGCCTCCTCAGCCCTGAAAAAGGGCCTATGAGCAGCCTGATGTAAGCAGGGACCCAAGAACAGTCCTGGGGAGGTAACACAGAGGCAGGGGAGAGGTATACAGAATAGGAAACCAAGAACACCAAGAGAAGTCTGGAAGCCTGGCCCCTTCCTTATCACCACACAGCAGGCAAGGCACAGTAAAGCAACAATAACCACCAACCAGCCAGTGATCCAAAGATTTATTGAATTCCTGGCATTCCTACTGTGTTCAGGCACTGCAGCAAAGGACACTGGTGTGATCCCAGATCTTTGGAAGAAAAACAATTAATTAAGCAATTACTATAAAGTGTGATGAGTGTTGCCACAGGTGAAGAGTGGGTACCATGGGAGCATGTGGAGGAAGGGAATAGCCTAGAGGGGGCAGGAGGCTCTCCCAGAGGAAGGGAAATCTAGGTCAAGGCTGGCCAGGTAAAGGAGCATCCGGGGAGGCGGGTGATAATTCTGGGCATAGGAATGGCAGGTGCAAAGGCCTGCAGCTATGATAGGATGTGTAGAGGAATTCTGAAAGGATGGGCTAGCCAGAGGAGGAATGAAAGTGGCACAAGATGGGCAAAGGGGGGCCAGGATGAGGTGGTGAAGAATGCATGGCCCACATTAGAGACTTTGAACTCAACCAGAGGACCATGGCGGCCAGGTGGAAGATCTCGGCAGGAGGGCTGCCTCCCCCATGGAAGCCAGGATGGAGGAAGCAGAGTGGAGGCATGCCGAGTCTTGAGTCTCAGGAGCCCTCTCTCTCTCATAGACTGCAAGGGGTGATGGCTGCCTGAGGCTAAGGAGGTGGCAGTGAAGATGGCCAGAGAGCACAGTCAACCTGACAACAGACTTGGTGTTTGATTAGAGAAGGGAATGGAGAGGGGAGGCTCAGTGATGACCTCAGGTTCTGGCTAGAGCAGCAGAATGACCAATGTGGGGCACAGGAGAGAAGCTGTGGGTTTAGGCAGGAGAATGACGAGGTCCTTTCAAGATATGTTGAGGAGCCTGCTAGACACTTAGGTGGAGATGACCCATAAGGAGGCAGCTGGTCTTGTGGTCTCGCTTAGATACACATGTAGAGGTCACCAGATGTGGTGACAGATGGTCATTTGAGCCATGGGCATAGATGAGATAGCTCACGGAGAGAGTATAGAATGAAAAGAGGGTATCCAGGAAAATTAGCCTATAAACCAAGAAACTAACAGCCAACCAGATTACCTAAGTAATCTGCTAACCAAGGAACTAAATAGCTAACAACTTGCCGACCCTTTGACTCATTAATCTAGCAGCTTAACCAACTGACTCTCCTGTTAACCAGCTATTAAATCATTTAATTACTCTCCTATTAACACATGTAATTATCTAAACAACTAGTCAACCATAAACTATCCAACTACCCTGAAGCCAACTATTCAACCCGCTAAGCAACATTTCTCCATTCAACAAACATTTATTGAGCATCTACTTATGAGTCAGGCACCAGGGATACAAAGTCAAAAGCCACCCTTGGGTTGCTCCATTTAGTGGAAGAGATGGTTATGGCAACACCCCCAGACAGGGGAAGCCTGGGACCGAGAGAGCTCAGGGGAGGGCTGGGAGGTGAGGCCTGAAGAGAGTTCTGATGCGTGGGCAGGTGGTGGCCTGAAGGCTGTGGGTGAGGAGGGTGGTGTTAGAAAGAGTGGAGGGAGGCACACACATTCTAGATATTTTAGGAGCTTGGTGACTAAATGTGAGGCATGGAGAAGAGGGACCTGGACATCTGGCTTGAGCAGCTGTGAGAAGGGGACCCTGACTGAGCCGAGACACTGGAGGATGAGTGGATGTAGGGAGAGTAGAGGAGGCTGTTTTCAGCTGGGATCTGAGCTGCCTGTAGGACACCAGTGGGTCTTTGGAAACAGGATCTAAAGCCAAGGAGGGAGATGTGGGCTGGAGACAGCAATGTCATCAGCACATCAGTACAAAGGGGCACTATTCATTCTCTCGATCCAAGAGTGCACGAACAGGCAAATAAATATCCCTGCTTGCGTGGAGCTGACGGCAGTGGAATGTATAAGCAAGCACATTTGTATGTCAGAAGGTAGTAAGTCCTGTGGAAACAATAGAGCAAGGAGAGGGGGACTGGGAGGACAGCAGGTAGGGTGGAGTGTTTGAAACAGGGCCATCAGGGTAAGCCTCATCAGAAGGTGGCATTAGAGCAAAGACAAGAGGTGAGAGAGTGGGCCAAGTGGGTAACCGTGGGAAGGGCATCTCAGGCAGAAGGAATAGTCACTGAAGGACTCTGAGGGTGTTTGAAGAAAGCAACAGAGGTCAGGGTGGCTGGAGCGGGGAGAGCAGGCAGCCAGAGGTGGAGGTGGTCAGAGGGTAAAGGGGACTAGATAGGCAGGGCCTTGGCTGTTGCAAGGACTCTGGTTCTTTTTCACCCTAGAGAGCTGAGCCTGAGAGGGGGAGAGGTGGTAGTTCCGTTCAGTTGAGTGCCACCTACATGGGGACAGTCAGAACCCACTCACTGACCCATCGCCGACCCTCATCTGGGACTCTCTGAGCCTCCCCTCACCCCAAGGCCCAGCCTGAGCTTTGGCTGTCCAACGGGGGGTGAGAGACAGGTGGGAGAGGCCCTTTTTCTGGGGCTCCATGGGCTGGGGCGGGTGGGAAGGAGGGGGTCTGGGGAGAGCAGCTGCCACAAGGGAGAGGCTGAGGGTGGGCCAGGGAGGGGACACTCAAGTGTGCCGGGTGGAGGATGGTGCTGGGGCGAATGGGATGGGGTGCTTACCGCCTCTGCCCAATTACTTGAGACATATTTTATCTTTCAGATTTGTAGATGCTGTGGAGCCAAAGAGAGGTTACTAGGGCTGGGCAACATGGAACTTGGCCCCACATTACCATTGGACCTCAGCCTCCTAGGGAAGAAGCCATGGGGCAGCTCCTGCTGGTACCACCCGTTCAACCCAACCAAGCAGGCATGGGCTGCCTCAGCCCCTGGGGAAAGGCCCTGGAGTTCTCCCACCACCACCCTGCCCGTGCTGGCCTCAGTCCCGATCAGGCCCTGCAGAGGTCCTCCTGACCTTCCCAAGTCTGCTTCCCAGCTCTGGACCTCGGAAATGCCCTCCACCTCCCTTCAGTGGCTCCAGTCTCTCGTATTTGAGTATCGTGCCATTAGTCTAACCTCAAGCCCCCTTGCTGCTGACTTAAACTGTGACTTTCCAGGATCTCTTCCTTGCGTGCACACACACACACCCACGCACACACACACACACACACAACGAATACACAGGATGAAGCCCTAAAAGCTCATTTAGTCCATTCACCTCAAAACAAAGTCTACACTCTCACCTTCCTTAAAATTCCCCCTAGCACTCCCAATTTTCTCTCAAACTGACAGCATGAAGGTAACCTTGATTTCCTCATCCTGTTTGTGCTCCTCCTTCCCTAGCCCAGTTCCCTCGAGCTGCAGCACAAATTCACATCCCCAACCCTGATTGCAGAAACCCTCTAGCCCCAGCCTCAGCCCCTCAGGAGGAGCCTCCAGTGGGAGTAACCACTCCAGCAGGCCGGCCGTTGGCCTGTCTCTGACCTGCATCCCTCTGCTTTGGTCCAGTACACCTGGTCTTCAGCTCTCTCGTCATCCCACCCCCATGCTCTGCTGACAGCCCAGCCCCATATATCCTCCCATTTTCTGCTCTACCGCTGGTCCTTCCAACAGTCAACTTACAGGTAAGGAAACTGAGGCCCAGAGAGTGGGTGTGATGTGCCCATATCATACAGCAGCACAGGACTGCACCAGAACAGAAAGCCAGGCCTTCAACTCCCACCCGGGGCTTCCTCCCAAGACAATCCCACAGCCACACCTCCTCCTTCTATGGTCCCCAGGGAGTGGCCCTTCTGGGCCTGGGCCCTGGAGAGGCCACCCTGCCCCCGACCTTCCTGGAGCCCCACTCACCCTGCTGAAGTGCCTTATGATTCTCAGCCTCCGCTCTGGGGGCTTCTCAGTTAAAGCAGATCTTGATCTCGTTCCTCCATGACTGTCCCCAGCTCAGGCTGCACCCCTAGCTGGGGCTCTGCTGTCCCTGTTTCCAGTCTAGAGCCCTCCTCTCAACCCCCGCCCGCCAGCGCAGCCTCAAGAGCTGTTCCTGCTCTTCCAGGGGAGAGGTCAGTAGAGCAGGGGTTTGGCTGTTGCCACTTGAGCCAAGTCCAGCCGTACTGCCCAAAATATCATCCGTCCGCCCGCCAGTGGCGCCGTGGAGACCGAGTTCTGAGGCAGCCCTTGTGAGGTCAGAGGTAGAGCTCGCACTCTGGGCGTCACAGTCATAGAGGAAAGGCCAGTCCTCCCAGCCTGACTCTGGGCCAGAGCCTGAGGAAACCCTCCCACAGCCCCAGGCCTGGGGAAGGCTACAGAGGCTACTGAGCCCCCAGCCATGGGGAGAGCTGTGCAGAATGGGGACTGGAGGTGGAAATTTCTGGAGATCAACAGCCAGATGGAGGGGTGGGGGGATGGATACCCTGGATTAGTCCTCAGGGAGCCCCCAGTCTGAAGGGGGAAGGAGAGACTCAGGCCTGGTCTTCAGGGTTCCCCAGGCTGAGAGGAAGGAGGATGCATGAGCCATATTTGCAGGGAAACTGCAGTCTGAGAGGATAGAAACCCAGGCCTGGTCCTCTGGGGGCCCTAGTCTGAGGCCGACAGGGGGAAATGTAGACCCTGTCCTCAGGAAACGCCTCCCTTAGGAAAGGCAAGAGAGGCCTCTGAGAAGTGGCCAAAGCTGGACCAGAGTGTGAGGCTTGGGTCAGGGCTGTGGGAGCTCAGTGACCAAGGCAGGGTTGGGGGAGCCAAGGACCAGCTGCGGTCCAAGAGGACTTCTCGAGCCAGGGCCTGGCTGGGCCCCAAGGCAGGCAGTTTGGGATTTGAACAGGTGACCCGTGCTGAGACATGAGTTGTCCCTGGTCTACAGACTGTAAGATACCTGCCAGGTGAGTGAACTGTGGGCAGTAGGTCCAGGGAGCTTCTGCGGCCCAGCAGCCCCTCATTGGTAGAAGAGGATTTGATTGCCCAAAGCCCAGATCCAGGAATGAAACTGTCCTCTAGAGGGTGCCAAAGACCAAGCCAGGTCTGGAACCGGCATAGGCGCAGTCCCCACCCCTCCCAGCTTACCCAGCAGGAGGAGGCTGCAGTGGAAGGGCTTCGTTCCTAGTCAGAAGTCCTCTGTAAGGAGCTAACTCTTCCACTGTGGCCTCAGAAGCCTGAGCCTCCCGCCCCTCACGCTCCTCTACAGATTCTAAGTGAGTTCAGGAGGGCAGAGATGTACCCCTGGAAGTAGGAGAGACCTGCCTTTATTCCTTTCCTATGTGTGCTGTCAGGGTCAGGGATGAGGTAAGATCAAAAGTGGCTCTGTGTGGGCCAGTGGCGCAATGGATAACGAGTGTGACTACGGATCAGAAAAGTGGAGCTGGGGTCTTGGATGAGGTCAGAGCCTGGGCAGAGTTGGATTGGGCTAGGGTCAGGTTGGTGAGGGAGGGAACTGGGATCTGTGTTGGGAACAGGGATCAGGCTCTGGGCTGGGTGCTGGGGATGGAGAGGTGGAGAAGACACAATCTCATCTGTCCCTTGGGAGAGACAGGTAAGCAGCAGGTAACTTAGGAGACTCCATGGTAAGATGGAAGGAATATAGGCAGCAGCTAACCCAGTTTGGAGGGGACAAGGGTCTTCTAGAACAGGTGACATGGGGGCAGAGTCCTCCAAGATGAGCAAGGGGAGGAGGGGAATGATGATATTTGAAGCCACCTGAATGAAGCCTGATGAGATTATGAGAAAACCTGGGAAGTGTGAATGGCATGCAGAGGGCTGGAGAAGTGGGCAGAGGTAGACCGTGAAGGGCTCTGTCTGCTAGGGCAAGTGGTTCAGACTTTATCCTGAGGGCCTGAGGAGCCTTGCAAGGGTTCTAAAGAAACAGAATAGCAAAGGAGCCAACCTGGGGTTCCTGGGGCCCCAGGGCATCCAGCAGGCCAGGGTGCAGTTGGGCCTGGGCTTGGTAAAGGGATCTAGCTGGAGAAAGAGAACAGAAGATACCGGCATCGGGGCGTTCACTGCAGGAGTCCACGGGATTACCCAGGAAGCACCCGGAGTAGAGCAAGGGCCAGGGGCGGGATTCTGGGGAACAGGAGATGACTGAGAAGAAGCAGGTGAGAGGGAGATGGAAACCCCGACACTGGGCTTGCCCACAAGGGAGCTGGCAGGTGGTTGCAACCCTAGACTTGGGTGCTGGGAGGGACCAGCCAGGCAGGTGTTTGCAGAGAGCTGCCTTGAAGAGCTGGACAGGATGGATGATGTCCGCAGCACTGAAGAAGCAAATGCTAAGGAGGCAGAAAGTTCAGCTGTGGGGAGAACAGAGGCAGCTAAAAGGGCCACCAGGGTGGGAGTCAGGGTCAGACTTTCGAAGCATGTTAGTCTGGGCATGGCCTGGGGGGTCTCTGGGGCCAATCCCTATTGCACAGGGGATAGCACAGGACAGAGAAGGGACATCTGGGGTCTTTTCTTCACAGGATGGGCTCTGTGAAGCAGGGTTGAGTAGGGTTACCAGATAAATACAAGATGCTCAGTTAAATTCGAATTTCACAGACACAATATTTGCAATATTTGGGACAAACTTATACTAAAAATGTATTCGTTGTTTCTCTGAAACTCATATATAACTTGGCATCCTACTTTTTTTTTTTTTTTTTGAGACAGAGTCTTGCTCTGTCACCCCAGCTAGAGTGCAGTGGCATCATCATAGCTCACTGCAAACTCCGGCTCAAGCAATCCTCCTGCCTCAGCCTCCTGAGTAGCTGGGACTGCAGGTGCACACTGCCATACCCCGCTACTTTTTTTCTATTTTTTGTAGAGATAGGGTCTCGCTCTTGCTCAGGCTGGTCTCAAACTCCTGGCCTCAAGTGATCCTCCCACCTCGGCTTCCCAGAGTGCTAGGATTACAAGTGTGAGCCATCGTGCCTGGCCTGACATTCTACATTTTTGTTTGCTGAATCTGGCAACCCTAGCTGTGAGCCTCAGTGGAGACGCAGGCAGATGCCTTACATGCTGAAGTGGATTTGAGTCCTAGCTGGGCATCAAATTCACTGTGCCCTTGGCTCAGTCCCTGCCCCTGGGCCTCTGTTTCCCCACCTATAAAACAGGGTAGAGAGATACGAGGTTCCTCTACCCATCTGATTTAAGCATCCAAACCCAGCCCAGAAAAAAAGGTTTGTGAAGGCAGCGGCAGACCATTAGGTCAAAAACTAATTTGGTGGAAATGAAAATTGGTAATATGGATTGGTAATATTGGTGCACTACGGGGCCATTTTTGCAAACTTTGATGTGTCTTTGGTCCCCATTCTGGAAATTATTTGGCTTTCCAATTCTAATTTTGTCTGCAGTGCAATTATTTTTGCTAGTGAAAGGTTGGAAATCACCCAGTCTCCATCAACTCTCATTTCTTACTACACTAAAAATCTTACAGTGTGAACTGATGATTGGGGACATTAATGTTCACCTAGCCAAAACTTAAGTCTTTCTGAACACATAGCCAAACAAGTCGAGCAGACATAATTAATTGTCTGTCACTGGACTGGAAAGTTTTAAAATTTTTTTTTAAATTCAGCACTGAACCCATTCTAAGTAAAAAATAAATAAATAAAAAATAAATTTAAAAAGTCTCAGGTCATTTTCTTTTAGTATTTTATTACCTAAAATACAACCACTCTTAACATTTTGGTAGATATATATGTTTATATATACACACATCCTCTCCCTATTTTGTCAACAATAAGTAAAATGATACATAAAGTTTTGTAAGACTTTTTTTTTCATTCAAACATTAACTGAGAATATCTTCCCATGCCAATAGGTCCACATCCGTATCATGCATGTGGCTGTACAGCATTCCACCTGATGAATATTCCATAATCTAGAATCCCCCTGCTAGTGGGTGTTTAGATTATCTTTAATTTTTTTTAAATTTCACCTGCCCCCTCCCAAGATTGTCTTTAATTTTAAATATATCCAACTCTTCCCTATTATGAACAGTGTGAGCAGATACAATTGGCTGAAACCCAATGAGGAAAGAAAATGCAAATCAAAATTTTTAAAAATCAGAATGTAGAAAGAAAAATGACTAAAGATGCTAAAAACTTCTCTGAATTTCTTTCAAATGCCCCCAAAACTGTTGACCTATTAAAAACTAATCATTTCAATTAGCCAGCCAACTAAAAATAGAAACAACAACAACAAAAAAAATCTAGCTGGGTGTGGTGGGGAGCGCCTGTAGTCCCAGCTACTTGGGAGACTGAGGCAGAAGGATCACTTGAGCCCAG
>VBSM01003204.1:29164451-29184177 GCA_008086735.1 Cheirogaleus medius | reverse complement strand
CGCCTCGGCCTCCCAGAGTGCTAGGATTACAGGCGTGAGCCACTGCGCCTGGCTTTTCAGACTCTTTTGAGCCACAGAATCCTTTGTGTAACTCAGGAGCCCATGATGAAGGAGCTGCAATGGCTCCAGGGACAGGGATAGGGGTGGGAGGGTAGTGTAGGTCCCTCCAGGAATGCTGGTCTCTCTGGAATCACCTGAAGCAATGAAGATTCTAAGACTGCTCAAAAGGAAAAGACCCAACTTAAGCCTCACCTAGGTAAGTGTCCCCTTCCAAATTAATTTTTCAGCTCAGAAAACAAATTCAGAGCAAAGTACCAACTTGCCTAAAATCACCCAGAACTAGGAACATCCATACTAGGGCTCTGCCCCTACCCCAGGAGGCCAGGGTCCACCACCAGGGGCCAGGGCACAAGCAGGACCCAGGATGGTCTTTAACTCTGACACCCACCAATTACCAGAACTCCACACCCCCAGCCCAGGTTCTCAGCCTTCTTAAAGTCGTACATACATGGGCCTCCAGGACAGAGCAGATGAAGACTAAGGCAGACAGGATCAGGCACCGCCACTTGCCCAAGGGCAAAGATCCTATAAGTCAAGGAACGAGAATTCACACCCAGACCTGCTCTACTCTGAAACCCATGTCAAACTGCCTTACTTGGCATCTGAAACCAGGGATAGAGCTCGGGCCTGTCACTTTGTAGTATGAGCTGGAGCTATCAGGGAAAGCTTCCTGGGGGAAGGGGTTCTCGTTAACAGAAGCCAGGAGATAACACTGGAGGAATTTATCTGCATGTGTGAGAAGCATTTGTGTCTTTCTATGTGTCTATATGTGCACATGTGTCTGTGTTAATGGACAGGAGTGTGCGTGTGTATGCATGTGCTTATCTGTGTCTGGTTTTTCATGTGAAAGCCTCTCTATGGAGATACACACACACACACACACACACACACACAGAGTTGTGCACACATGAGCATGCACCCATTCTGCTGGGTTAATATTTTCCTGCCTGCGTCAGCACGGTCCCAGTCAGTGGGCAGCTCCATGCAGGTACGTGCCCTATCTGATCTGGTCAGAAGCTGTGGGTCTGGAACAGGGGGCTTGGGGTGGGCAGGGAGCCCATCTCAGTTCCCCCAGGGCAAGCTACACTCTCTCCACTCTCCTGCTCAGCCTGAGAAGGGAGGCAGCCCCGGTGTGGTGTGACTGCCCTGCCTCCCCACTCACACTGGGGACTCCCTGGTGGTGCGACCTCCCTGCCTCTCTCCAGATGAGCAAAGCCAGCTGCTCTCTGACATACCCTCCTCCCCCATCATCTCTGCTCAGATCCTGAGGCTTCTCCCTTGAGGACAAAGGGAACAGAGACCCTGGGAAATGCTCATATCGAGCCCTCCTTAAGCAAGAAAGCAGCTTTTAAATGTTCAAGTGAGCCAGTGGGAAGGTGGAATTCTATTGACAGCTTTCCAGGAACACAGTGATTGCACCAAGGGCCTGTGCAGAGGAGGTCTGTGTGGGCAGGGTCTGGGGCACTGGCGCCCACAGGCATTGAGCCTCAGCCAGTAAGGCTTGGTGGAACATGGAGACCCTAGGCAGGGTGGAGCCTTCCCGGTTCCTGGGCCTCTCCCTGTGTCGCTGGAGGGTCCTCCCACACCCGCACTAGTCCCTGGGGTGCAGGCTGGGCCAGACTGGGTTGGGCAGGCAGACACTGTCTCTTCTGCTCTTGGCAGAGCCCAAGGTCCAGGATGAGTCAAACCCAGGTGTCCTGGCTCCTAGCCCAGCTTGAGGATGCCCCAGTGCATCTCTGAACGGGAGAGACAAGGATGGAGCATGGAGGGAGGGAGACCATCCCTCTGGCGTTATGCCCCACACTGCAGCCTTTATGCCTTCTCATCACCTTCGAGCTCCAAATCTGAGCAGTCTCTGCCACATCCTAGGGCCCCATTCTGACTTTCTTAGGCCCTTGGCTTTTTTTTATTGTGGTAAAAAATGCATAACATAAAATTTGCCATCTTAACTGTTTATAAGTATACAGTTCAATAGTAGTAAGTGTATTCACATTGTTGTGCAACTGATTTCCAGAACTTTTTCATCCTGCATAACTGAAACTCTATACCCATTAAACGACTCCCCATTTCCCCTCCCCAGCCCCTGACAACTGCCACTGTACCTTCTGTCTGTATGAATTTGAGTATTCTAGATACCTCATATAAGTGAACTCTTACATTATTTGTCTTTCTGTGATTGGCTTATTTCACTTAGCATAATGTCCTCAAGGTTCATCTATGTTGTAACATGTATGAGAATTTCCTTCCTTTTTAAGGCTGAATAATATTCCATTGCGTGGCTATACCACATTTTATTTATCCATTCATCCATCCATGAACACTGGGTAGCACTATTGTGAATAATGCTGCTATAAACTTGGGTGTGCAACTATCTCTTCGAGATCCTGCTTTCAATTCCTTTTGATATATATGCCTTTGGCATTTTTGCTTTTTTGGGCCCCTTCCTCCAGAAAAATGTAATTTTATAACATTTTTATAACTGTACTGGCATAAATATATTTATAATATTAAACATCTTCTTCAGTCTACAAGTTCATTTTTTTTCTTACTTTGAAGCAAATTAAAACATTTTGTGGGGCCAGGTACAGTGGCTCATGCCTGTAATCCCAGCACTTTGTGAGGCTGAGGTGGGAGGATGGCTTGGGCCCAAGAGTTTGAGGTTACAGTGAGCTATGATCATGTCACTGCACTCCAGCCTGGGAGACCCAGCAAGACTGACCCTGTTTCTGAAAAAATAAAACATTTTAAAAATCTAAATTAAAAAAAGACATTTTGTGAGCCCTTAGACAAAGCATTTTCATGGGTACTGTGCTTGCTATGTGTAAGGGAGACGTCAGCCATGCACGTCTCTCGGGTCCTCTTCCAGCACACAGCTGCTGCCATCTCCCCAGGCTCCGTGTGCAGCCCAGAGCTTACTCCACTGCTCAGGAACAAGTGATCCAGCTCCCTCTCATGTTGTCCCTCTTGTATGTCTAACGGGCATGCCTACCTTCACCTGTGCCAACCAGAGCTCATCTGACCTTCCCCCCATCTGCCCCCTTCCTGAGGGCCTGTCCCAAGGAATGTTCCTCCCCACCACATCTCTGGAGTTTTCCCTCCAGGAGTCACTCATCTGCTCCCTCTTTCGTGGCCCCCTCAGTCTGTCCCAGATCTATTCCACCTCCAGGAGTCTCTCTGTGGGTCTCCCAGTCTGCATCTCTCCTCACCCTTTCTCCATTTCACAGAGACATTTCTAGCCCCCAAGTTGCCATGATTCCCCTATGCTTGAAGTCTTCCAAGCCTCCCTCCCCAAGATGCGCAGGAAAATTCCAAGCAGCACAGCCTAGACTTTTCAGCTGTGCTGCCCCATGCCTTTACACCTGCGGTTACCTCCCCTGCTTCCCCGATCTGCCTGAACAACTCCTATTAGTCTTCCTGGGCCAACTCAAGTGCCCCTCCTCTGTGAAGCCTTCTCTCTCAGCCCAGGTGGAGTGGAGGCCAGTTTGTCCTGGCTTCCAGAGCACTTGTCTGCACCTTTGCCACAGCACTTGCTACCCTTTTGACAAATCTTTTTGTTTGCCTTCCCTCCAAGGCTGTTAGGACAAGCCCTGCGTGCCTTCCTTTGAGATTCCCCAGTACGTGAGCACTGAACTGGTATTAATTGAGAGAATGTAAGAATGAATCACTTATCATGTAGGTGATAGAAGAGGATAATGATATAATTGTGGTTTAATGATATGATTGTGGTTGACGTTATGGTCGAATGGAAGAGTAGCAAAGAAATGAGGACAAGTTGGTGAATGAATTTAGAAGAGAGTCAGTGAGGGTTGGGGGAGGGACCCTCCTGAGACAGACTACAGCTTGCTCAGCTCTAGGATGATGGTCTAGGTGCCTCCGTTGCCTTGTTCTACACCCACGAGGGCATCCAGAGAGCTGGTCTCATCATCTGTACCCTTTCCTGTCTCAGCTAGCTGGGGAGAGGGGTCCAGGTGCTTCCGGCTAGGGGCATGAGCTCAACTTTCATTTTTCTGCCCCACTGTGGCAGGTGCCAAAGTCCCTCCTATGCCCACAACTCTGAGCCCTCCTCTTGATGTCCCTTAGCTCCAAGATGGACATCTTAGGGCAGGCTTGCCATGGCAGGAGAGACGAGGAAGAGGGCAGGAGGATGTGACTGACCACAGAGTGAGTGTGAGTGGAGTTGGAAGGGGTGGGGACAAGTCAGAGATGCTGCCTGTGCTAGGTTAGGCTGACCCAGAGAGCCCAGCACCCCTTGTAGGGACAATGCATTGTGCTTCGGTCCCAAAGAAGGCTTCCCTGCAATCATGTGTAGGTCAGAGGAGCAAGGGTGGCGGATGCGGAGTGAGCAGAGATGACTCCCAGGGCCAGGCCAGCTCAAGAGATGCCCAACCCCAAATCCTAGAGACAGGCCCACATCCCTTAAAAGCATTTCTAAATGAAAATTTCAAGCATGCACAAAAGTAGATATGAATCCCCATTATCCAGATTCTAGAATCATCAATGAGTTTAATCTATATTTTTCTTCTAAAGTATGTTAAAACAAATTCCAGCCACTCTGTCATTTCATTCCTACATTTTTCAGTGTTCATCTCTAAAACATATGAACATTTTCTTACATAATAAGTGCCCTACCTAACAAAAATGAACAATTCCATGGAATGATCAAATACCTGCAATTGTTTCAAAGTGTCTTTTTGCATTGATTTGTTGGTTTATATGAGACAAGATCTAAACAAGTTCACATAGTACATTGAGTTAAATGTTCTCTTAAACAAGAGAGTCCCCCCTTTCTGAGACTTTAATTTGTTTATGTCACTGGCTTGCTGAATAAATGTGCTCCTATAGGAAGTCCTGTGTTCCGGATTTGTCTGTCTGCTTCCTTGTAATGTCATTTAGCTTTTCCTCCATCTCCTGTGTTTCTTCGAATATACAAGAAGTTAGCTCTAATGGTGTGATTTTATTTAGGTCCGATGTTTTGTGTGGGGTGAAGCAGAGAATGCTTTGTAGACGGTGCTGTGTACTTTCTGTCACATCCCATCAGGAGACACATGATGTCTAGTTGCCCCATGCTTGGTGATGCTGACTAATCAGTGGGCTCAAGGGGTGGTAGCCTGACCCCTCCATGACCACATTCCCGCCATTGGTCCTTCACCTTCTGGTTTTATCCTTTGGTTTCTACCTAAATCAATTTCAAAATCTTTCCACAAGAAAGCATGTTAAAGGAAAAGCTCCAAGCAGTAATTTCTTACCCTTATACTTACAGGAAAGAAAGAGTCTAAAAATGGCAGTCTCAGGTACCAGGTTAATTGGAGCTGGGAAGAGAGTCAGAATGAGAGGAACATCGTGACAAGGATAACAGAAAGACTGAGGTGGTGGAAGGAAGGAGCAGTGGAAAAACCCAGGGACAACCTGGCCGGGAGCCTGAGTTTGGGGCTGGTTTGAGGTTTTCCTATTCAGGGCTCCGCCTAGGTGGTGAGCTGTTTGTAGCTCAGGCTTTGTGGACAGACAGACCTGAACTTGAATCCAGCTCAGCTTCTTAATCTGCATTTGGTGACTAAAAGCAAGACATTTAATTGGGCATCTTCATCTGTAAAATGAAGATATTAGTGCTTACCTTGCAGAGTTGTTGAGAGAATGGATTGCGTTGGTAAGGAAGGGGCATGGCAAGTGCTTGGCACAGAAAATACTCTGGGTGATGGATAAGAAGCCTGTTTGAGGAAGGGGAACCCTGTACTTCATGCCTCCTACCCATCTCCAGCCCTGAGGGACTCTTGCCTGAAGCCAGAGCCAACCTAGAAGGGCTGTGGGTGGAGTATAATGTGCTCATGCCACAAACAGCGGGACTGATGCCCAGGGACTTCCACCCACATCTTCAGCTGCTCCAGCCTGGCGACTGGTCTCCCAGCTATTCCCATTGCAGCCTGGTGGCTCAGCTCTCTGGATGTGAACCCCTAGTCCACCCTTAGGGTCTGGGATCCGGGCTGCCCCAGGCACCCTGCAATCCCCCGCCCAATCAACTGGCTGCAGGCTCACTGAGCAACTGTGGGACCCAGGCATGACAGGGCCTCAAGCAGGCAGGCTCCTGGGGAGCCCTTGCCTGCTGAGCCCACTGGGGGTGGGGGTGGAGATTCCCAAGTGATTCATCCCTCGCTGGGAACAAAGCAGGTGCACAGTAAATGTATGTTGAGAGACTTGGGCTCCCCCGGCCCTGAGTGGGAGTGAAATAGTTTTTCAGGGAGGGCGAGTCTCCCTAGGAGGGGACGGAAGTGGAGGGTGTCTTTGGCATCCCCAGGAATTCGTGGCTCCAAGACCCTGAACCCTGGGCAGGAGCAGCTGGGGGTGACAGAGGGCCAGGACTCCTCACTCCTGCTCCTGTTCCAGCATGTTTACTCCCGCCCTGCCAGCTCCCACCTGCAACCCTGCCCCCAGTTAGCTTCCCACTTGCTTTCTGCAACAGCTGAGGCCCTTGATGGGATAGGGTGGGAAAGAGGGATCCCACCCCCCAGACTCCCAGCCACATCCTTTTCTCAGCACCCATGAGGCTGGCACTAGCGCCCCCTGCTGGTGATGTAAGTGACACCTTTGGCCTGAATCCTTTGGAGAAACCACCCACTAGCCCCCATCTCCAGCACCCCACAAGGGACTGACAGGACCCGCCTTAGCCCCAGGGTCCTGCTCTGAGAGGAGACACATGACTCCATGCAGCCCAGCCCACGATCCTTAGTTGTGGCTTCCAAGTTTTCTTTTCCACCTCACCTGTGTTACTTTCTTTGTTTGTTGACTTTAGTGTTGTCTCTGTTTGCTCTGGCTAAGCCTACCGCCCCAGGATGAAAACTCTGAGCCCAGGAAGTGTGAACCTGAGAGAAAGCAAGCTAGTGGGAGGTGGGGGAGGGAAAGATGTGAGCTGGTTCCCCTCCTCAGTCTGGAGTTCACTGCTGTTTACCTCTGCAGGCAAGCAGGGTGGGGGCCTAGGGCAAGAGTGGGTGGAGAGAATTTCCCAGCCTCACCGAGGGCAGGTCTTGGCCTGTCACTTTGATAATTTGTTTTGAAGCTCAGCCCCAGAACTCTAAAGGCCTCACAACTCCATTTGGTTTGAACACCTCTTACAGGGAAATATAAGTTCCCTGGAGATTACTACATGATCTTAGCCCCGAGTCCTTCAATTGAACAACTCAGGGAACACCACCATCTGCCATACAAAACCCCCAGCACCAAGGCTTCCTGACTTTCCATACACCTCCATGAGAATCTGTTACCCAACAGCCCTGTGAGGTGGCCCCACAGGGATTATTGCCCCCCATCATTTTATGATGGGAAAGCTGAGCCCCAGAGAGGGTAAAGTAACATCTCCAGAGTCACAAAGTGAGAGCTTGGAGTAGTCCAGGCTTCCTGGCTCCTGGCCCAGACTCTTTGCCCCATTTCAAGCCATCTCCTAGATCATGTAGCATGATGGGAAGGCAGCACCAGGCCCCGGGCGCTGGGTCAGGGGCCAACACACCTAGTCATGGAGTGTGCACACAGCACATGCCAGCGCATACAGCACTACGTACACCAGGGGCTTATGCAGCCCAGGGCTGATGTGCTCACCCCGTATCACTGCAGACCAGACGCCACCAGGATCCTTATGTCGTTCCCACCCATAGAAGGGATAAGAGAAAGCTCTGACTCAATGCCCACCTGCCACTCACTGCTCCTGGCCTGCCTGTGTGGCCTGTGGTGTGTGCATGCCCTCACCAGATTAGGATGGGGAAACCATCCTGGCCTGCAGCCAGGGACTTAGGGATAAGCTTAGGGAAGTTGCTGCCGTCACCACAGGCTTAGGAGGGCACCTAGCTCTGCTGCTGCTCCAGCCCTTCTTGGAAAAGATGATCTGTCATCAGAGAGCCCTCCCCACCCACCACCACCCAGGCCTCCTTCTCTGATGGCTTACCAGGCTTTGAAGCTGCATCCCTCTTTCAGAGAGACACCTGTACCCATGCTCATGTGTTCTGGGAAGTGCTGTGTGTTCACCCACACCACTTCTGCCTCGTGCCACATGCACCCTTCACACGCAGTCTATGTGGGCCGTGTGCACAGGGACTTCGTGTATATACATAGTCAGACACAGGTGCACATCTCAGACCCAGGCGTGTAATGCAACATATGCATGCACCCATATAGATGAGCACACAGGCGCTACACTCTGCATACCCCCTTCCCCTTCCAGAACAAGGGCCATTTGAGGCTGAGGGGTGAGTCACCTGCCAACCCGTGGGACCTGCTGAGCCAGCAGGATAGGAAGCCCCAAGTTGACAACTGTGGCCTCAGGGGACCAACACCCCACATGGGGCCCGCCCTGCCACCAGCCTCCAGTGCCCCCCAACCCTCTACCTCCACCCTTATTATCTCCTGCCCACATTTTCAGCAGAACTCATGCCAGAAAGGCACCTCTATTCCTTTAAAATACATACCTGCTGCTGAGCTGTCTGCCACTGTGCCTCAAGGGCTACCATCAAATTTCTGCTCTTAAATACAGATGCCCTTGGCCGGGCGCGGTGGCTCACGCCTGTAATCCTAGCACTCTGGGAGGCCGAGGCGGGTGGATAGCTCAAGGTCAGGAGTTCGAAACCAGCCTGACCAAGAGCGAGACCCCGTCTCTACTAAAAATAGAAATACATTAATTGGCCAACTAAAAATATATATAGAAAAAATTAGCCGGGCATGGTGGCGCGTGCCTGTAGTCCCAGCTACTCGGGAGGCTGAGGCAGAAGGATTGCTTGAGCCCAGGAGCTTGAGGTTGCTGTGAGCTAGGCTGACGCCACGGCACTCACCCTAGCCTGGGCAACAAAGTAAGACTCTGTCTCAAAAAAAAAAAAAAAAAAAAAAAAAAAAAAAATACAGATGCCCTCAAGGAAAAACCAGGGTGGCAGCAGGACCCATCCTCTCTCCTCTCCTCTGTCCAAACCCCAAGCCTCCTAACTAAGCTTCCTCCCTGGAAGCCCTTCCTGTTGATGATAATTCACACCTCTCGCTCCTCTTAGCTCACACACTGTAGCAGAGAGCTCCATCCTAGGCCCAGACAGGCTTTGTCCCCTCCTGCCCTCTCTCACCTGTGTACTCCTGGTCAGTCTGTCCCCAAGTCTGGGAACTCCCTGCGGACAGAGGGGCAGTCTGAAAACATAGAAGAGAACCAGGAGGCCAGAGCAGCCCAATCGAGTGGATTCTCCCCGAAAGCCCACCTGGCCCTTCCCCTGCTTCAGCAGCATACCCAGTTAGTCACTGAGTCAAGTTTTGCTGAGTATAAAGAGTGTCCTCAGCTCCTACTAGATGTCAGGCTTATCAGCCAACACATGGTATTAAAATTAAGAAACATCATCTAACTCTCTCCATCTTTCTAATCTGAAAAGTTAACATATAGTGGTTAAGAATGTGGTCTCTGGGCCGGGCGCGGTGGCTCACGCCTGTAATCCTAGCACTTTGGGAGGCCAAGGCGGGAGGATCCCTCAAGGTCAGGAGTTCGAAACCAGCCTGAGCAAGAGCGAGACCCCGTCTCTACTAAAAATAGAAAGAAAATTAATTGGCCAACTAAAATATATATAAAAAACAAAATTAGCCAGGCATGGTGGCACATGCCTGTAGTCCCAGCTACTCGGGAGGCTGAGGCAGAAGGATTGCTTGCGCCCCAGGAGTTTGAGGTTGCTGTGAGCTAGGCTGATGCCACGGCACTCTAGCCCGGGCAACAGAATGAGACTCTGTCTCAAAAAAAAAAAAAAAAAAAATAATGTGGTCTCTGAAGCCAGACTGTCTGGGTTCAAATCCCAGCTCTGCTGCTTGCTAGTTACTTAATCTCTCTGTGCCTCAGTTTCCTCATCTATAAAAAGGAGATAATATCATCCACCTTATGAAGTTGTTGTGAATACTAAGTGGGTTAATAACACACACATGAAGTGTTGAGGAGAGGGCCTGGCTTATAGTAAGTTATCTTAAGAGTTTACAGCCATTGGCCAGGCGCAATGGCTCATGCCTGTAATCCTAGCACTCTGGGAGGCCAAGGCGGGTGGATCGCTTGAGGTCAGGAGTTCGAGACGAGCCTGAGCAAGAGCGAGACCCCATTCTACTAAAAATAGAAAGAAATTAATTGGCCAACTAAAAATATATAGAAAAAATTATCTGGGCATGGTGGTGCATGCCTGTAGTCCCAGCTACTCGGGAGGCTGAGGCAGAAGGATTGCTTGAGCCCAGGAGTTTGAGGTTGCTGGGCTGATGCCATGGCACTCTAGCTGGGGCAACAGAATGAGACTCTGTCTCCAAAAAAAAAAAAGAGTTTACAGCTATTATTCTCCCTCCCTCCACTAATTTAGTCTCTTATAGTCTGTCCCTAACAATCCAATCCTTATACGGCTGTCAACGTGATCTTCTAAACATAAATGTGATGGGGTCACTCCTTGGCTCACAATCCTTCCTTGGCTCTCAGCGGCCCTCAGCGCAGTGTCTGGCTCCTTAGCTTTGCTCACAAGGCCCCTCACTTCTGTCACAGTGTTCCAGCCTTACCACTTCCCCTCTCATGTTGTCTTGAACACCCTGACTCTCCTCAACCCTGTCTGCCTAGAACTCTCTGTCCCATTGTGTGCTGGTAAATGCATAACAACTGGCTCTTTGTAAAAAATGTATGCATATGTATGTATGTACATTTATAAATTTTAATTGTACAAAGCTGTAAAATAGCATATAATTTACAGATAATACTAAAATATACAGTGGTCTTTATTGTAAATTCTATAGAGTCCATTGCTCCCTGTAGAATACTTTCTTTAATTTTTGCCAACCCTTATATCTGCAGCCAACCTATAGTTGCAATTCATAGGATTTGACAAAATCAGACTATGAACAAATGCTTGATTACTATGCAATTCAACAGAAAAGTCATTCATGTCATTGACTAATGAGTGTACTCCTAACATAAATGGTGGTTGATATTTCATTTACATTAAAGAGTAAGACAAAAATTTAAAAATAAAGACGTGTTGAAACATCACCCATTTGCCAATGATGTAAGTGGCCTTTTTTGCTGAATTGGACGAAAGTTTTCAAACATTAGAAGAATGTTTCCTCAATGTTTTGTGATATTCACAATATAATGGCTACAGACACAATACACTTGTAAGATTAATCTACATTCTTTCCATCACTTAAGTCTAGACGAGGGATGTAAAGGGCCAGATAGTAAATATTTTAGGTTTTGGGGTCGTTATGGTCTCTGTCACAAGTACTCTACTATTGTAGCACAAAAGCAGCTATAAGATAATACGTAAGCCGGGCGTGGTGGCTCACACCTGTAATCCTAGCACTCTGGGAGGCTGAGGCAGGCGGATCACTCAAGGTCAGGAGTTCGAAACCAGCCTGAGCGACACCCTGTCTCTACTAAAAAATAGAAAGAAATTAATTGACCAACTAAAAATATATACAGAAAAAATTAGCCAGGCATGGTGGCGCATGCCTGTAGTCCCAGCTACTCGGGAGGCTGAGGCAGTAGGATTGCTTGAGCCCAGGAGATTGAGGTTGCTGTGAGCTAGGCTGATGCCACGGCACTCACTCTAGCCTGGGCAACAAAGTGAGACTCTATCTCAAAAAAAAAAAAAAAAAAGATAATATGTAAGTGGATGAACATGTCTATGTTCCAATAAAACTTTATTATGGACACTGAAATTTGAATGTTACATATGTCTACATGTCATGATACATTCTTCTTTTGATTTTTTTTCAACTATTAAAATATATAAAAGCCATTCTTAGCTTACAAGCTGGATTTGACCTTCTGGCTATAGTTGGTCAACCCCTGGTCTGTGCAATTGACAAAATAAGCCCTGATGTGTAGTGTCTGTCAATTTCAACAATGCAAATTATTTCCACCGTGGCCTACTTCCAACTACCAATGTGATGTCACTGAACAAGGAGTTGGAAAGAGATGAGCAGAGCACACCATTATAAGAGTTTTCTTCAGCTTAAAGATACAATAAATGTAAATACATTAAAGAGCATAGATAGTAGTAGAATATAATAATTAGGAAGTGATGAGTTTTGATTACATATTACCTTTGTTTTTAAAATAATTTAGCTAATTATATGTTTATATAATTTAATTTTTAGTAGCTGCATTGTTTAATAAGCAGTCTGCAAAATTCCTGAAAATTTAGCACTTGCCTCTTGTGAGCCTGTTGGAGTGGCTCCAGCACACCACTTCCTGTGCCTGTGCCGTCCCCCACAGCGCTTCCTGGCAAATGCCAACTCACTCTTCACGACTCGGTAACCACGTTCTGTCCACTCTGCCTCCCCTAGACTGGACGCGGTGCCTTCTGTGGGTTCCCACAGCCATGTGGGCTTCTTTCTTTCATAGCCACTAAAGGCTGGGCTACCTCACTTATTTTCTTGCCTGTTTTCTTTGGGAAGGAAAAGGAGCATGAGGATCAACAAGTCTTGCTCACCACAGAATCCCTAGGGCTTAGAAAATGCCTGGCAGATGGAAGGCACTCGATAAATATGTGTGGAATGAAGTAGGAAGGGGCTGAAGAGCTTTGCAGAGGGGTCCTGGGGCAAAGAGACAAGATTAGGGAAATGGAGGTCTGATGAGAGGGGCTTAATCCAGGGGCTCAGAATGGCTGCGAAACCAGGGTCAGAATGTCCCTGGTTGTTGTGGGGGCCGTCGGATCTACTTGCATCCTAAAGCACCACTCTGCCCCCAGCACGTTTAGGCTTCTCCCTCTCCACCCTACTCAGCCCAGATTTCGTCTGTATTTTCTCTTAGCTCCTCAGGACTTACAGAATGGATTTCTAAGGGAGACTCCCTAGTCTTCAGGCACATTTTGTCTTTGAGCTCTATTTAGTAGGCAGCGACCAAGGAGATTCTCCCCTTTTCACAGAGGAAAGACTGAGGTCCAGAGCTGGCCTGACCTAAGCCTCAGGTGTCCCAGGTTTCCTCTTCAGCTGTGAATTGCCCAAACCCTGGCTGAGAGCCTAGACTTCCCTGTTCTCCAGGCCATCCTGTTCATCTTCCCTGCCTTCTAACAAGACAGCCTCTCTCCCATGGAGGGCTGGGTGGTATGGCTTTTCCCTTCCCTTCCCTCCTCAGAAGAAGCCCAAATATGGAGATACCTCATTCTCTCTGATCCACTACCACCTGCCCTTCCTATAGTCTACCCTGAATCGCTCTTGCTTTCATAACACTGCCTTTCCTTCCCAGAAAGGGATGTTTGCTCCCACCCCAAAAGTGACCTCACCAAGGGACTGTTCTCCACTCTCCAGCCCCTCCCCAGGCCCTCGGCAGAGCCAGGACCTAGCCCAGCCCAGCGTCTGTCTCTGGAGTTCCTGGAGGTAGTCACCAAGTAAGCGCAGCCAGCCTGCTGGAGCCACCTCTCCCGTCCGTGACCTTTGCCTGGGATCCACCCCATCTCCCCCCTCTCCCGGACACATGCACACACACCCCACCCTGGGGCCCAGGCTTCACTGTCCACCTGTCCAGACTCGCCTTCCATCCTGCTGGTGACACACCCAACCCAGCCAGTCCCTGTGATACAATATCTCACTCAGGTCAGAGAGAAGCACAGGAAGAGGAGGCCTGAGGGAGTGATTGCCCTTCATCTTCATGGCTGACATCCCTTCCCCAGCTTGGGCCCTTCCATGAAGGACCTCAAGGCCCAGTTTATAAAACACCCCAATTTTACAGGTGAGCAGAGTAAGGCCCTGAGAGCCAGCCCAAGGCCTCAGAGTGGGTTTTTGGCAAGGACAGGACTAGATCCCATCTTAGATCCTATGCAGAGGCTCCCATTCCTGCACAGAAAGGCCTCCTTCCCAGAGTCTCCAGAGATGAGACTCGAAGGTTTCCCTGAGGTAGATGGAGGGAGCCAGAGGAGTCACAGAGAGGGACACCCTTACCTTGCAGAGTTTTGAGAGGTTGGATACCTGCAAAATCACTCCCAGCTCAGTGCCGAGGGGAGGAAAACAGACAAGCTCACCCAGTAATCCTTACCTGTGGCATACTAAATGGAGGTGGGAATGGGGGCAGTCCTCCCCAGTGGCAGGCAATAGGGGGTGTATCATTGGAAGTGAACTTAAAAATAATGAAACTGGGCTGGGTACAGTGACTCACACCTGTAATCCTAGCATTTTGGGAGGCCTAGGTAGGAGGATCACTTGAGGCTAGGAGTTCAAGACTAGCCTAAGTAATATAGCGAGACCCCCCATCTCTGCAAAAAAAAATTTTTTTTAATTAGCTAGGTGTGGTGGCACGCACCTGTAGTCCCAGCTACTCAGGAGGCTGAGGCAGGAGGATTACTTGAGCCCAGGAGTTTGAGGTTGCACTGACCTATGATGATACCATGGCATTCTAGCCAGGGAACAAGGTGAGACCCTGTCTCAGAAAGCAAACAAACAAAAACTCCAAAAGTCGGTCTGCTTCTTATTGTCACCATTGGCAATAAACAATTCTAAACAATGTCAGTGGTAAAATACACAGATGAGGAGGATCGCTCCCACTGCCCCCTCCCCTTCACATACCGCTGTTCCTATCTACATATTCACTCCCAAATTCCTGCCTATCAAATCTACACTATTTCTTAGATCAGAAGATAACTTCAACTCCTTTGGAGAATGTATGGGTCCTTTTAGGACATCTTTTTCTGAATGTCTACTTCTGAGCATATTAAGCAGTGTTAATCAGTTCCTACAAGGGCACTTCATTTATTAATTACTCATTTATCCAAATGCCATGGAAGTCCTCCCCAGTGCTAGCTGCTGGATGTGCACTGGAAAGCAAGTCACAGTCCCAGCCCTGGAGGACTTTCAAGGCATGTGGGGAAGCTGGCGAGTAAACAAGAAGTCACAATGCAGATATTAGAGGTAGTAAGCACAGGGGCCTGTGGGAATTGAGAGGAGAGCACTGAACCAGGCGCGGGGCTGGGGAACATCAGGGACATCCCCTTTAACAGCAGAGGTGAGGAGGAGTCAGACAGACAAAGGGGCTGGGGAGAGAAAGGATAGTTCCCCCGAGAAGAGGGAGCCTGGGAGATGTGTGGCCGGAGCAGGCTGGGAGTATCATGACACTGGAGAGCTCAGCCTGGGCTGGATCATTAACTGTCCTGTGCTTGCTCCTCAGAGTGACGGGAAGCCACTGAAGGTCTGTAATCAGGGGAGTGGCAGGGGCAGATTAGTATATTAGAAAGCTCTAAAGCATGACTGTGGCTCAGAAGGCAGGGATTTGGCGTGGGAAGAGCAAGAGTGGAGCAGAGAAACTGGTTAGGAGGCACTGGAGTCATAAAGGCAAGAGATGGTAGTGACGGAAACAAAGGGAGTCGCATGAGGGATGGAAAAAGGGGCTGGGCTGGAGGCCGAGGCGAACAGCTGACTATGGGGGTACAGGAGCATGGGAGCCAGAGCGTAGGGTAGCTCCCAGGTTTCTGGTGGGGTGATGCCCCTCTTTAAGACGGGAACAAAGGAGGAGGAGCAGGCTTAGTGCATAATCGGGTCTTATGTTCATATTTCTAATAAGATTTTCTCAAATTCACAGCACTTCTTAAATCGAGGTGGCTCACGCCTGTAATCCTAGCATTTTGGGAGGCTGAAACAGGAGGATCACTTCAGGCCAGGAGTTGGAGACCAGCCTGAGCAACATAGCAAGACCCCCATCTCTACAAAAAATAGAAAAATTGGCCAAGCATGGTGGCACACATCTGTAGTCCCAGCTACTAGGGAGGTTGAGGCAGGAGGATTGCTTAAACCCAGGAGTGAGGTTGCAATAAGCTATCATGTTACCACTACACTCTAGCCCAGAGAACAGACTGAGACCCCGTTTAAAAAAAAAAAAAAGGGCCATCGCCTGTGTGGGATTTTTTTGGTTTTGTAAAACTTGCTTTCTGTGTAGGGAGGGTTACTCTGCAGAATTAAAGTGAAAAGAAGAAAGAGATGCATTTAAAAAAGCCTATTTAATTAACTCCATTGTACTTTACTAAACACCCTTTCATTCAACATCTACAAGGTCTGGTGCTGAGAAATAGACAAGAATCCTGGTCTCACAGAATTTACAATCTGGTAAATGAAAAAGTAATATAGGATTATAAAACACTGACACTTTCACATAAAACATTACTTTTGCCTCTTTTTATAAATGTACAGCTTTTATTATAAATGTAGTAATGCCCATCAAAGAAAATGTGAACTCTACAAGAAGTAAAAATAAATTGCTCACAATTCAGAAATAACATAGTGCCTATTAATGCTTTCACTCTTTTTCATCCATTAATCCTTCTAAGTACTCTGTTGACATAATGAAAATAATTCTATACAAGCCTGTTTGTATAATGCTCTTTTCACCTAATGCCATGATTATAGAATAATTATCAACTCTTCAGAACCATGATTTTTAATAGATTTTCAAAACTAAGAGGCAAACCATTGTTTATCTATCTTCTATCACTGGGTAGTTAGTTTGTTTCCAACATTTGAATTTTACATTTCACTTTTTCATTCTTAAATATACACTTATATTTTAATGTTTCATTATTAGAAGTAACATTGCAATGAAGATCTTTGGGCAAAGGCTATGTCTATGTCTCCAATATTTTCCCAAGGATGAATTCTCAGAAATGAAACAACTGTGACAAAGAATATGAGAAATATCCAGGTTTACTAGCCCAGGTGACAGAGTGAGACTCTGCCTCAAAACAAACAAACAAAAACCCAATACGGACATATCCACGTTTATTTTAATCCTTTATATATTTACCTTTCGAAATCATCAGTTTTATATATGAGGTGAGGATCTAGTCTTTGCTTTCCAGACATGAGAAGAAGGGATCTTCTTCAGGAACCCCTCACCCCATCTTCTTAGCCACCAGCTTCTGCAGCCTCCCTTGGAGAATAGAAAGATGAAATCAAGAGGTGACATTATGCGCTAAGATTCTCAAGATTTACAAGAAAGTGCTTTCCTTGTTCTGTGAGTAACTGGCTTTCTCTGTGTCCTCACTTTCTGATGAGTAACTGGAAATGTACTTCTCTCTGCTTGAACTTTGCCAGAAGTGTTTGTGTCAAAAGCTCTTGAAATGCTCAAAAGCAAATAAAATAGAAAGAGATGCCAAAAATAGGACAGGGAAGGAACAAGTTAATATGTGTACCTAGCACAGTGCCCAGTACATCGAAGGACCCAATAGATGGTATTTCTTCACTCAACAGACGTTTATTGAGCCCCTACCAGAAGCCCGGCACTATGCCAGGTTCTGGGGACCTGGCAGTGACCGACACAGACACAGTTACTGCCATCCCAGAGTGCCCTGTCTGCTGGCAAGATGGCCTTAAACACATGATTACACAAATAATGGTTAGTCAAGGTACTAGGGGGCTGTCACCAGGTTAAATAATAGTCTGTGGGGACACTGGGGAATTCTAAAAAGGGAAACAATAGTCAACTTAATGAATGAGGATCTTAGGGCCAGGCTGGGCAAAGGCAATTGCCAGGTGTCATGGGTGTAGGCAGAGAAGATTCAGGGCTTCCTGGCAAGACCTTTACCCAGTATTCTTTCAATACCTGGGAATAAGTGCTGGCCTCAGGGCCCAGCCAACTGAGGGGCCGAAATGAAGCACCCCTGGCCAGGGCAGAGAGCAAAGGTAAGGAGCATGGCAAGTCCAGCTGGGGAAGCCCGGGGGAGGCTGGAGGCTGGAGAGGCAGGGGCAAAGTCCCAAAGGTGGGTACATGTTGAGCATGTGCTGAGGAGGAAAGCACCAGAGGGGAAAGCCCATTTAGGGACCTAGGTGAGGGGCTGGAGAGGAGAATGTTGATGATGGTGACAGGGAGGAGGCAGAGATGGGCAGTGATGGGGAACCAACAGAGGGGAAGGGAAGTGTTGACGGTCCAGAGTCTCAGTCAGGTGGTTAACAATGGAAGACTTTGTTGGAGTATGTATGACCAGGATGGGGTGTGGCAGCAAAGATGATAAGGTGACAGGGACAGATGGGGACAGTCAAGGGGACAAGAGAGATGGGAATGGGACTCGCAAGTGACAGGGCTGGGTGGAGGAGGTTGATGAAGACAAGGTTGGTTCACATGACAACAGCCTGGGGCCTGGGGTGGGAGCAGGGATGGTGGCAGTGCTGGAGAAGGTAACACAGTACTGGGAACTGGGTCAAGTGACAGCCTGGATAAGAAAGTGGTTGTGATGCAGGGATGACGGTGAAGGTGACAAATGAGTGACAGCTGAGAGATGAGTGATGACCATCAAAGTGACCCAGGGATGACAGGAAGTGTAGGTGGTGATGATGTCTATGCTGGTGGCAAGTCAGAGATACCCACCCTGCCCCCTCCCCTGGGCCTGTTTCAACATCAGAACTCTTTCCTAGGCCGCGGGTCCCATGACTCAGTATCACGTATCATCCATGGTCTGATAAGATCTCTAGGAGCAGCCGCAGCCAGCCTGGCTGTGCCAGGCCCATCGAGGGACCAAAGCATGGAACCTTAATGTCATCACTACCTCCTCCCTCCTGGGCCCACATCCACCCCAACCTGGGGTCCGACAACAACCTCTAGCTTCCCTCTCCTTGGATAATACAACCATTCTAGCCAGGGATTCTTCCACAGCTGACCCCATTAGAAGTTTCTGGGCCTTCTAATGCTTTCTCGTAACTATCTCCTGGAAGGAGAGAGAAAGGAAGGTGGGCTTCAAGCGGGGTCTAAACAATCCCATCCATTCATCCCAGAAATATTTACTGAGCCCCTTGCAATGTACCAGGGGCTGACTTTTACAACCAGACCCATTTCCCTGTCTCCACGAAGCTCAGTCTGGACAGACAATGGCAGTAAACGGCAAAGTGGGGGAAACCGCTTCTTAAATCCTGAGGAGAGTTGGTCTCATTAACCACTTCGGTACCAGCGTCGACTATAGTCGTCAGCCACAGATGAACACACACAGCCCAGCGTCGACTATAGTCGACAGCCACAGATGAACGCGAGCGTCGACTTTAGCCGACAGCCGTGATATGAAGGTGCACAGCCGAGCGTCGACTTTAGTCGACAGCCGAAAGCTTTTGCTTTTATCTCTGCAGTTGCAGTGTGTACGTTCAGCTAATAAGTTACTACGAATCTGTGACCTTTTAACAAGTCCTTAGTAGGAGTTATTATAGTTATTTTCCTAAAGCTGCCTGTAAAGTAAAACAAGCTTTCAGTGCTTTAAAGCTTTCCTCATCACACAAGAGCAAAACGGATTCGTCGTCAATGCACAGCACAAACTATAATGCGGACTGTGAGTGCCGGCTTTGGGCAAGGTTTCGCAGCTGGTGAGCGAGGTACCGAAGTGGTTAAGTACCATTTTGGACACATTTTCCTAACCTTCTCACTTGAATCTTCTAATTTTTATACTTGACATTCCAGGTCCTCACAGGCAAGTTCCCTCTCATTGCTGCTGCCTTCTGGCTTCCTGGGTGGCCTTCAGGAACTCTCTGCTCCCGCCACATCTTTGTCCCTTTGCTCACACTCTGCCCTCTGCTGCAATGCACCCCTGCCCTCTCTCATCCGAATCAGTGATTCCATCCAGCTCTTCCAGGGCACCCTGATCTCCTGCCTCCAGGCTTTTGCACAAGCAGTTACCTCTACCTGGAGCACCTTGAAGGCTAATTCTTTCTCATCTTTCAGGTCTCAATATAGAGGAGCAGG
>VBSM01003204.1:29153149-29164351 GCA_008086735.1 Cheirogaleus medius | reverse complement strand
GCCTCAGCCTCCCAGAGTGCTAGGATTACAGGCGTGAGCCACCACGCCTGGTCTGACTAGCTTAAATAAATAAATTAAAAAAATAAAAAGAAGGTAAGATGGCCCTAACTCTCCTGTCGTCTATCTAAACTTCTGTGAGACACACAGGCTGCTCTACCAGTTGGAAATCAGTAGTTTCAGTCTCTCCTGCTGTTTGCTTATTCAGCAAGTATGTGTTGACGCTACTCTGTGCCCTGCCCAGGCACTAAGACTCTTAGTCACGGTCTTCAAACCTCCTGCTTCCTGACCCCTGGCTTTGGAAATCCAGGTTATGACTTCAAAGCCTGAAGTGTGTGGTATGGTGGCTCACACCTGTAATCTCAGCACTTTGGGACGCTGAGGCCAGGAGTTCAAGACCAGCCTGGGCAATATAGCTAGACCCCATCTCTAAAAAACAAAAAAAGTTTGTTTTTTTTTTTAAACAGAGTCTCTCTCGGTTGCTTGGGTAGAGTGCAGTGGTATCAACATAGCTCACTGCACCTCAAACTCCTATGCTCAAGCGATTCTCCTGTCTCAGCCTCCCAGGTAGCTGGGACTATAGGCACATGCCACCATGCTCGGATAATTTTTGTATTTTTAGTAGAGACAGGGTCTCGCTCTTGCTCAGGCTGGTCTTGAACTCCTGAGCTCCAGCAATCCTCCCTCCTTGGCCTCCCAGAGAGCTAGGATTACAGCTGTGAACCACCGCGCCCGGCCTACAAGAAATTTTTTAAAAAATTAGTCAAGCATGGTGACATGCCCCTGTAGTCCCAGCTACTCAGGAAGCTGAGGCAAGAGGATTGCTTGAGCCTAGGAGTTCAAGATTACAGTAATCTATAATAGGCCACTGCACTCCAGCCTGAGTGACAAAGTGAGACCCTGCCTCTTGAAACAAAAAAACAAAAACCAAAAAAACCCTAAAGACTTCACAACCCCATGTCCTGACCCCCATGACTCATTTGGGGCATCATAACCCCTGGTCGTTACCCCCATTCTCGCATTTAACTACATACACACTTCCAGCCTGTCAGACTCAGGGCACAGATGTGGCTTCTGGCCTCTGCAAGCAGGAGCGTGAGTAGGTGTGTGTTTGACAGTGAGTGCATCTTAAGCATGCATGATTGTGCGGATGTAAAGTATGTGTGAGCCTGCGAATGCAGCAGTTCGTGAGTGTGTGAGCTACCTGCGTATGTCTGAGCATCTGAGTGTGTGAAGGAGGCAGAGTGGATGCGAGGCATTCGTGTGCGCGTATGAATGCAGAGAGGTCAAGAGTGGCAGGAGAGAGTGTGCATGCGTGTGTAGGTGAGCAAGTGGGGGTGGAAATGTGTTTGTGTGAGTGTGTGCACACCCCCAGTCCTTCATCAGTCCCAGCAGACACATCCTCACGTGTATGTGGGCACACATGCCCCTCCAAGGGCCAAAGGTGGCTCAAGCTATAAACCCTTATTTTGATAAAAGAAAGACTTTGTTCATAGGCTAGGAATCACTCTCCCCTCCCCACCTCTGGCATGGAAGTGGAGATCCCCCAGCTAAAGGTTACCTCCATCAGGAGAGAGCTCCCTCAGACGGGCCTCCCCCTTCAGGCCAGGCCACCTCCTTCCCTCTTTCCCCTGGTTTCCAGCCCAACCCTGTCAGTGACCCTGAGCGAGAGGCAAAGGAAGGATGAGGGTGGTAGCCAGACATTCCAGGTGCTTCCTGGGCTATGGGGGGGTCTCCATGGAGATGAGTGGTGGACCATGTCCAGATGATTATCCGGGTTCCCAGAGTCCCCTCCTCCAGCCTCTCCCAGCCAGGCCTCCTTAGATCTGAGCGCAGGGAGGAAAACTGACAGGGACCCATTGCTCCTCGCAGAAGCTTCCAAAAAGGCAGGGACTAGACAGCAAAGGGAGACTCCCAGTGTGGCTTCCCCTCAGGCTTCCCCACAGCAGGAGATGGAAGGAGTTGGCCAAGGCAATTGGATCTGGTTTAAGGCTTTATCATCAGAGATCTCTGGAGACAGGGAGGGCTAACACCATTAAGACCTTAGGATGGACTTCCTGATAGGGGGCTGTGGAGCAAGAGTAGTAAACACAGATTGGAATTTTGCTTGTTCCCTCAGCCTCCCTGGGATTGAGTCCCTCCTGGGGCCTTGTATACACTCCCCTCCAGACCCCTAACACACCACCACTCTCAGCCCCTGCCAGACCCCTGAGCCCCACAAGGTGGGGGGCTCCCCAGCTCCCCCTTTCTCGGGAGCCTGAGCTTTCTAGAGAAAGACCCAGGGTGGGAAAGGGGCTCTGGCCTCCTTCTCCCCTGGCCCCACTGCTATGGGAGGGATCTACGCTGGACTGCCAGGTTGGCCCAGGTGATGTGTCTGTTGGGCAGACACAGCCACTTCTCACTCAGAGGCATTCTACTTGGCAAGGCCCCTTTCCGTCTCCCCGAGTGCCTCAGCGTCTCTTCTCTTTGCACTACCTGCATTTCCTGGGCCCACAGTTCAGGGGCCCCACCCAGGCCAGGCCTCCTCCTCCCCAATGAGAAGGTCCAGGACCCTGCCTAGGCCAGCACCTTCAGAGACCCTTCCTGGGGGATTGGGGGTGTCCCTGGCCTCAGGGGTCTCTCCTGGGTGGAGAAGTCCCTCTTCTCCCCTTCCCACCCCACCCAGCTCTACCCCACCCATATTTCCCCAAGCCTAGAGGTGCCCCACCCAGGTTTTCAGAAAAACAAAATCAAGGGGAAAGAGTTAGAAGGAGGGAGCTCATTATCAGGAATTAAGGAGGAGGCATGCCCTGGGGGAAGACAAGCGGGATTGGGCTGGCAGGAGAGTCACTGGTAGGCACACACAGAGATGTGCACTAGGTGCAGAGAGAGATGTGCTCCGAAGTACACACAGAGATGGGCCCCAATGTTCACTTAGAGGTACATGAAGAAAGACCCAGACATAAAGAGTCAGGCAGTGACAGGCACATGGTCTGCCAGAGGCCGGGACCCACAGAGTTATAACCAGACATATTAAAAGAAAGACACTCCCAGAAACACTGAGAAATGCACACTTGCATGTGCGCACACGTACACACATACTGAGGCAGGCACACAAAGAAACAGGTACCAAGCTCAAGTTTCGGGGAGGCTGATTTTAATCCAAGCAGGTCAGAATTTTAAGGAAACATGGGCTCCTCCACAGTGGGCTCTGAAGGGGACTTAGTGTAGGAAGAAGGGACAGGGTGAGGCATGGGATGTAGCTACCCTCCCATGAGACGATTCTCCTTCTATGTCCACCCTAGAAAATGGATTACATAGAATGCGAGATGAAGAATTTTCTTTCTAGAACTTTCTAGTAGCCAGAACTACTGAAGGAAGGCATACCTGGGGGTGAGGAGCTTCCCTCCTACCCCTGAAGGGGTCACACAGCTACTGCATGGCTCGTGTCCCTACCAGTCCCTCTCTGACCCGCTGCTCCCGGTTCTGGCCAGGCCTTACCCTTTCTCTCGTGGTTGTGCAGCCGCGGGCTCCTCTGCCCTGTGTAACTGTGTGTGTGGGCCCCTCTTGTCTCCCTTGGTCCCTCCCAGGAGCCTTCTACAGTCAAGGCACCATAGCCATTGCCCCTACTCTTCCTCCCTCCCCTCAGGAAATTCAGAATCCGTGGAAGGAATCTGAAGAGGAAGAGGAGTTGAATTCAGTGACATTTTTTTTTACACTTTCTGTTGGGTGTCTGCCCAGGCTGGAGTGCAGTGTTGCAATCATAGCTCACAGCAACCTCAAGCTCTTGGGCTCAAGCGATTCTCCTGCATCAGCCTCCCGAGTAGCTGGGACTACAGGCACATGACACCATGCCTGGTTAATTTGTTTGTTTGTTGTAGAAATGGGATCTCACTATGTTGCCCAGGCTAATCTTGAACCCCTAGCCTCAAGCAATCCTCCTGGCCCCGAATCCCAAAGTGCCGGGATTACAGGTGAGTCCAGCCTCAGTGACCTTTAGAAAACAGCCCTCAGCTTCCCCTGTCTACTCCTAACTCCCCACTCCCATCTCTGGTTCTGTAGGAATAATCAGGAAGTAACATTTATTGATTATTAACCATCCACTGGTCACTGTATTAAGTCCTTTTCATGAATTATGTTCCATTATTTTCTCCTCTCAATATCCCCCAATTCACAAATAAGGAAACTGAGGTCCAGGAAACGAACATGACCACCCCAAGGTCATACAGCTGGAGAGAGGCCCAGCTGGGCCTGGAATCCTTGTCCTTGCTGCACCAGAAGGCCTCCCCGAAACCCCCTGCGCTGACTGGTCAGGGCCAACAGCAGGATTGGAGAGAAAGGGAGGGCAGGACTTGGGGCATGCTGGGGAGGGTGGCAGGGTGGGGGCACCACAGGTGGGACTGGTATGGCCTGAATGAAACTCTGCAGCCACATTCCCCTCCCAGGTTTAGCCTTCCTTCCCCCAGGGCCTAGGAAGGGGACACTCCCTCTGGCTCAAGTCCCTCCCACATTCCAGACACGCCTCTTGGGAGCTGGGGACCAGGAAGGGGTAGAGACCTGAGTTGGAATTGCATTTTCCCACCCACCCTCACCTCCCCAGGTGGAGTCCTGGCTATGTGACCCTGTGTTTGCCACCCACCCTCTCTGGACCATGGGCTCCTCGTGTGAAGGTTGGGGAGCAAGAGCTGGCTCAGCATCTAAGAACCACAATTGTCCTACTGGACCCAGGGATCCTCCGGCTCCCATGGGGTTAACTCTGAGACAGGAACTGGGTAGGGGATCCCTTCCTTTGTATTCCCAGTGAAAGCTGAGGAGGATCTGGTAAGGAAGGAGAAAATGAGAAGAGCTTCCTGGGCTCAGGTGTGCGGAACCCCTTGCTTCCCTGGGTGAGTCAGGGTGCCCGAGTCAAGTCAGTCCAACCCCTGCCCAGTGGGCATAGAGGTGCCTCTGACTGAAGAAGTGAAGCAGAGGGGAAGATAGAGATGAAGGAAACTGTGGTCTCAGGGCTTCAACAACTGACTGTAGAAAATGGTGGGAAGAGCAGGGACGACTTCCTGGAGGAGGAGGCACTAAAGCAGATCAGGAGGACTTTAATGAGCAAAGATGTGAGTTGGGACTTTGGAGCAAAGGTGTGAAGTTTGAAACTGCTGAGTTCAAGCTGAGAGGCTTGGTGAAGAGGCTCTCAGTGACTGACCCCTGCCTACCCTGGCAAGGCCAGCGTATGACCGCCAGGGTCCCCAGACCACATTAGACACCCAGCTGGGCACTGACAGTAATTGCGCAGACACAATGAAGCCCCTTAACTGGCCCCAGAAAAACAGCAGACCAAGCAGAAGGATATTTGCACAATTGGCAGTTTCAAGGATACATTTTATTGTTTTTTTTATAAAAGGCAAAAGAATACATTTTTGAGTGGAAGATTAAAGGAGTGAAGACCCTTTTTAAAGAGGGGTCTTCCAACCCCCATCCCTAAGACTGTAACATCTGCTATACATATTAAAAAACAAAAACAAAACAAAAGCAAACATGAAACTTATGACCTGGACTTCACCCCACCCCCTTATGCCTACATTATGACAGAAACATGTTACACAGCTCCCACTATGTCCAGACAGAGCTCCAAACCGGAGCTGCGGCCCCCTCCTCCCAGCCCTACGCATATCCACCCCTTGTCCCCAAAGCCTACAGAAGCCCCTGCTTAGAAAAAAGGGCAGGCACACACACACACACACACACACACATGTGATCAGAAACACATTCACTTGGACCTCCTCCATATGGAGCCCCCGACACATGCGCACTCTGGCACCCTCTCATTCACAGAAGGACATGCCATCTTCTCCATCTCTGGGCTCCCCCTATAGCTAGAATCCTCTCTGCTTGGTCCCTTGCCCTGAATATCTGGGAAACCACACACACACACACATCTGATGCCCATTTTCTCCCTTTGGGAGACGAAAGGATGTATTGGCCCTACCCCCTGTTCCTCCACAGCTTAAGGGCAGTGGCCGAGGGTCCTATCTGGGCAGGGTCCAGTGGAAATCTTGAAGGGGGCTTTCCAGGGGGTGCAGGTAGACAGGGAGTGTCGTAGCCTGAGGGGGGATCGTGAAGGGGGCTTCTAGGGAGTGGCCCCTGCACAGTCAGTGATGCTCAGGGGTGGGGACATGGCCCCCTGCACACTCAGACCTGGTCCTTGTGCTTCACATGAGCCAGCTTCACATTCTCCTGCTCAGTGGAGGGTGGGGGCTGCTCCAGGTGGCAGCCAATCATGAGCTGGTACACAAAGACGCCCGCGATGGAGCCCAGGAGTGGAGAGACAATGGGCACCCACCACCAGTGCCGGCCGGTCCTGGGGGACAGACACATGTGTTCAGGAGTGGGCGGGGCGGGGCAGGGCAGGGCAGAGGCAGGCTGGGCTAAGCTGGGTGGGGGCTGTACTCACGTGAAGACTTCGGAGCCCCAGCCAGCGATGGCAGTGAAAAGTCGGGGGCCGAAGTCCCGGGCGGGGTTGACGGCATAGCCGGAGTTGAAGCCCATGGAAGTGCCAATGACCAGGACCACCAGGCCCACGGTGAAGGCCTCTAGGCCACGGGGGACGGGGTTGTTGTAGGGGTCAACGATGGCCAGCACACACACGATGAGGGAGGCTGTGCCTATGAACTGGGGGGTAGGGAGAACAGGGTGAGGAGCTGCTCCCTCCCCACACTCCCTTCTGTCTAGCTCTATCTCCCCTGCTCTGCTCTCTAAAGTAGTGGTACTAGAATGTTTGTGTGCATAAGAATCGACGGGAGATGGCTCACACCTGTAATCCTAGCACTCTGGGAGGCCGAGGCGGGAGGATCACTCAAGGTCAGGAGTTCGAAACCAGCCTGAGCAAGAGCGAGACCCTGTCTCTACTAAAAATAGAAAGAAATTAATTGGCCAACTAAAAATATTTAGAAAAAATTAGCCGGGCATGGTGGCGCATGCCTCTAGTCCCAGCTACTTGGGAGGCTGAGGCAGAAGGATTGCTTGAGCCCAGGAGTTTGAGGTTGCTGTGAGCTAGGCTGACGACGCCATGGCACTCTAGCCTGGGCAAGAGTGAGACTCTGTCTCAAAAAAGAAAGAATCTGCGGGAGAGCTGGGTGTTTTATAAGTACCTGCCACTGTGTTCTGATGCAGATGACCCCATAAATTGAGAAACCCTGCTATAGTCAAGGAGTCCTGTCCCCCAGCCAGCCCATGAGCAACCAGGGCAACTTGGTCCCCCTCCCTGTGTTTCCCTCACACGTCCCCTGTCCATACCTGGTCGAAGAAGCCATTGACCATGTCCAAGTGTCCAGAGGGGTAGGTGGCAAAGATGCCGGCTGTGCCATTGGGGCCTGAGACTATAAGCTCGTTGTTGGCAAAGCTCCAGATTGCATCTGGTGACAGATTAGACCCAGAGTGGGTGGAGGCAGAGGCCCGAGTCCAGCCTCCCCTCTCAGGCTGAGTCCTCCCCACCCTCCCAGGGGTCACGGGTGAATATCTTCATTGCTGTATTACTCTGGAGGCAAATGGGGTGGAGCGGGGTGGGGCGGAGGGCCTCAGACTCTTGTTGCCCAACTTGTTTCTTTCCTCTTGTGCCCCCCACCTTAGGCCTGTGTGTGAATGAGTGAGTCATGAGCCCAGGGCCTGGGCAGGCCCCAACTGCCTGTCATCAAAAGGCCTGGTGCCAACAGGTCCCGAGCAGAGGCAGGGGGGCAGTGCAGGAGGGCAGGGTGGGGAATGCTTACCATAATACAGTCCAAAAATGATCCCAGCACCCAAGAAGGCTCCCAGCGTCTGAGCTAGGGCGTAGACGGGCAGCTTGATCCAGGGCTCACGTGCCAAGAAGCACATGGCAAAGGTCACAGCAGGGTTCAGGTGGGCCCCTGGGCAGAGGAGAGACAGAACTCTTAGCTACAGCCTGCCACAATGGGGAGGCCCAGGCCCCCCACATATTGCCCCTCTCTGGCCCCCGTGAGAAGGGTGCAGAGAGGAAGAGTTTCTTGTATAGGATAGTGGTTGGAATATGTAATAGGCCATCTCTGATAATCTCTGATTCTGAGGTGAGAGTCAAAGGTTCTAAGTGTCAAGTTCCTTCTCCACTCTCCTCTCCAAAGGGCCTAAAGCTGAGGCCACAGCTATGACCTGCCCTGGGGAATGCCCCGCCACCCCATCCCTCAGTGGGATACCTGGTAGGAACTTCGCTGTTGAGGGGCCAGGACTGAGGGTGGGATTAAGGCCTTACCAGAGACCTGGCCAGCAATGAGGATGCCCAAGGTGACAGCAAAGCCAAAGGCCAGATTGATGGTCAGGAAACCACCGTGGGTTCCCCGGCTGAGCACAACCTGGGCCACGGAGCCACAGCCAAACATCTGTGTTAGGAAACAGAACAGGGAAGGGAGGGTGAGGAACAGCAACTCTCTCTCTAGAAGGAAGGGGTGAAGCCAGGAAGGGCAACCTCTGCCTATCACCGTTGGGAGGACTGGAGGTCCTTCCTAGAATCCAGCCCAAACCCCTTCTGCTGCAATTGTACTCCCCAGAAAAGAGACATGCCCCTCCTGCACCCAATGTCCCAACTCTAATATAAGAGGGCCCTGTGGAAGGGCCTGGAAGCAGGGTCTGTGACAAGGAGCCCAGAGATGGTTGAACCATCTTCACTGATTTTTCTTGAATCCAGGCATGGGGTACAGGGAACAGCTTTCACCACCTTAACATAGTTTCTCCCCAGCCCTTCAGGCCTGGCCCCTAGAGAAAGGAAAGCTTTCGCTCATCCCCCCAGCTGTCCAAAGAAGAGCTCAGGTGGTGGTCATGGTGGTGACAGGAAGCTCAATGGGGAGGAGGCCAGAAGTGAGGTGAGTCCACTTCTGAATCCAGGACGGCAGAGCATGTCCCCCTCTCAGCACCTCACTGCGCCACCCGCCTGCCCTCTGTGCTGCCATGGGTCCAGCTTCCCCACTAGGATTTGGGGGTCCTAAAGACGGGGATCTGAGTGGCTCCTCTCACTGTCCCTAGTCTGGGACACAGGGCAGTGGAAGTGAGGAGATTGGTTCTAAATTTTCTGCCAGGGATGGGGGCACTGAAGGGGACTGAGGTCGCTGGTGTTCCGCAGGACAGGACATACTGTATGTCTGCCCCCCTTGTTCACGCGTGAGAACACTCTGCAGGGGCTGTAAAGCGCTGTTGCCCTTGAGCCCCCGGAGTGACCACCAAAGCTGCTCCAGCCCCTGCCCCAGGTGTCCTCTCCCACCTGCCCGAAAGTAAAGGCTTTATGCTGACACAGCAGGTAGTTTCCAAGACCTGAGCTAAGGGCCCTGTTCACTGAGATGGGTCAGTGCCGGTTGTGCTAGGTTGTTAGGCATTTTGATTATCATCAGTCAGAAAGACCAAGAGATAGTGGGGAAGCCAGCGGCAGTGATGCAGGCAGGTGAGAGCAAAGATCAGAGATTGTGAGTGTGAGGAGGGATGGTGGGAGGCAGGCACGTGGGGGTCTGGGGCACGCTGCCCGCTGCCCGGCTTGGCATGCCTTGGTCTCAGCTCCTTGCCTGCCTGCCTGCCTGCCTGCGGCCCAGACCTGGCTCCATCCCAGGCTGCCTTGGTGGGAGGAGTTGTCAGAGCCAGTTCCACCACCTTAGGGCTAATCTTCCTCTTCCTCCCCCACCCCCATCCCATGTTCTTGGCCAGCCCCCCTCCACCCTACTAGGTACCCCAAAGAAAGGGGCTTTCCTCACCCCAAAGCCAGCCCTCCGACAGCAGGCTCTAGGTCACCAGCCCACAGAGGTATGCAGGTGGCCTTCACCTGCCACTAAGGGGTCCCCCAGGCCTGCCCCTCCTGTTCAGGCAGTCCTTGAGGTTCTCCCTTTCACTGATACCCAATGCCTCATATGCACCTGAGCCTGAAAGCCTTCTCCACAGCCGTGACACCCTCCTTTTGTGGTCTGGGATAAGCCAAACGGTCCTGAGGCTCAGTGTGAGGACTGACTGCTCCTTTGTGCAGGGAGGTGAACTGAGACTTGGGAGGGAAAAAGGAGCCCCCCACCATGAAAATGGAGGACACCCTCCCTGTCCTGGCTGCTCTTGTGAATCAGGTAGAGAGTAGGGGCTCCAAGGCAGGAGGGTGATAAACGCCGCTTCCCATTCCATTCTTGGCATGGGAGAGCGCGGTGGGGATGACTGGTAGAGCCATAAGTCTTATGAGGGGCTGTGGATAAAACACCCCAGGTGGCTTCCCCCTTCCTATTGTTGGAAGTCAGAGGCGAGTCTCAGCCTTCCTCTCCCCAGAGTGCTCCTCCACCACCACCCATTTGGGGTGGGCTTCCCCCACTTGCCCCCTGTTAAGCTTCCTAGCCACAGGGGACCAGCTGGTCTGTGTTACCTGGGGCTGGGGCTAGGGCAGGAAGGGAGTTACCCGCCCATTGCATGGAGTGGCTGAACCCAGAAGTAACCCAGAGGAAAACAGGTGTAACCACATGAGCGGCTGAAAATGAGAGAGTAACTGGGACAGGAAATGAAGAACATAACTGACGTGTCTGCCAGACCCAAGAAGTGCAAACAGAGTCGCCCAGGAACAAACTGGGGCTAAACTGGTGGGGCTAAACTGGTGTAACCAAGAAGTAACTGGGACTGAGAAGTAACCCAAGCAGGGGAAATATCTCACTCAGAGAACCCACAGAGTAACTCAGAGTGCTGGCAATCTTCTGCACGGCCACTGACAGCATCTGTCTGACAGCATCTGTCAAGGTCTGGGAGTTGCTCAGCACTCAGGGAGCAACTTTAGACACCCCGTGTCCTCTGTGTTTGGGGCCCAGCTTTCTCCCATAGCCTCCTATCTTCAGGCGCTTACTTCTCCCCCCTCTTTGCTGTTTGCAGCCCCTTGTGGCCTCCGCCCTCTGCCCCCACCTGTGGCAAACTGCCATCACTTCACTGCAACTTTTGGACTTTCTGAGGCTTAATTATTCATTAGGAACCAGACACCCAGGACCCAAATAACCTAATGGGGCCCATTTGCCTCTGCCCCCTCCCCTGCCTCCCAGGGCTGGGACTCTGGGAAAAGGGGCGGGGGACGGGCAGTGTGGGAAGCAGGAAAGGGGCTGGCGGTCCCAGACTGCAGGGTGACCACAGCCCCCAGCCTGTGGGGGTCACTGGTGGGAAGGTAAAGATCACAGCTGTCACAGAGGAGTAACAGCTGTCATTCTGGCAAGAGTCAGAGCTGTCAGAAATGGA
>VBSM01003204.1:29128583-29151899 GCA_008086735.1 Cheirogaleus medius | reverse complement strand
ACCCCATGGGCTAGGAGGCCCCATGGTGAATCAGGCAGCCATCACTGAGTACCTGCCCACTGGCCTCACTGCCTGCCTGTGACTCAAGAAAGAACCATAGACTCCTGCTGCCAGAGCCCAAACCGAAGGCTGTGGGAGAAGGGGAGCACCGCCAGCCATGTTGCTGTCTCTTCTCCTTGCCCTACAGTATGCTTCTCAGGGCCCTCCTGTCTCAGGTGGGGCTGCAGAGGCAGTATGGGGTGGGAACTGGCAAGGGACTTCACAACACTGAAAGAAAATGGGAAACCCCAGCTCACATTCCCCCATCCTGGACCTGCTGGCAGCCAAATTTGGCCTGGGAACCAGAGCAGAGGAGAAAAACAGGGGCAGCTTTACTGCCAGCAGGCATAAGCAAGGCCCCGCACACACATCTGTTTGTACTCCGCTCACATAAGTGTTCACGTGGGTTGCACCAGGGGGGAGAAGGTCACACACACAACCGTGTATTTTTATATCTTGCTTATATTAAGCAACATTAATTTACACTTGTGCAGCTACATGCACGCACCCATTTGTGGATGCATATATGTGCCTGTAATCCTGGAGCTGCGGCTCACTGTGGAGCATCTTTGTGACTCCTCCCAGTCAATGCAGCCCCACAACAAGGCACATGGTTTGGCTAGTGGAGCAAGGGCTGGGTGTCAATGCCCTTGTTTCCCTCGCCTTCTCAGGACCCAACCTTCACGCCTGACCCCATGTACTCCCATCAAACTCATTCATATTCATAACTGTTGTGTACACACATGTTTTTACATTGCAATGGTTAGGGTTAGAGCTGAGAAGGTACAGGTAGGTGTTCATGCTGCTTAGTGGGTGTGAGAGGACACTGCCCGGAGGAGGGCGAAGGATGCAATGCCTTCCAAGGGTCCCTTATTCCTGTCAGCCTTCCTTGGGTCACCTGGGATAGAGAGGGGTCAAGGTCTGAGGATGTCTGTGCAGATGTGCCAGGCTGGCCTGAGTGTGGGGGACAGAAGCTGACTGCCTCATTGTGCAACTCAGGGGCGTTATTCTCATTGTAGCCAGTGTGATTGGTGCCACTTAGAGCAGATGGCAGAAGAAAGCATGGCTTCAGAGAAGAGACTGAGCTTGGTGAGGCCCTTACTCTCTGAGTCACAGCTTATCCAGAACCCTCTGGGCTTCCTCTTGTGCTTTGGGAAGGAAGCCAGGACTGAGTGCAGGCTGGGAGCCAGCCCTCCTGGGTGTGCTGGGAGGAGGCAGGTGAGGAGGTCCCACCTTGTGCCAGGGCATCTTGAGCAAGGTCTGTGTCTCACCTGGGCGGGGGGGCTGAGCCAGGGAAGGGGCCTGAATAGCCTATCCACCCCATGGGAGGCTATGACTTCTTTAAGGTCAGAGCTGGGGGAGTGGGTTCCCAGGGGAGGGAAGGGCTAAAGATGCAAGTTCCAGCCTGCTGGACCAGAGGGGCTGGCTGGGGCCCTTAAGGGGTGGGGGTGCCACACCTTTCATTTCCTGACCCCAAACTCTTTCTGCCTGAATGGGAACAGCCTGAACCAGCAAAGGAGACATGGGCCTTCCTTGCTGTCCGTGAGTCAGAGGTAGGGGTGGAGACCTAGAAAGCTACTCACTGTAGAGTACCCCCAACCTCCCCAACCCCCTAACCTCTTCCAGATCATTGGAGTGGGGTGGGGGAGGGCCTAGCAAAACAGACATGCAGACATTTTCAAGTTTGGAAAGCATTTTCTCCCAATTTCTAAAGCAATCCCTAGAAGTGGGTGTATTTTCTCCATTTCACAGATGACAAAACTGAAGTTTGGAGAGAAGTCACCTGCTAAGGTCACTCAGCCACTGAGTGTTGACCTGGGATTCAAACCCCATGAGGATAAGCAGGACAGGTGAAGTGGGCAGGGAGACCAGGGTGCCACAGGGGAGCAGGGAGCAAGGGCACAGAAACCCACTGAGTCCTCCACATTTGACCCTTTTTTCCCAGAGTATGCCTCCACTCTCAGGCCACTGTGGAACACTCTTCCTGCTTCTAGGCTTCAAGGGTGGGGGTCCAGCTCTGGACTGGAATGGGGAGTGGAGAGCAGATGAGTCTCCCTATCATGAGCATCCCCAGATGCTCCTGTGCCAACACAGTTACCCCCTGTCTCCAGACAGGCGACATGGCAGACAGCCTATAAACACAAACTGCCCTCCTTGGGCACCTCCAGCCAGCTGTCCAGATGGATTTTGAGAAAATCTACCTTTTGACCTCTTAGGCACTCTGGGTTCACCCCCTGGTGTCCCTGAGCTGCCCTCAGCAGTGTTTGAGGGGTTAGGACAGCAGAGGGTCATACTGACGATGCAGGAGGTGGGATGGAGGCCCAGACCCCTCGCTGGGGAAAGGGCCAGAGTGGTGGGGATGAGGCTGCTGGGAACAAAGCCCTCCTGCAGACACAGGATCTGACCAGGCAGGTGACCTAGACAGCTCTCTTCCCTTACCCCTCAGAGTCTCAGTTTCTTCATCAGTCACCTGGAGGTTTTAGTTGGAGGAGGTGTTCCAGGAACTTTGTAAGAATCTAACAAGTTGCAGATGTTTCAGGCTTTGAAAATTGTTGACTACACAGTCAACAGGGGAAGAAAGGTTCATGCCAAAAGCTGTCTCCTTAATCAGAGGCACCTTTCTTCATGTGTAAATGTCCATGTGCATTTTTTCTTTTTTGAGACAGAGTCTCACTCTGTTGCCCGGGCTAGAGTGCCATGGCAACAGCCTACCTCACAGCAACCTCAAACTCCTGGGCTCAAACGATCCTTCTGCCTCAGCCTCCCGAGTAGCTGGAACCACAGGCACACGCCACCCATGTTAGGGGGTTAGCCATGCCCGGCTAATTTTTTCTATATATTTTTAGTTGTCTGGCTAATTTCTTTCTATTTTTAGTAGAGACGGGGTCTCACTCTTGCTCAGATCCATGTGCAATTTTAGCTGCGTATGTGAATGTAACCATGAGGGTGTGTGTGCATGTGTCTGTCCACAGGGGCCTGTGTGAGTATCTGTGTGTGGCCCTGTCTGGGCCTGGCTGTGGGTGTGGGTCGAGTGTTTATAAAAGCCAGAGATAGGAGAGGAGGATCTGTTGAGAGTTCTGGAGATGAATTGCTGGACATCTGGGCCTGCCCCATGCCAGCTGTGGGGGGATTGGGGGAGTTAATGACATGGAGTTGACACAGACCAGGCCATCACTGTGAACAGGCCTAGGGTATCTGGAGGGCTCTGGTTCACACCTCATGGACCAGATCCCTGGAGCCCCTAAGCTTTCTGATTTCCCATCTCCCTCTTCACTGGCAAGAAAGTTTCTGGAACCAGGATAAGGTTGCTTCAGAGGATGACGGGACAGGACCAGTGGTCACGGAGGAAAAGAAAGTTCACAGACATCCTGGGGGGCCTAAACCAGGGTCCAGCATTAGCCTCCCCCCTGCAGCCAGGAAGGGAACATGGAGCATCCTTCAGGCTGGGGCAACCAGAGGGCTTCCTGGAGGAGGAAACATTTGGCTGGGGATTTTGTGGAGGGTTTTCCAGGTGAATAACTGCTGGACCAGGCTCTAGCAGGGATGAGTACCTGCCTGGTCATGAAGAGAGCAGCAGCAGTGAGGCCAGGGAAGAAGACGGGCATTGTGGGAAGGGCCTTAGGTTCTATGCCTGGACTATTCCAGGGGCCAGAGGTATTCGAGCTGTACTTCTCTAAGGCCAGTGGCTCTGAGGAAGCTGTATGGAGACTGCTGCAGCTGGAGGTGGGGAGAAGAGAGCCAATGGGGCAGAGCCCTGGCCCCACCTCCTGCTTTAACCAAAACATTTTAATCATTTTGTATCGATGTTCTGAATAAGATTACAGTTGCCAAATGTGCCACCACTTAGAACAGTGGCTGATGGGAGCCCTGAAGGTTTTAAGCAGGGGAGTGACACGGTCTCTATTTGCCATTTAGAAGTGTCCCTCCAGCTGCTGAGTGGAGGGTGGGTTGGAAGAGAGACACTGAGGCTTGAGGCCTGGGAGGAAGCCATGGGGGAGGAAAAGAGGGCAGACACTGTGCAATGGCTGGAGGGAGGAAGGTGTGAATTTGGGATGTAGGAGGTAGAGTGAGGAGGGCAAGTCAGCAAGAAGCTGAAAGTGGGCAGAATTGGGTGGACAGGAGCCTGAGGTGGGGCCCAGGGGCCAGCAGGACAACTGCTCTCTGAAGGGCCTGTGGTCTAAGGGCAGGGGACAGGTGGGGAGGGTGGGGGAGGTGGCACAAGGAGGCTCTGTATTTGGCATACCAGAAAGGTGAAGGGTGTGCATAAACCCCAGTATACTCTACCTTCATGCCACCCAGTCTGACGGCTAATTACAGTGCAGCCACCAGCAGCCGCCCTAGAGGAGAGGTGTCATGGGGAAGGATGGGGAAAGGGACAGGGACAGGCTGTAGCAGGAGACTCCCCAAACCTCAGGAATGACTTCCTGAGGGTCTCTAGCCCTGGCATAAGTGAGAACTAGGCTCCGGGGAGAGCTTGTAGGTTGGGAGATGGGGACCGGCTTTGTGAAGGGAGACTGGGGAAAGGCCAGGATGCCATAACTGTCATTTTCATGCAAACTGTTGGTCGTCAAGCGGAACAAGGACTGGATCTCAGTACTGTCTTCCCCTTTGGTAAGGACGCAAGCTGGGCCTCTTGTCTTTAGGAGACCCAAGCCCTATCCTGTGGAGGCTTCCTGGCTGGGAGAATAGAGAGCTGGCCACTGCTTTTGAGGAGCTCCCAGGCTGGGGAGCAGAGGAGACTCAGGCTTGGGCTGAGTGGACCAGAGTGCTCTTCATCCACCCTACTCCTGCCCTTGACCCTGCCCTCTGGGCTGTGTAAGCAGCTGCATTCAAGGCCATCGGCAGGGAAGGCAGGGAGATTAGCCAGCAGCGCAAAACAGGGGAGGCCTGGCTTCTCCCTCCTCCCCTGCCCATCGCAGAGGTCTGCAGCTCAGGCCCCTCTACTCCTTTATTCCTCCACACCCCACCCTTTGGCCCCACAAAGCCAGGCTCAGCAGCAGGTGGCTTGCCTGGAGCCAGGACACCTAGATCCTCTGTAGCTCTACTCTCCAACTCCCTGTCTGACTCCAGACAAGTTCCTACAACTCTCTCGGCCTCATATAAACCAGAAAAACTATCCTCCCCGTTCACCTCCCAGAAACTGAAGTGGGAAAGGAAGTCTCCCTGTGGGTTTGAAACACCCCTCTTCTTGGTCCCCCTTAGTTCCCTGAGGCAGTCTGAGATGCCTCCTTCTCCTTCTGGTGGGGGGCAGGTGTAGGATGGGCAGACTGGCCTTTCCTATGCAAGGTAGGGGTGACTCACGTGCCCCAGGCCTCCCCTCCCCCTCATCACTCACCTGGATTAATCTGTGACTCACAAAGCAAGCACCGGATGTTGGGGGGGTTTACATGTATATTTGGGGGAGGGGGGCTGGCTAGCCCAAATTTCACTTTACAGGTCAGCGACGAAGCAGCCCTCGGGACTTCATTGAATGTAGCCTGCTGCATGGATCCCTAGGCTTTGGGATTTTGCTCTTTTTCCCCAAAGTAAGGGGCTAGGCAGAGGAAAACAGTCTTCAGCTAAAAGAATTCTGGATTAGAAGAGGTTGTCAGATACCACAGCCAGAAAGGAGGACCCTTTGAGAGTTCACTAAATGAAATTACACAGAAAGACTTAGGTCAGTCAGAACTGGGGAAACTGAAACCCCAAGAAAGGGAAAGATTTATTTTAACAAAAGACCTGCTAAGTTGAAAGGGAAAGCTTTATTTTAAGCCGCAATAAGAAATCCAGGGTTCCTGCCTCCTACTTGAGAGCTTTTTCTGACCTGCTCTCCAAAAACAGAGCAGATTTCCCCTTTTGCAGCAAACCAGAGCTGGAAGTGAATCCCTACACACGTAAAGACTAGTGCATACAGATGTGTGCATTCAACACACAGAGCAGCCAAGTCATGCCACACATCAGATACAGACTCCCACTCATCCACATCCACCTGCAAAGTTAAATGCAGAGGCCCGCTGAGGCAGGCACGCCCGTGGGGTTGCATAACCTGCATCATCCCGTGCACACTTGCTCACACATAAGGCTTCCTGCTAGGCTGTTCTCTTACCCTTCCCTTGAGGTTCCAGCTTACAACCACTCATCCCCAAATCCTCCTCCCCAGCCCCTCAGCTAGAGCCTGAGCACCTCCCTACTCTGGAGCCCCAGCCTGAGTGGCCAGACAAGTGGCATCCTGGACTGGAGCACAGGAGCCTCCTCACCTGCTTCCCAGAAAACAGGTTGGAACTGCCATGAGACGGACTGAAATTAAAGCCTGGGCTTCCTCCCCTTCAGCCCCCAATTAAGCTGGAGTGCAGGGACGGTGCAGCTTCTTAGGTTTCTGAGTTCTCAACCCTCTTCTCTGGCCGCATGGGGCACTGGGTGCCTGATGAAGCCATTACCATGCCCATTCTCTAAGTGGGGAGACTGAGCCCAGCCAGGGGAGGTGAATTGCCCAGGATCCCATGAGGTAGCAGAGCCAGGGCCCATTCTCAATTGAGACTGGTAACTGCTGTAGTCTTGCTTGGGGGCACCTCCCCTCCTCCCCCAATCCAGAACTGGGCCGGTAAGGGCCTGAAGCTCCAGGCCTGCAACTGACCTTGGGATGCAACAGAATGGTTTGAAACCGGCCAGCAACCCTGGCCCTCCCCAGAGGCCCTGGAGACGGCGGAGAAACTGTCCAAGGGACCAGGGAAAGGGAAGGCAGAGGCAGAACCAAGGACGACTCCCGACCATGGACCCAGGGATGGGATGACATTTCGTTTCGTGAAAATAAAGCCTGGCATGCTGATGCTTGAAGTTCATGAATAGATAGCACACAGAGAAATGTAGACTCCAGCTCACACAGCCAATTTATTCCCTGTTTTAATTTCACCTCTGGGCTGAGTCGTCCCATAGCAGAGATAGTAGGGACAGGCAGAGATTTCACAAAGACCAAGAGCTGGGACAAAATTGGAGATAACAGTTCCCACACATGGTTTCTCATCATCTTAAAGATGGAGCTTGCTAGCCAGGCATCAAAGACCCTCCACAAGGGGCCCCTACACTGAGCCTGTTCCTTCATTCAGAAAAGGCAACTGGCTGGGCACAGTGGCTCACACCTGTAATCCTAGCACTCTGGGAGGCCAAAGCGGGCAGACTGCTCAAGGTCAGGAGTTCGAAACCAGCCTGAGCAAGAGCGAGACCCCGTCACTACTATAAATAGAAAGAAATTAATTGGCCAACTAAAAAATATATATAGAAAAAATTAGCCAGGCATGGTGGCACATGGCTGTAGTCCCAGTTACCCAGGAGGCTGAGACAGGAGGATTGCTTGAGCCCAGGAGTTTGAGGTTGCTGTGAGCTAGGCTGACGCCATGGCACTCTAGCCTGGGCAACAGAGTGAGACTCTGTCTCAAAAAGAAAAAAGAAAGAAAATGAAGGCAACTAATTAAAGTACCCATTCCATAGGGCTAAGATCCAATTTTCATATGTAACATATGGAAAACAACACATGACAGTCCCTGACACCTATTATCTCCTAGGCTTTCTCTTTCACTGTCACCACCTACCTGTTCTAGGCAGAGTGCACAAATTCTGATTCCCCTTTCCTCAGAGTCTTCTGGTGGCCTTCCATCTGCCTGGGCTGGGTGCCCCTTAAACACAGCAACATACAGGTGCCATGAAGGACACCGAACAATCTATGTTCAAACATGTTCCCTGCCCTCAAGAAGCTTACATACAAGAGACCAAGTCAAAACCAGTGGAAAGGGACAAGCCAGGACCATGGGGGAAATTAACCAATTTAATTTTAAATCAGCATTCAAGACAATAGAAGAGTTCACACCACTGTGTGTGCCTGCCAAGTGAACCGAATAGGCAATAATAATTGCTTTAATAGTTTAGAGGCGGGAAAGATCACCTCAGGCTGGGGGCGAGGGATAGGCTTAAGGAGGGGACTATTTGAGCTGAGTCTGGAAAAACAGCCAGGATTAGGGGAGGCAGAGATGCAGGAGAGGCTGCCAGGAAGGGGGCGTGGACCAGACTGAAAGGAGGCAGCACACCCCATCCCCACCCCAGGGCCCTGGGAGCTCCTGGAGTGGTGGACTTGGGTCTTGCTCATCTCTGCAAGCCTGCAGGGGCACAGAGGTGGTAGTCTGTGGCACGAATGGGCAGCCAGGGCAAATGCACAGAGCTGGTGGGACTCAGAGAGGCCAGGGGGCAGCACCAAGTGCTTTTTGTAGCTCTTCTGGACTGGGGGACCACCGGCCCCCCTGACCCCTTCACCCATCCAGCCCCTTCCTGTCCTCTGTCCTTTTCCACTGTCTCCACCCTGGGAAATAGCACCAACAGAGGAGGGCATTGTGCTCCTTCAATGTGGTGTATTCATACACACACAGCCCCCTTTCCACTGCTCAGTGCTGGTGCTGTGACCCTCAGGAAGTGCCACACCTTCGCTGGGTCCCATCTAAAGGCCTGATGCTGCAGTGAAGGGCATACTAAGACTTAGGCACACGTCCTGGCAGTGGAAGAAGACAGAACCTCCGCCTCAGGTACATGCCCCTTCTCCAGCTGCTTCTGGGAAAAGCCTAAGGGGGAAAAAACTCCCAAAGGTCCAAGCCCAGGGCAGGTGGATGGATCTCCTGGATTCAGTTCTCTGTGATGGCTCCCACTCCTCTTCTGAGAGTTCAGACAGGCCCAGGAGACTCCATAAGACACCATGTCCCTGCCCGAATGCTGGAGAATCAGGGCTTCTGTTAGGGACAATTCAATGTTTTCAGCCAGCAGGCCCTCCATGGAGGGTCCATATGCAATGAGAATGGAGATCATCCCACTGACATCTTGCTCCCTAGGTCGAAAGTCCTCCTGTCCATCTACAGCTTGCTCTGGGCCTGGGATCACACAGTCCACCTCTCACTTCGGGCTTCCACAGCCCGCACCAGGCCTTCACCCAGCACGGCAAAGTCCTCCAGGATTGCTTCTACATTGGGCACCATCACCAGCTTCCCGCCTTGAGACACTACCATGTGTCCCTTTGCACTGGAGGCCTGGGGGAATCAGAAAAGAAATGTGGGTTTGAGATGTCACAAAGGCACACCCAGAGACACCAGGGTGGGGGCAGTAGAGATAGACACACAAGCCCACACACTCCACACCTGACACAGGGTCACTCATGGAGCAGACTACACAAAGACACACCCACGTGGAACCATGTGTACACACTCAGGAACACATAGCTGACACCAGCCAGAGCACCTTGAAGGGCTGAGGCTGGAAGACGGTGGGCTTCCAGAGGACACCAATCACCTCTCCGCCATGCTGGTCATAGAAGAAAAGGGCCAGATCCCCAAAAGCTTCCTAGGAAGGGATAGAACAGAGATAAGATTGCACGTGGTCACCTGAGAGCCTCCTCCATGGCCCCAGCTTCCCCTGAAGTCCCCTCCCCAGGGTCAGTCAGCTGTTTAGGACCTACCCTGAGCTGTGCCAGGTAAAGCTGAGGAGGATCGTAGCCCAGCACAGGCATTAGGGACGAGGGCCCTGGCTCACTGAGCAGGCCACGGCAGAAGGAGGCAGGCGGTGAGTCCACAGCCTGGCGGTGCCGGGGAATATGGCGGGGAGACAGGTGGATCAGCACATCGTACATGTCCAAGGGTGGCCGGAACACCGTCTAAGGAAGAGGAGAGGAGTTGGGAGCTGGACAACAAACTTCTCCACGTACCCACCTTGGTTCTCCGCTTCCCCTTCATCTGACCACCCATTATGGACCTGCATGCCCATTTGAAGATGGGAAAACCAAGACCCACAGAGGAAGCAGCTGGTGTCAGCTCAAGTCCAGCAGCAGGAGCACAGGCTAGAAGCATGAAGCCTAGAGCACAGGTTCTCTAGGCTGTGCCATTTCCACAGCAGCTTCATTGTCTTCTCTGGATTCAGTCTCACCAGACATACTTACTGTGAAGGCGCCCTGAATGCTGAACTTCCACGGTTCAGAAACAGAAGCCCCAGAGCCACTGGAGTTGCTGGGGGTCAGAGGCTTACCCTGATATCCCCAGGCCCCTGGGGATCTATTAGCTGCTTCTCTAGGACGGGTAGGGCTTCAGCTGCCAGGACCACAAGTTGCTGTAGGATCTGGGGAGTAGAGATACTTCAGACTAGGGTTTGTCCTAACTCAGGGTGGCTTTGCCTTTTCTTTCAGGAAGAAAACCACACATTTGGGGGCAGGGGTGGGGTTGAACCTGGGCTGAGGGTCCATCCTGTGTCCACACAGAGTTTTTGCGGTCCTGAGGAGTAACGATGACCATGACGGGGAGTTGTGTCCGAGCTGCCAGGAAGCCACTGCGTATCTCCACCTGCTCTTCCGCTAGAGAAAAGAGCGGGTCCTGGATCAGCCTGCACCTCCCCACAAGACCCCTCCACTGCCCCAGGTCCTCCTACTGTGGCCCCAACAGCTGCTTATCCTAGCCATTTTCCAACATCCAATCCCCAAGTGGCAAAGGCAACAAAAAGGTCACCGCATTTGCCTCGATTGGGTGGGTGGTTAATCTCCCAACCCTAGCTCAGAGGCAGAATTTTTCCACTGCCTGGCACCCCCAGTCTGGTTTCTGGGCTTGCACAAGCTGAGGCTTGCCCCTGGCCCCCTCCTACCCTGGGCTCTTACACACCTGGGGAATTAGGAACCTGACACCCTACTCTCTGCTGAGACCAGAAGCTCGTCATGTTACAACCAGAAATCACCAATCCCAACCCAAGAGGTCTGGGCATCTATTCTAAACTCCCTAGCTCCTCACCACAAGACTTCTCACCTGGTATTCAGGATCCCCTTTCTACTCTCTTCTGCCCTCCCCCTTCCACAGCTCCCAGGTTGCTTGCTTACCACCCCCAGTGTACTGTGTCCCTGACCATGACGTGGGCAAACCACATCTCTAGTCAGGCTTCACCTGACTAGAGAACTCTTTCTCCCGACAATTCTCTACCCCAAGGTAGTCAGCATCAGGCTTAGATATCTGGGATAGAGGAAGCACACAGAGAAAACCTAACAGACTAACAGGGAAAACCCTTGCCTGACCTACTCTGCAATCCATAAAGAATAGTTTTTCCAACAGTCTGGCCCCAGTCCTACCACTTACCAGTGAGCTCATTGTTGAGGTTGACAATGAGGGGGTTGTTCTTCCAATCAAAGGTTGATACCAGGAAAAGGAACCGAAGAAAGCCAACCTGGGGGGAGCTGAAGGGCAGGAGTGGACAAAGAATCTGGAGCCCAGCCCTAGGCTTCCCACAATCTGTGGCACCCAGACCCCTTGGTGTGGATGGGTGGGGGAGGGGAACATCTTAGAATCCCTTTGTCACTTGCTCAAACACCCTCTCCCATTTGGACTGAGGCTACAGCATGAAGGTTGAAAGCTTCCCCCCCCCACCCCGGGAACTTCCTGGATAGGGAAAAAGCAGAGGGAATCACCTGGGAGGGGTGAAGGGCTCAGGGTGCAGAAATAGGGCGGCAGCCACCAGGTCCAGGCTCTCGTCAGTGAATCCTTCACCCAGAAGCTGGGCTCGCACCCACCGCTTAGCCAGCCGAGCCACACCCGAGAAAGCTGGGTGCTGCTGTTGAAGTCTGGGGGAAGGAGGGTAGTGGCAGTGAGACTCAGGCACTCTGGGCCCAAGAACAGTGTCTCGGCCCCACTGCCACTGTTTATCCAACCCTCACCAATGCCAGCCTCTGCACTAATGTGTTACATGGGATGCAGTCCCGTAAGTGGAAAGGCCAAGATTCCAGAACCTGCCTCACTCCAGAACTCTAGCTCTAACTACCACACCATCTGGCCTCCCACAGAGACAGACTGCCAGGAAAGTAAAACAGGGGCAGGGAAGGGCCTAGCAACAGGAAGAACAGGTGGCCTTACCCATGCAGGGCACTGGTGAGTAGGGGCAACTGCCTTGTATCTCTTTCAAGGCGGAGGGAGGCAGGTGTGTCTCTCAGTGAGATCATCCCCTCTGGGCTCCGCATCTCCCTCAGGATTTGGGGCTCCCGCTGATAGGCCACGCAAATCCGGAACACAAATCCATCCTGTTGGAAAAGGTATGGGATGGGACCCTGGGGGTGCTCTGCTGACTATATCCCTGCTCCCCAGCCTGGTGCCCACAGGGGTATCCTCTTCCACGCCCTGACATCCCTGACCCTCCCCTCCCCTGGGGATATATCTGCCCTGCCCCAGCCTAACCTTGAGGACGTCAGTGTGCGTGGCAGTGGCACGGCACTGCAGCCCATGCTGTTGCGTCAGCAGCTCTGCCAGGCGCAGCTGGAAGGCGGCTCGGACCCGCCGCACGGCCTCAGCATCCTGTGGCCACTGACCACTGCCCTCCAAGTGACAAACCACTGAGGGAGAACAGGAAAGGTCTCACACGGCAGCCTGAAGCAGGAACTGTCCCTCCCACTCCCTCCCAAGGGCCCTCTTACCAGTCATGGGCTCCACGTAGGCCGGGCAGGGCTTATCGAGCCGGGGCAGCAGTGAGGCTTGCTCTCGCTGGTGCTCATAGAAGGAGCAGGCTGGTCGGACTGGGGTTGGCGGGAATACCTGTGGAAGAAGGGGGACTGAGGAAAGGGCCTAGCACTGGCAGGGAGTGCCCAGAGTCAGGAGTTGGAAGTGGTAAACACTGGGTGACTGGAGCAGAGGTGGGGGGTCACCAAGAAGAAAGGGTAAAGGGTTCCCTGACCCCTTACACCTCACCTCTGTGTAGCGCAGCACTGGGTGAGCTCCCTGAACAGCAGACACAGTCAGCGGGAGACCCTCTAGCCCCCACAGCAGTCGGCTGAGGTCATCATAGCAACGCACTGCCACTGCCAGGGCCTCCTCACCTGTGCTGGAGGTCTGAGAGGGAGAAGACAGTCAGAACCACCTGGGATTCTACCTGGCTCAGGCTGCAGTGAAGCCAGCTCCCCCCCTGCTGGACATGCCAGAAAGTGCAGCCTGGCTGAGTTGAGAGGGCTCTCTCCCCAACAGGTTACTCCAGTTGCCAGCCTTGACCCAAGGTCCTTACCTCTTTCAGGCCTTGTATCAGGACATCTACAAGGCCCCCCACATAGTGGACACAGGTTTCTGGGATGTCAGCATGTCTGAAGAGGCACACACACAGTGAGGGCATTGTGGGCTATGCTCACCCTCGACAGCCTGGGCCAGACCCTCCTAAAAGGCCCCCCAGCCCACAGTTGGCTCCCGGCCTCCAGATGCTAACACTCACAGTGCCAAGAGGTGGGTGACCACCTGATGGGGAATAAGGCGCTTCTGGGACATAGATGCTGCCTCCCAGACCACAGCTTCCCGAATGGCTCCGTCCTGGAAACGCCGAAGCTCTGAGCGGGATCCCCAGAAGTGGCGGAAGTCAGCAGCCTAAGGAGAGGCAAGGGGTGGTGGGAGAGATCAGAACGGAAGGGCTCTCTGAAAGTCTCCCTCCCAGGCTTCAATCCAGGTGGCATGAGAATGGTCAACCCCATGCTTTCCAACATGCATGCTGGGGTTCTCACCTTGGGCTGGTCAGCCTCTGGACCCAGCTCAAGGACACTGGTCAATCCCTCAGGCCGGAGAAGAAATCCCAGGCTCAGGGTCCCAGAGTCTTTGTGCTTCGGTGGATCTTGGCTGATGTCCCACTGTAGGGTGTAAAAAGGCTGGGCTGAACTCAAGAATCCCTCAGCCTGGCCTGGAAACTATTTTCTAGCTAGCTAGAAAGGTCTAGCTAGAGGCATGGTGTGCCCTTTGTGTCCCTTGGGACCCTGGATCCACCACCTACTCAGAACCCCAAACACTCCAACCTACTCCACCTCACCTCTGGGACTGGGGGCCGAGAGTGAGCCAGCAGGTGCAGCCGGGCCCCGAGGCCCTGCTCCAGGAGGGTGGTCAGTGGGCCCAAAGCAGCTGAGACATAGTCCCCACCATTGTCTTGCAGCTCTGGCCAGAGCTTCAGTCGGTGACATGCTGCCTGCAGGCGACTCAATGGACGGAGACTGGGGGGCAAAGAGGGCCAAAGAGGGGGAATCAGGGTCTGCTGGCTTCCCGTATCACCTCCTCCCTGGAGAATCTGAGCACCTGCCTGAAGACCTTTACCCCAACACTGTGGCCCCAAGAAGACAGTACCCGGACCCACCAACATACCCTGTCACCCCAAACTCACTGCAGGACGTGGTCAAAAGCCCGGATCATGGGTTTCGGAGTCATCAACAGCAGCTGGAACCCATCATCAGCTTTGCTGTCCAGCAGCGCCATGGACAGCCGTGCCTCATGCTGCACCTGGAGCCAGAGGGTAAGAAGGGACCACCTCGATACCCTTTATTGACTCGAGGGCTCAGACCAGGAGACATGCCTGACCTTAGCTCTCTGGAGAGGAGTTTCTGCAGTTCTGGCATTTCCCAAAGGGACAGAGTTTAGGCTGGGACACCAGGGCAGTCCAGGAGTAGAGGCCCATTGGTACCTGGTGGTAAGTGGAGGCAGTGACATCAGCACAGAGGTTGAGACGGCCCGAGGAGTCCAGGAAGACAACAGGGAAGGCCTGGTGGAAGTCAGCCAGGGCTGGCTGAGGGGTGTAGAGAGAAGCCAGTCAGGGTTGGGGCCTTACCTTCAGGTTCCCTCCTTGCACAGACCTGGCCCTTCCCCAACTCACCAAGGAGGGATCGGAACTGAGACATAAACTGATCCCGTTGGCTGTCAGATCTGTGGTGGCTGGAGTGAACCAGAGGAATGTGTCAGAAGGTATCCCGCCTCTCTGGGGACCCAACCCTAACAACACCCTCCTTCGGCCTGGGTGGCTGCAGCTGCCTGCCTCTGGGATTTAGTTTGCTCATCTGTCTAATGTCAAGGACTCAAAGGACCCATGAGAGGGCGAGAGGATTCCTGGGATGAGTGGAACTCCTGGCCTTTCCCCATCTAGTTGCCTCACCCAGAAACTGCAAGACGCTTCTCAGGACCTGGTAGCCGCTCATGGTGGTGTGGATTTTGCGTGTGGACACGAGGAAGGCAACCAGCATGGATACATGGAACCCAGTAAACCCACCCAGACCCTGAAAGAGAGATAAAGGGAGAGGCCTGAGCTCAGAGCCAGCCCACTCATCGAGGCAGGGAAGCAGGGCCACCCCAACTCACCTTATCCAGCTCCCGCTGTCGCAGCCAGACCTTCAGAAGTGCCACACCATCCTTCAGCCCTGGGGCTGAACCCAGCATGGCTGACAGGAGCTGCAAATGGGATTCGAGAGCTATATCCTGCAGGACCCAAGTGTTGTAGTGGGGGGTAGGGGGCTCTGGACTACCTGTGGGAAGAAAAAGGAAGCCATGAGAGAAGTCTCCACAGTACCCCTTCCCTTCAGCTCCACCTCGACACCAATGCCTGCTCACCATCCCCTGGAGAACTCTGCCCTCGGTACCAGGCAGAGCGCACATTGTTCTTGGTTGGCAGCAAGCGGCATGGGCGGAAGAAGTCAGGCGGTGGGCAGGGATGCAGACGAACGGTGACCAAACTCTTGTCCTTCCCTAGCAGACAAAGGGGGTGCTGAGACTCTATAGCCCCTGGAGCCAGAGGGGCCCCCACACCACCTCCCTCATACTTGAGGGCCCCATGTCTTCGCACTTTAGAATTTGAGGTCTCTACATCTTTCCATCAAACTAGAGGCCCATGCCTTTCAGCTTGGACTTGAGACCCCTGTCCCTACTGCTAAAGACTTGAGGTCCCTGTGCACTCCCTCCAGATTTGTCACCCCATACTAAGTCCTAAGCCCAGTGTGTGCTTCCCACCATTTGGCCGCAGCAACAGCAAGGGTTTCAGGTGGCAGCCATTGGAGTAGGAGAAGTGGACACTGCCAAAGAGGGGATCTTGGGCCAGGTGGTGAGCCAAGTGAGCCAGGTAGAGGGCACGCTTGCGGAAGTAGCGCTGGTTCAGCCCATCCTTGTCCTGTAGGATTTCCTGGAGAGGACAAGGGACGAGAGAGATGACCAGGCATGTAAGTGCTTGTAGAGCTTGTGGGCCAAGATGAAGCCTAGGTGAGAGTCCCAGGGCGTCCCTATAGACAGAAGTGCCTGAGCCAGGGTGAGCAACACCATACTCAATTCTCAGATGAGAAAGACAAAGCTCCAAAAGGACAGCAACTGGACCATGGGCCCATGTAAGCTGCCCTCAAGATGAATGCAGTGGTCTTCCATTCTTTTGACTTAGAATTCAGATTTCAACCCACTGGCAAGTGGCAGGTAAGAGACAGGGATCCAGGGACTTGTAGATGTTTAAGTAGTGGGCCCCTCTATTCCCCAAACCCTGGATCTTACCCTGGGCATGGTCAATGCCACATCCACATTAATGTCTGGCCGGATGCAGGTGCCCAAAAGGTAGCTGCCCACAACAGTGACCTGGGCTGGAGGCAGGAAGCAGAAACAGCCCTTCACAGTATAGGGTACTTGATGAAGGGGCACTCGAACCCCAGCTGGGAGCCATGCCTGGTCAGTGAGCTGTAGGAGCAGAGGCAGTGACACACATTGATTCACCTACCTTCCTCACATGGCCCTTGGTATCTACCAAACATCTTAATACATCACTATGTTTGAAACCAAACTCTCAATCTTCCCGTAAACATCTCTTCCCCATTAAGGCAACTCCATACCAGTTGCTCAAGCCAAAAGCATTTAAGCTGCCTTAATTCACCTCTGTTAAGAACAACCATTTTACTATTGAAATGTATCCAGAAATGGATCACTTCTCTACACCCTAGTTTAGGGAATCACCATTTTGCAGCACACAATAGGTTCCTAACTTGTCTCCCTGATTTCACCTTTGTCTCCTCCATTCTACTTTCAATATAACAGCTAAAGTCACTATTTGGGTATACAATACCCTGCATGATATGCCACCTTCCCCATTACCTTTCTGAATTCGTCTCCTTCTATCTTCCACTCATTCATTCCAAGGAATGTAACAGGAACATTCCTGTCTTTGAGCCTTTGTACTGGCTGTTTCCTCTTCCTGGAATGCTCTTGCTCCCTTATGTAGCCATATGGCTGACTCACCTACTTCAAACCTTTACACAAATGTTACTTCAGTAATGCCCACCCTGAATACCCTATTTAAAATTACAAACCGCTCCAATCCCCTAATATTCCCAATCCCTTACCTCATCCTATGTTTTTCTTTTTCCATAGTGTTTACCATCTTTTAATACTGCCATACAGTTTACCTGTCATGCTTATTATCTGTTATCCATACCCCAACATTAGAATATAGGTTATTTTGTTTACTGATGCATCTTAAGAACACAAACACTGCAAGGCACATAAGTACTGAGTCCATGAACACATGAATCACTGTACTCCCAGCTGAGCTTCCTTGCAGTGAAAATGAGCTCCCTAGCATCCTCTGAAGAGAAAAGCAAGGCCCCTCTTTGAAATGCCCCCACTGAAGGCTTCTCCTGGGCTTCCCAGTTCCCCAGGCCACCTGCCTTACCTCTACCTCAGGGATTGAGGGAACTCTCATGACCCGCTGGTTAACCTCCTGGAGGAAGGCATCAATCCGATCCTTCTTCTTCTCTGACAGCCTTACTTCCTTTAGTAGCTCCTCTACCTGTAAGAGGGAGTAGGGGAGAGTCCATCACCCTGAGGGTCCCAGGATTGCCCCTCTAACCCAAGCCCCGGCCACCCAAAAGTACCTGTAAACGGAGCAGGCTGGAGTGGAACAGGATCTCTGTCTCCCGAAGGCGATTCAGCTCCTCATTGGTGGGCTCCTTGTACAGTTCTGCCCTGCTGAGCTTCACTGGCTGCAGGAGGCCCTCCGCTGGAGATCTAGTCACTGTTCGCTTCCTTGAAGATACTTTCTTCCCCTCCTCGCCTATGCCTTCCAGGGCTACTTCCATCACCTGTGACCAGAGAGGGAGAAGCCAATGTGGGGGTCACAGGTATCCAGCATCTGCTGTCTAAAGTGTCACCACTATATACTGTAGGTAAAGGCATCACCTGCTCGTTTCCTCTTTTGATGGGAGTCAGATTCTGTAAAACTCAGGATAATCATTACTTGGAGGAACATTACTGAGCTCTAGATTAAAAATTCCTTGAGTTGAGGGCTTCTTGTCTACCTGACAGCACAAGCAGGGAGCTCTACTTGGAGCTGGTAGGGGCAGAAGCTGACCGGGCCCTGCTCTAAGTAATGCCCAATAGTTTCAGGTACCGTGAATCCAGGAGTTTCCTCTTCTGGTGCTACAGGCCTGGGACTTCTCAAATGGCTTTATCTGCTGCTCCCTCCAAATCATGCCAGGTTCCACCACCTCTAGCAAGCCCTGATTGTATCAGTACACATTAAGTGCTCACTGATGGGAAAAGCTAGAATCTACGTGCCCCCAGAGGATATATTCAGTATATATTCCATCGCCTCAACAATTCTTTAAGACACTTGAAGGAAGTCCCATCATTCACTGTAGGTTCCATAGTTGCTATATCAGTACTATGAGCAGGCTTCAAACCCAGGTCTGCAGGATCACAAACCTCTTCCCCTACCGCCCTGGGGAGAGCCACACTGGATAGTACCCCAGGAGAGCCACCGTGTGCCCTCGCTTACAGCGGGGCAAGCAGAACTAGACACAAGTTCTGTGGAAGGAGGAAGATACCGCTCAACGTCAAGGAGGAGGTCCCGGTCAAGGAAATCACCCAAGCTATGGGTCGCTAAATAGGCTTTACTTCTTCTATCCAAATACTACCAGGTTCCATTGCCTCTAGCAAGCCCTAACTGTCTCGGCGCCACAGGGTAGAAGCGTCGCGGGAACGGAATTCCTCCAAAGAGAGCCGCCCTCGTGTCCCTCACCGGGGAGCTGTAAGGCCCTGCCATCTCGCGCCCTGCAACCAAGGGAGCGCCCATTGAGCCTCGTTTCCTCCCAGATGGCTCAACCCACCTCGGGCTCCCCAGCTGTTCGGCGCAGCCGCTCTCCAGCAGGCGCCGGCCCCATCACTCCGCGCCCAGGTGTCTCTCCAGCACTTCGAGTTTAAACCGGGTCGGCACACTGTAGTTTCCCATGTGGGCGGAAATGCCGAAATTCGCGGCGCGTGTCCAAGCAAGCCCAATTCCTCAGGACTCCACCCATTCCAGAGTCATTGGGTTACTGCTCCACGAGTGTCTCCTCATTGGCCAGTCACTCTCCGGGACCGTACACTGGGGAGGGGCCAAACGGCGTTCTCGATTTACGGCCTCTTCGCGACGCTACACCGGAAGTCTGCCTGTAGCTTGGCCGTCGTTTTTTTCTCCTCACTTCCTCCGCTTGAGACAAAACGGGAAGGGCGGAGCTAGCTGGATTATCTGGTTGGGGATTGTTTGTTTACACCAGTGATTTGTTTTTCCTCATCCATTAAGTCTTGTCAATGAACAAATCCTGTCCGTCCTACCTCCAAAATATATTTTGAATTTATTCATTTTTCTCTGTCTTTACTGCCAGCTTTAGTCCTCATATTATGTTGGGTTTAGGTTATTGTAATGGGTTTTCTCCAGCTCTTACTTAGTGAGATTACTAAAATTTAAAGCACAGAAACGTTGCAAGAATAACATAATGAACGCCCACATGCCCTTCACCTAGATTCACTTAGTGTTAATGTTTTGTCAAGTTTTGTTTTATCTTTCTCTATGTATTTTCATATTATCTTGCAAGCATTTTGAAAATCAATTGCACACATCTTTAAATACTTTGGCATATATTTACCAAGATCAAAGACTACCTCTTACATAATCATAGTCCAATTGTAACGCTCAGGAAATTTAACCTTGATTCAATACTATTATATAAGTTCCATATTCAAATTTTGCCAATTATCCCACTTTTATTTCCTGATGCAGAATCATCTAAATTCAACTATCGAATTTGTTTGTCATGTTTATCTTTTCCCCTCTCAATCTGGAACATTTGCTGAGCTCTCCCTTTTTTGGTGTTTTATGATGACATTTCTGGAGAATACAGAACAGTTTCATTCAACAGTTTTTTTCTTTTTGAATTTTTTTATTGAGGTAGAATATACATAAGGAAAAATTCACATATCATAAGAATACAGCTTGAATACTCACAAACCAGACATATCCATGTAACCATCTCCCAGAAAAGAAGCAGAACATTTTCTGCACTTTCAGAATCTCCCTTCATGCTGCCTTCTAGTAATTACCCTTGAACTATAATCGTTATTCTGACTTCAAACAGCATAGATTAGTTTATGCAATAGCTTTTTAAAGAACTTTCTCTCAAGAATGGTCTTGTCCATCTTCAATCCATTTTCCACACAACTGCCAGAATTTTTTCTGAAACAGAAATTCTATCATGTCATTTCCTTTTTAAAAACTCCTCAATTGGGCCTGGTGTGGTGGCTCATGCCTGTAATCCTTGCCCTCTGGGAGGCGGAGGCGCAGGCAGAGGCGGGAGGATTGCTTGAACTCAGGAGTTCAAGACCAGCCTGAGCAAGAGCAAGACCCTGTCTTTTTTTTTTTTTAATTAAAAATAAATAAATAAAAACTCCTCAGTTGGCCAGGTGCAGTGGCTCACATATGTAATCCTAGCACTATGGGAGGCCAAGTGAGAGGATCACTTGGGTCAGGAATTTGATACCAGCCTGAGCAAGAGTGAGACCCCATCTCCATGAAAAAATAGAAAAATTAGCTGGGCATGGTGGTGCATGCCTGTAGTACCAGATGCTTGGGAGGCTGAGGCAAGAGGATTGCTAGAACCCAGACATTTGAAGTTACAGTGAGCTATGATGATGCCCCCACTGCTCTCTAGCCTGGGTGGCACAGTGAGACCCTGTCTCGGGAAAAAAAAAATCACCTCTTTAGTTAGGCCTTCACTAAAGGCTTAAAATATGTTTACTAAACATATTGAGATATGTTTTCTATTTAATAAAATGTTTTATCTTTTCTCATCCTCCAATTTATTTTCCTTTTAGCACTTTTTTCAATTTTTGATTATCAATTGTGTCTCTTTGCCCTTGACTGTGAATCCATGGAAACAAGGACCCAAGGCCTACATTGGCATGCTCAATGCCTAGCACATTGTAGGTACTCAATAAGTATTTACTGAATGAATGAATGTGAGCACAATCTCCAGCCTTTTCTCTAACCATTGTCTCCTTCAAATTTTATGCCCCAGTTATATTGAACTACTTGGGAGTCTCCCTACTCTATCTTCTTTTCTTGTTCTGGACCTTTGACCTTGCTGCCCTCTTTGTTCAGAATGTTTTGATTGAGGCCAGTGTAGTGGCTCATGCCTGTAATCTCAGCTACCTGGAAGGCTGAGGTGGGAGGATGCGAATCGCTTGAGGCCAGGAGTTTGAGGCCAGCCTGAGCAACATAGCAACATAGTGAGACCTCATCTCAAAGAAAAAAAAAATATATATATATACATATATATATTTATATATATATATAAATTAGCTAGGTGTGGTGATTCCCAGCTACTCAGGAGGCTGAGGCAGGAGGATCACTTGAGCCTAAGAGTTCGAGGCTGCCAGAGTGACACCCTGTCTCTTAAAAATAAAAAAAAAAGTTTTAAATAAGGATTCCTGGAGGAGATGGGCTGTGCTAAATTTGGAAGCGTGATTTGAATTTGAATTGACGAAGAAGAGGAACTAGCATCACTGAAGTCTGAGAAAGACCAAAGAAGTGAGAGATGAGTTGACCATTCATTCAACTTCTGAGGATGGTCAAGCCTTGTGCTTGGTGTCCATGATAAATAAATAAGACATGATGATGACAAGCCAGAAACTTGGAAGAATGATCTTACTCTCACATTTCTCAGATCAATTCCCTGAATCTATTTAAATGTAACCTCTCAGAGGTTTCTCCTGAACCCCATTTAAAATTGCATCCTACCCCACCATTTTCAGTCTTACGCACCCTTTCAGTCACCTTCATTGGTACTCACCAAAACTTTTAACAATATTTTTTCATTTATTATTTATTTTTTTAGAGACAGGGTCTTGCTTTTCCCAGGCTGGAATGCTATGGCTATTCAAAGGCATGATCTCACTACTGATCAGCTCAGGAGTGTTCACCTGTTCCCCTGTTCCATTTCTGACCTGGGTTGGTTCACCCCTACTTAGGCAACTTAGTTAACCCCAACCCCCACCTCAAGCTCCGTGATGACAAACTTAGTGCAGACACCTGTTGAACATGGTGCACTACAGCCCAGAACTTCTGGACTCAAGCAATCCTCCTGCCTCAGCCTCCTAAGTAGCTGAGACTACAGGGGAGAGTCATCCCTCCCTGTCAGCTGTAAGAATATTACTCATCTACTAATTGTTTTTGTCTTTTTCTGTCTCAGCCTCGAGAATGTAAGCTCCATGAGGATAGGAGGCAGGGACCAATTACTTCTGTCTCATTCATTACTGCATCCCTGGCATTTAGCACAGGGCACATAGGAGGCACTCAATATGTATTTGTTGAATGAATGAATGAATGGCTCTTTCTCAAGAGTTCTTCAGAGGCTAAGTGGAAGTAAACAAATAATTGCAGTACTGTGTGTGGGCTGCTATGATAAGTACAGATAGCTGTGGGCACATTAGACTAAGAACTCTACAGTGAGAAAAGAAAAATAGTTCAGGGCAGTCTGAGCTACTTGAGATATGCAAAATTTATCAGGTTGCACCCATACCCAGAGGCAATTGTTTAAAGGCATTTTGTTCCTGACTAGCTGCCTTACCCAATATCTGCACATTCTAGGAATTTGTGTTACAAAGAACAAGGTATAGGCCAGGCACGGTGGCTCATGCCTGTAATCCTAGCACTTTGGGAGGCCGAGGTGGGTGGATTGCTCAAGGTCAGGAGTTCGAAACCAGCCTGAGCCTGAGGAAGATCGAGACCCCGTCTCCACTAAAAAAAGAAAAATAGAAAGGAATTAATTGGCTAACTAAAAATATATATAGAAAAAATTAGCCAGGCATGGTGGCGCATTCCTGTAGTCCCAGCTACTCGGGAGGCTGAGGGAGTCTGAGGTTGCTGTGAGCTAGGCTGACGCCACGGCACTAGCCGGGGCAACAGAGTGAGACTCTGTCTCAAAAAAAAAACTAAAAAAAACCCCAAAGTATAGCCAATCCATAGCTTATGTTATTTTAATATAAATTCTTGACCACAATGTGGAAACTGTCTCTTCTCCCCCACCTCCCCACCCGCCTAAAAATCCACTTGTTATTGTTGCTAGTTGGAGTATATATTTAGGGGAACTTGGATCTATACTCCTGGGTTGCAGTCTTCAAACTTAGCCCAAATAAACTCTACTTATATTAATTTGGCCTCAGTTTTTTCCCTTTAGGT
>VBSM01003204.1:29095774-29106210 GCA_008086735.1 Cheirogaleus medius | reverse complement strand
TTTTAAAGACAGGGTTTTGCTCTGTCACCCAGGCTGGAGTGCAATGGGCTGATCAAAGCACACTGTAATGTCTAACTCCTGGGCTCAAGCAGTCCTCCCAGCTCACCCTCCTGAGTAATTTGGGACTGCAGGTGTGTGCCACCACAATTGGCTAATTTTAAAATTTTTTGTAGAGACGAAGTCTTGCTATGTTATACAGGCTGACACTATAGTTTAGTTTTATCTATTTTTCAAGTTCATATAAGAGAAATTACTTCATTTTTTTATTGTTTGTTATAATTCCTGTAATTATTTTAGTGATTTCAGGGTTCCTCATACTAAGCACATTTGAGGCAGATAATTCTTTGTTGTGAGGGGCTGTCCTGTGTGTTGTAGGATGTTTAGCAGCATCTTTTGCCTCTACCCACTTGATACTGCCAGCACCCCCCACCCCAAGTTGTGACAACCAAAAATGTCTTCAGATACTGAAAAATGTCTCCTGAGGGAATAAAATCACCCCTGGTTTGGGGTCACTGCCCTATATACTTCCTTTCTTTACTTTTTCTTTTTCTATTTTTTTAAAAGATACAAAGTCTTGCTATGTTGCTCAGGGTGGACTTGAACTCCTGGGTTCAAGTGATCTTTCTGCCTCAGCCTCTTGAGTAGCTAGGACTATAGCTGCATGCTATCATGCCCAGCTAATTTTTAAATTTTTATTTATTTTTGTAAAGGACAGGATCTTGTGTTGTTCAGGCTCCGGTCTCCAACTCCTGGCCTCAAGTGAGCTTCCTGCCCCAGCTCTCCAAAGCTCTCTGATTATAGGCACAATCCTCAGCACTCAGCCTTTTTTTTTAAACATCCGCAGCAAACATCCACACTCCCAGGTCAAGAAATAGAACTTTTAGGCTGGGCACGGTGGCTCACGCTTGTAATCCTAGCACTCTGGGAGGCCGAGGCAGGCGGATCGCTCAAGATCAGGAGTTCAAAACCAGCCTGATCAAGAGCAAGACCCCATCTCTACTAAAATAGAAAGAAATGAATTGGCCAACTAAAAATATATAGAAAAAATTAGCCGGGCGTGGTGGCGCATGCCTGTAGTCCCAGCTACTCGGGAGGCTGAGGCAGTAGGATCGTTTGAGCTGAGGAGTTTGAGGTTGCTGTGATCTAAGCTGCCACCATGGCACTCACTCTAGCCTGGGCAACAAAGTGAGAGTCTGTCTCAAAAAAATAAAAAGAAATAGAACTTTTGCTGGATACAGTGGCTCACACCTGTAATCCCAGCTGAGGTGGGAACGTCGCTTGAGGCCGGTCTGAGCAACGTAGCAAGACCCACAAAAAAACAAAAAAATTAACCAGGCATGGGGGCGCACACTCGTAGTCCCAGCTGCTCAGGAGGCTGAGGCAGGAGGATCACTTGAGCACAGGAGTTTGAGGTTATAGTGAACTATGATTTGCCATGGCATTCTAGCCATAGCATAGGGCAACAGAGTGAGACCCTGTCACTAAAAAAAAAGGAAAAAAAAATCTCCATTAATTTCTCCCACATTACACAACAGTCTTAGAATAGTGGTGCTAATGTTACCACTATGAGTATGATTACTAAGAACAGTTGCATAAATTCTTTGCATATGCTGTCCCCATCCTCCCTTATATCTGTACTGTATCTATATTGTCAGATTATATGGTGATCACATACCATTTTCTCTTTTATTTTTATTTATTAATTTATTTTTGAGACAGAGTCTCACTCTGTTTTCCTGGCTAGAGTGCCGTGGCATCAGCCTAGCTCACAGCAACCTCAAACTCCTGGGCTCAAGCGAGCCTCCTGCCTCAGCCTCCCGAGTAGCTGGGACTATAGGCACGCCCCACTGTGCCTGGCTAATTTTTTCTGTTTTTAGTTGTTTGGCTAATTTCTTTCTATTTATAGTAGAGACGAGGTCTTGCTCTTGCTCAGGCTGGTCTCGAACTCCTGAGCCAAAGCAATCCTCCCTCCTCGGCCTCCCAGAGTGCTAGAATTACAGGCGTGAGCCACCACGCCTGGCCACTAATTTTCTCTTTTAACCTTTTTTTTTAGTTCTGTAAGCAATTATATAGTTCGGTGGTTGGCATATTTTTTCTGCAAAAGGCTAGGTAGCAGATGCTTTTAAGTTTGTGGATTAAGAGGCAAAATTAAATATGTTTTAATATTACAAGTGAGAACAAATTTCCACAAATCATTAGTGACAAAGTTCAGAATACAGATAATTGAATATATATTCTTTGTAATGCAGGTCTACTAATGAGAATGTAATTAATTTTGGGGGTGATGGATAATGTTGCACTTAATAAAGTTATTGTTTATTTTCATTAAAATGGATTGCTAATGTTGATATCTGATGATATTTCCTTTTTGGAAAATTTTTTTTACACATATTGGTACTGCCAAATACAGATACTAGTCCATGGGCCTATGGTTTTCTTTGGGATATTTATTGCTTGGAAGGCAGCTATAGAATTCTGGTACATTTTTCTCTCTTGATATTTGCCTTTTAGCATGTCATTATGATATAGATTAATCACTTTCTGTTGAAGGTTAGATGGAAGCTCCTCAATTGCGCAGTTCACTGGATTTTGATATATGTAAATTCGCTGTGTACGTGGCTAAAGATCTGAAAAACATTGCTGAAATTGTAGTTTGAGCTGAGAAAATATATCTGTAGCAAATTTAGGTGGAAATGGACACTTTTTTCTTTTTAAATTTTTCTTATTTTTTCTTTTTTTTTTTTATTGTATCATGTACCACATGACACTTCACTTCTTGATTTAACTTTTGTTTAACACAGGAAGTGTATGAAGCAGTTTGACATTACTTATGATTCAAACAATGTTGGTTGTCATCCAGATATTTTAGGCTTTACCATAGTATAAGTTTTGCATGCAGGGCTATTTTGCCTTAAAATTTTTGTTTTAAATTTGTTAAAAAACATTATCAAGATGGCAGCAAAAGCTAATTGCCAAAGCAATTTGATGTTCTATCATAGAGGTTGAGAGTAGTTCTTCTCTTTTAGAAAAATTTACCTTGGCCCTGAGCTCAAAACAATCTCTATTAAAACATTATCACCGTCAAGCCATTGAGCTGCTATGTGGTGGGGCATGTTAGGATATTGTTTCCACTTGGGAACTACTGATGGCTGAATCCACAGAAGTGAATGAAATTCACCTTTTGGCACCACTAGTCAATAACACTTAGATTCAGATTTTCTGCAGAGTACCTGCTGATGAATAATACAATGAATAGCTTGAAACACTTCATTACACTTTACATTTTCACAAATTTTGTTAATTTGTCCAAATAATAAGCCTTTTCCTGTTCCACACATATTTTTTACCACCATCAGTTGTAATGTTTCTTTAGCAGATTCCACTTCAGGTTGTATTGAATTAGTGTTTTCTTAAGTTTGAAAATATTCTTGCCTGTAGTTGTTCCAAACAGACATTCATTAGGGAGGCTAATTATTCACTCACTTCAAACTCTGTATTGACTGCTCGAATAAACAACTGAGCATTATCAGTAACATATGCTGACTCATCTAGAGCCAAGGAAAACCACTCAATCATTTGCCTTGTTTTTAAATTGACTGTTGATGTTGCTTTCAGTATCCTAAACTTGCTGAACAAGTGTTCTCACTAAAAAGCTAATCTTAAGTTTATTTTCTCCGGACACATTTCTTTGACCACTATATAATCAAGTATGATTTAATTAACCTACTGTCAGTAAACAGCTCTCCTTGCTAGGCTAACAAACAAGCTACCCACTAACCTAGTTTGGTTGCAGTTTCATTTTCATTTTATGAAGAAATTTTGCTGGGATGAGATACTTAATATTTAAAATTTTTGGCTGGGCAAGGTGGCTCACACCTGTAATCCTAACACTTTGGGAGGCTGAGGTGGGAGGAACACTTGAGGCCAGGAGTTTGAGACCAGCCTGAGCAAGAGCGAGACCCCATTTCTACTAAAAATAGAAATATTAGCCAGGCATGATGGCTCATGCTTATAGTCCCAGCTACTTGGGAGGACTAAGGCAGGAGGATCACTTAAGCCCAGGCATTTGAGGTTGCAGTGAGCTATGATGATGCCACTGCACTCAAAGAAACAGAGCAAGATTACCCTGTGTCAAAAAAAACATTTTTTTTCCCCTTATTTTTCTGACTATTGTTTTCCTGTGAGTTAGGTATTGTCGTGATGAGTGCAATCTGATAATGTCTATATATAGTATATTCTTTTTGCATAATTATAGTGTCATTGCATAATAAAGACAATGGTTTGTCATCTAATTTGATGACAAAAAACACTACCCTATGCCTAAAAGTGTCACATTTGAAGTCCATTTTTCTGTTTAGACTTTTCTTGTTTTTATGTAATGTGTTGTTTAATCACAATAAAAAATAAATTCAAAACGTCCCAGTACAACAATATGTGTTGCACTCAAAACGTGGTAGAATGTAAGTACATCACTGCAATTTGTAGTATACCACGCAGCAGTGTGAAGCCGTGAGAACAGAGAACATATGGTCTCTGTTACAGCTACTAAACTCTGACATTATAGCATTAAAGCAGCCACAGATAAATTTTAAATGAATTAATATGGCTGTGTTCCAGTAAAACTACATTTTTGGACACCAAATGTGAATTTTGTATAATTTTTTGTGTGTCACAAGTATTATTATTTTGTAATTAACCACATATTTCCCTTCCCATTGGTTGTTATTCCTTCCTACAGTTGTACTTTTAGCTGAGATATTTTCCTTTAGCCCAATGAATCTTTTTTTGTTCATTTTAATTTTTTATAGAGACAGTCTTGCTATGTTGCCTAGGTGGTCTGGAACTCCTGAGCTTAAGTGATCCTCCCACCTCTGCCTCCCAAAGTTCTGGGATCACAGGTGTGAGCCACCACACCTGGCCAGGAGTCTAATCTTAACATGAGAAAATTGTTTACTTCAGAGAACTACAAAGATAAGAATAGCTCCTGTTACTGAGCAATTAACATGTGCTAAGCATGGGGAAATACCTTTATATATTTTTTTATATGTATATATTGAGGGAAAAAGGTATCTATTTTATGTAAGTATTAATAATATCCAGCCACCATTAGTTACTTAGCTTTGTGACCCCTGTCCAAGTTTCTGAAACTCTTTGTATTCATTTTCCTCATTTGTAATGCAGGTTTGATGATACTAACTGCCTCATGGTTGTTTTAAGAATTAGAGTTACCACATGTAAAGAATTTAGAACAGTGCTTAGCACATAGTAAGCACTCAGTGAATGAGAGCTGCTACTCCTGTTATGTGTACATCAACCCAACGAAATAAGTATCACTGACCCAGTTGTATATATGTGGGGAAACTAAGGCTCACAGGGAGTTCAAGAGACTTGTTCAAGGTTACAGAGATTAGTTTGCATTCACGTTTTTTTCACTGTATTAAGTTTGCCTTCGCTATATTTTGCCCTGCTTCCCAAAGCAGATGATAGATACTTGGATGTTCAGATAGGTAGATTTAGCAGGTAGTTGTCTGGTAAGAGGACCAGACAGACCCTTAATGTTGGGTTAGAGTTTGGGACAGAGTACATCCTTCAGGAAGAGACACTGGCCATGACAAGGAGAAACTACACTTTTAGAACAAGAACTTTGGAATTATAGTTAGGGCACATGGTGGTATTCAGCTCAAGGAAAGAGGTTGAAATCCAGTAATTAGACCATTCCGGATGGAATTGAGGCTGAGGATCTAGAGCTGTAAAAATCAACTCAGAATTTCTCCTGGGAATTAGGGGTGCACTGAATCTGTGGGTGTGCTTAAAGTGGCAGTAGCTGCAAGGAGGATTGCTACAGAGACTAGGAATGAGGATATCATTAGTTGCTTCATTTCTCAGTCACCTGTAACCATTCTTCATCCCATGATACTAGACCAGCTGTGCCCTGATGAATCAGTTGAACTCATGAGATACTGAACTTATGGTTTAATATCCTTTGCAATACCAAGTTTCATCTATGTCCTGATGACTAATAACTGACCTGCCTATCTGGCTTCCTGACTTCTGGCTTAATCTTAACTTCTTGAAATTTGCCTGCCCACCCAAATCCTGCCACTCCAGATTCCTCATTGCCTTTATATGACTAATTTGATACTTCTTTCCTTTTTATTAAATGTAATTTTTTATTTATAAAAATTAGTTCATTAGCTGGGCGTGGTGGCTCATGCCTGTAATCCTAGCACTCTGGGAGGCTAAGGTAGGAGGATCCTTCTAGACCAGCCTGAGCAAGACTGAGACCCTGTCTCTACTAAATACAGAAAACACTGGCTGGGTGTGGTGGCTCATACCTGTAATCCTAGCACTCTGGGAGGCCGAGGTAGGAAGATCACTCGCTCGAAGTCAGGAGTTTAAGAGCAGCCTTAACAAGAATGAGACCTGTCTCTACTAAAAATAGAAAAAATTAGCCAGGCACGGTGGTGCATGCCTGTAGCCCCAGCTACTACTTGGGAGGCTGAGGTAGGAGGATCACTTGAGCTCAGGAGTTTGAGACCAGCCTGAGTAAGAGCGACACACCGTCTTTACTAAAAATAGAAAAATTAGCCAAGCGGCGTGACACACACCTGTATTCCCAGCTACTCAGGAGGCTGAGGCAGGAGGATTGCTTGAGCCCAGGAGTTTGAGGTCGCTGTGATGCGACGGCACTCTACCCAGGGCAACAGAGTGAGAGTCTGTCTCAAAAAAAAAAAAAATAGTTTTAAAAGTTAAATGTACTATAAGACTTATAAGGAACATTAGTCCCCACTGTCCAGTAGCAACCTCTTTTAGCTCTTTTAGAAATGGAAAGAAAGTGAGTCTTGTTACTTTCTGTGGTTACCTGCAGCATAAAGCCACACCTAAGGTGAGAGACTCAGTCACATGTGCCAATATTTACTTAAACCAGTTTTTGGTTATGATTTCTAGGGTTGAGTTAATAATCATACTAATCAATTCATGGTTCCTTGTCATTATTTTGGCCTTTCCAGGCCTTTTCTTGTTTCTCTGTGTATGTAGGTATGTATATATATTCATTTCTTTTTATTCCCATTCCCACTTTTATTCCAATGAGACAACCATTATAATATGTTTGTTTATATCCTTTGGTACTCTTTTAAAAATAATTAAATGTTTTTTTAAACAATCATAATCTTAGAGCCAAGTTCAAAGAACATTTCCTGAACTATTTGAGGGTGAGTTGCCATTCTGTCTTGCCATTCGTCTGAATATATTAGGGTGTATTTCCTGCAAACAAGGGTATTCTACATGATCACAATTTTATCAACAATCAGGAAATTTAAGTTGAATTGTTAGTACGATCTAATTCTCACACCCGTTCAATTTTGCCATTTATCTTAATGTTCTTGATAGCAGAAGAATCCAGTTCAGAATCAATTGCTTTTATTTTATTTTATTTTTTTTGAGACAGAGTCTCACTCTGTTGCCCAGGCTAGAGTGAGTGCCGTGGCGTCAGCCTAGCTCACAGCAACCTCAAACTCCTGGGCTCAGGCAATCCTTCTGCCTCAGCCTCCCGAGTAGCTGGGACTACAGGCATGCGCCACCATTCCCAGCTAATTTTTTTTTTTATATATATATTTTTAGTTGGCCAATTAATTTATTTCTATTTTTAGTAGAGACGGGGTCTCGCTCTTGCTCAGGCTGGTTTTGAACTCCTGACCTTGAGCGATCCGCCCGCCTCGGCCTCCCAGAGTGCTAGGATTACAGGCGTGAGCCACTTCGCCTGGCCAGAATCAATTGCTTTTAGTTCTCTCTTCCTGTCTATAATTGTTGCTTGGTTTTTGTCCTAGAATTTCATGACCTTTATAGGTTTGGCCATTACAAGTCTCTTGTTTTGTAGAATGTCCCTCAATTTGGGTTTGTAAAATTTCCTTATGTTCCTCAGGTGGCACATGATTTTATTACTTTTTTTTTTTTTTTTTTGAACATCACTCAGACCATGAGATTTGTCTCATTGCTGGTATTCACTTTGTCACTTAGGAGACGTTTGCCAGAGTTCTGCTCTATAAAGTTACTCTTTAGTAATTTATGAGTATTTTCTGGGGAAGTATTTTGAAACTTAAGATTCTATTCCTATTCAACTTTCAATCTCTTCTTTATAGACCCATTTCCTATTTCATTAAATGGGTGATATGCATTCAAATAAAATGTATTATTCTATATGTATGCATAGTACATTGGCATAAATGGTATTTTATTTTAATATTTAACAGTATATATTAAAGTATTAAATATGATCTAAATCCAGAAAGTCATATTCTAGAATATTCAAGGTGATTATCTGATTGGTAGTAAGTAAAACTCTATCATAATGAGGTAAGTGGGGTTTAAAAGATAGAATCAGGCAAAATAGGAACTCCTGTTAATTTCTACCTGGCCTGGAGTCTTCGGGAATCCAGTTGCTTGATCAAAATCTGATCTGGTCCTGGCTGCAGTTTGCTGCCATCTTGTGGCAGTTGTTCACTTCAGTATAAATATAAATGGGGACAAATCCAGCTAAGAGTTCCAGACATTGGCGGCATTGGGTGTGATTAGTTAATGCCAGCTTCCTTGGCACAATCCTGGGAACAAGAAAGGTCCATTCTCTACCTCCTTGCTTTCTAAGACAGGTGGCTTGCTTTTTTATTTCAGGCGTTGCCTTTGCCTCTGTGAGGGTGGAGTGAATGATATGGGTAGAGTGTTTACTGTTCTATTGATGACTTTTATTTTCTCTTTAAAAATCTGTATTTTTTTTTTGTTTTCTTGAAATAAGTATGAATAAAATTTATGATTAATTTTTAATAACATAAAATGAGTTAAGATGGCAGACCCAGGTGTCTTGGGAATAATTTATGTAGGAACTATTATTATCTAGCACTTAAAAATTTTTTTTAAAAAAGTATTTATTTAAGGCTTACTATCAGTACTTAGTTCTGACTGTGTAAAAATTCTCTATTCCAAAGCAAGACTTATCTGGCTTTACCTTTTCGTTTAAATTCTATTATGTATTGCCATTTTCAAATTTCTGCTAATTCACTTATCTGCCCACAGACATTTTAATTCTATTTTAGATTTCAGGTGGAGAGGGTTAAGTTAATCATAATCCTCAGTTTATGGCCTATATTGTCATTAGTCTGTGCAAGCCACCTTTCTTATATTCGTTTGTTCCTTTCATCTCCAAACTCCTTTCATTTCTCTCCTCTTGCCATAGGCAACTCTAATGTGTATTTTTTTTACTTGTACTTGTTCCTACAAAATTTATTGTTGGTCTCTGTTTATGTAATTGAGGTGTTTTTCATATTTTATTCTGTTTTTTTCCCCACTGAGCAATATATAAGTATATATTAAAGATCCATCCATGTTGTTAATGTGTACATCTATTCTATTTCTTATGACTATTTTATAATATATGGCGTGGTTACCTGACAATTTACCTGTCCATTATCTGTGATAACCAACAACAATGTCTCCAACTTCACTTTGTGATGATCAGCACTCTAGTGAACATCCAGCTATGGCTCCTCCTATGTACTTTTGTGAGAATTTCTTTGGAATATAGACTCAGGAGCAGAATTGCTAGATTGTAAATGATATAGGTTTAATTTGACTAAATAGTGTAGGGTTGCTCTCTAGAATCTTAAAGTGCTTATTTCCTTTATCTCTGCATTCTAGCCAACACTTGGCAAGATGTACCTTCCTTTTTTTAATCAATTTAATAAGTACAAAGCATTTAAATTTTTAAAATGTTGTCTTCGTCTAATAGTAACTGGTTTGAGCATATTTTCACACGATTGTTGGTGAATTTCCTCTTTAATGAAGTTCCCCTTTTGGCCCATTTTTTGAAATGTGATTATTGTGTTTTCTTGTTGATCTGTAGGAGTTCTTTGTATATGAAATATCTTCATCTGAGATGTCCTTTGAAAAGAATCCCTTTAATTTGACTAATCCATTTAATCAAATTAAGAAATAGTTTACCTTATGTTAGTCTGCTTTTTTTTAATTGAAGTTCTTCTTTTAACTTTTTTTTGAGACAAAGTCCCCTCTGTTCCCCCAGCTAGAGTGCAGTGGCGTGATCATAGCTCACTGCAACTTTAAACTCCTGGGTTCAAGGGATCCCTCCTGCCTCAGCCTCCCAAGTAGCTGGGACTAGAGGCATGGGCTATGATGTCTGGCTAATTTTTCTGTTTTTAGTAGAGATGGGGTACTCCTGAGCTCAAACAGTCCTTCCGCCTCAGCCTCCCAGAGTGTTAAGATTATAGATGTGAGCCATCGTGCTGGCCGTCTTTTAACTTTATTGTTTTAGCTTTTACATTTAGGTCTTGAATCCATCTATTTAGGTTTGAGAGGGATCCAGTGTTACTTTGTTATAGAGAACTAGTTTTCCTAGTGCCTTTTTTTTTTTTTTTTTTTTTTTTTTT
>VBSM01003204.1:29075443-29093203 GCA_008086735.1 Cheirogaleus medius | reverse complement strand
AGAGTGCAGTGGCATCATCATAGGTCACTACAACCTCAAACTCCTGAGCTCAAGTGATCCTCCCACCTCGGCCTCCCAGTGTGCTAGGATTACAGGCTTGAGCCAGCATGCTTGCTTGGCCTCTCCCCAGTTTCTTAAAGCAGATTTAGACAGCGTGTCATTTTAAAGCAGATTTAGACAGCATGTCATTTTATCCAGAAATAATTCAACATGCTTTTCTAATTGTCGATATCTTGTTATAATATTAATTGGGATACATTGTTTTTCTATTAGTTTTTCCTATCATAACTTACTCTTGTGAAATAAAATCTCTCTGTGAGGATATTAGTAAGTTATAGTGTTTTCTTTGCATTTGTCTTTATTTTCTTCAGGTTGCTTTTTACTTTTTTTCCTCTACATTTGTCTTTTATTTTGGAAATTTTCATCACATTTCTGGTTTTCTTTGGCCCTTGATTCATATTTGAGTGAGTCACTAGAAGTAGCAAGTGGGAAAATGTGAATGCAGCCTGTTATTAGTGGATCTCAGCAAATTTAGTACAAATTGAAGCTTAGGCCTTTTATGGGGAGCCGCCAAATATCAGTATATGTAGACATTTTCTCTTTTTTGGTATGTATAGTGTATATATTAAATATATATGTTTAATTAATAAACTTGATTTGTAGAGCAATTTTAGGTTCAAAGCAAAATTGAGTGGAAAGACAGAGTTCTCGTATACTCCCTGTCCCTACCCCGCAACAACACAGCCTCCCGACTATTGACATATCCCATACCACAGTGAAACCTTTGTTGTAATTGAACCCACATCAACACATTATAACCCAAAGTCCACAGTTTACATTTGGGTTTACTATTGGTGTTGTACATTCAATGGATTGTGACAAATAATGACATGTATCCACCATTGTACTATATTATACAAATAATTTCACTGCCCTAAAAATCTGTTGTATTCTGCCATTTTCTCTTGAGTGAGCAGTTGTGTGGAAAAGAATTCTCTAATCTTCCACTTGAAGGATAAAAGATTGGGTAGATGAGTGAGACAGGCCTGTGGTTTCAGCATTCATTCAGGCACAGGCTTAATCACCCTGTTTTCATTACAGTGTGTCTCATTGCTGTTCACAGCTAGAAGTTCTCTTGTTTAACCTTTCCACAGTATAAAACCTTTAGTCTTCTGCAGTGTGGGAGTAACCACCTGACTGAAGGGCTGGAGGAGGAAATTTGGTTGCTTAATTGTTGTTAACTTTATTTAAACATCTTTCGTCCTTTTATTTTTCAGCCCCACCTCACACCTTGACTTTCAGAAGTACCATCTGTTCAGTGCCTAAGCCTTTCCAGGTTTCTCTATACACATGAACTTGCTTCAACCTCTCTTTCCCCACCTCCCACACACTTAGGTTTCAGCCTTCTGAGGTATGCTAAATTCATATTTCATATTGCAAAATTCTCTTTACCTCATCTACTGTCCTCTCCTATTTTCTTTTTCATTATGAGTTTTTTTATTCCTCATACTGTCATTTTCAGAAAAGAATAGAGATGAATACTTATGTTCATTGTTCTGTGTTTAAACCAAAATTAATATTGACTTTTAAATGATTTTAGATTAGAAAGTGTTACTGTGATAAACTATACTTAAAAGTGATATTTAGTTATTTAATTTCCAGGGCAATGATGTTCAACTCTGTGTGGTGTGAAACAACTCAGCTAGCTGATCAGACTGGCGAGATTTTTAACCCTTTGTGCTTTAATTGTTGAATGGCATGTCAACTGTTTTGCCTGTAGTAATATACAATGCCTTGACAATAAGTAGTTGTTCTTCACTTGTTCCTTAATCATGGCTAAAGCCCTGAGGAAATAATTTATGTTCTTTCATTTATCACACATAAATTAGGAGGTATTATGTCATATTGTTTTATACTACTATAAGGCCAAGATGATGCCTTCGTTGGCACTAATTCCTCTTTATTTACAGGTGTTTTTCCCCCACTCACACGATAATTGCATGTAGTAAAAGCTAAGTTATTCATTCTAGGAAAAAATTTATTAATTTTTACATACTTATGTATAGTACATTATTAAGTGATATAAATAACAATTTTGATGTCATTTTCTGCAATATTTTCAGAATCCTCTCAGGAAGTTTGTTAGAATCTTTTTGTTTTGTTTTGTGTTTTTGAGATAGAGTCTCACTCTCTTGCCCAGGCTAGAGTGCCATGGCATCAGCCTAGCTCACAGCAACCTCAAACTCCTGGGCTCAAGCAATCCTTCTGCCTCCCAAGTAGCTGGGACTACAGGCATGTGCGACCATGCCCGGCTAATTTTTTCTATATATTTTTAGTTGGCCAATTAATTTCTTTCTATTTTTAGTAGAGCTCTTGCTCATGCTGGCTTGCTCAGGCTGGTTTCGAACTCCTGACCTTGAGCCATCCTCCCGCTTCAGCCTCCCAGAGTGCTAGGATTACAGGCCTGAGCCACCTCGCCCGGCCTTGAATCTTAAGGGTAGTTTGCCTTTATCACAAGATAGTGCTCCTTACTCTCCTATATGATGTCTTACCTTTACATTCTAATCAGAGAGTAAGAAAATTTGAAGTTGTTTACCAGGGGAACAGGTGAGGTCAATTAATTTTATTTTGTTAAGCTTAGTTTTTTGAAAATTGGTGATCTATAATCTGGTATAGATGTTATATTTTTTAAAATTAGAATCATTGCTAAAGCATTGCATTCTACTCTAGGATTATGCCTGATAATCTAATCTCTTCACATTTCAGTTTATGGAAGAGCTCATTTTAATATTTTTTAAAAATTGGCCAGATGTGGTGGCCCACACCTGTAATTCCAGTACTTTGGGAGGCTGAGGCGGAGGATTGCTTAGGCCAGGATTTCTCGACCAGCCTGGGCAGCATAGTGAGACAACTATCTCTATAAAAAAAGTTTAAAAATTAGATGAGCATGGTGGCTTTCACCTGTTGTGCTAGTAGCTACTTGGGAGGCTGAGGCAGGAGGATCGCTTGAGCCTGGGAATTCAAGGCTGCAATGAGCTGCGATTGTGCCACTGTACTCCAGCCTAGGCAACACAGTGAGACCCTGTCTCCTTAAAAAAAAAAAAAAATACTACCAATTATGGTTTCTGTATTTGGAGCAGTAATGCAAATATTTTGAAATCCATTAAACCTTTATACAATTTTAGTTTCAAAATGTTCATTGTCTCATCCATATTTGTAAAATTATAGTTTCTGTTTAAGTATTTTATCTCTGGTAGATTAAGAATGCTCTGGAAAAATAAGCACGTTGAAGTCGGGCATAGTGGCGCATGCTCGTAGTCCTATCCAGCTTGGCAGGCTGAGGCTGGAGGATCATTTGAGCTCAGGCATTCAGGTCCAGGCTGAGCAACATAGTGATTGTGAGAACCCAGTCTCTTTAAAACAAAACGAAACTCTGATATCTGCACAAAGCTGACACATTCAGATACTCATGAAAACTAAGCTGAGCTAGGAAGGATGGTTTATATTTAAATTTTATTTAGGCTCATCCCCCAGGTTTAGTTTAGAATCCCTGCCTGAAAGTTTTAGACCCCAGAGAATATCCATTTTAACATAGTAGGTTATATTTTCACAATACCCACAAGAATGATTTATGTAAAGTATTAAAATAGACTTGTAAAATCTTCAAACTGGGATGGACTATTAGATACTATTTTTCTTTCTTACATCTTTATTTTGTGAAACTTACTAGAAATAGGATTTTTTTTGCCTTTAAGTAGCTGAGGTAAAATTTTAAATAATTTTAAATCCCAAGTAATTCTATAAAAGGAAATTTTTACGATTGGGAATAAAACTTCCCGATAAGTCAAATATTGGTAAAGAAGCCTCTTTTTCTCCTGACATCTTAGCCTTTGGTGTAGCTCAGGTGACCCTCTGCTCTTAGCCTCCCAAGTAGCTGGAACTACAGGTGTGTGCTGGAGGGCCCAGCTATTGTACAGGTCTTTTGCTTTTAAATTTATTCCTAAATTTTTTATTCTTTCTGGTACTATTATAAATAGAATTGCTTTCTCAGTTTCTTTTTAGAATTAGTTCATGTATAGAAATGCAGTTGATTTTTTTAAATTTGAGTGTTTTATATCCTGTTACTTTGTTGAATTTATTATTTCTAGCAGTTTGTGTGTGTGTGTGTGTGTGTGTGTGTGTGTGTAATCTTTCAGGGTTTTCTATGAATAACATGTCCTTTGAAAACAGATAATTTCACTTCTGTCTTTCCAATTCACATGCCTTTTCTTTTTCCTGCCTAATTACTCTGGCCAGGACTTCTAGGATAAAGATACTCTTTTGTTTTCTTCTAGAAACTTTATAGTTTCAGTTTTACATTTTGGTCTATGATCTGTTTGTAAATATGTGAGACCAGGGTCAAGGTCATTTTTTTCTGTGTGGATATCTAGTTGCTACAGAGGCATTTATTGAAAAGACCATCCCCCAGTGAATTAGAGTGGTGCTTTTATTGTAAAATGGTGACCTTATTTATGTGTGTCTGTTTCTGGATGCTTTCTTCTGATCCATCCTGCTTTTAGTTTACCTTTGCACCAATTACACAGTCTCAAATACTATGGTCTATGATAAATCTTGAAATCTAGTAGTGTGTGTCCAACTTTGTTCTTTTTCAAGTCTCTTTTGGCTATTCTCTGCCCTTTACATTTCCATCTAATAAATACATATTTATAAATTTTAGTATCAGCTTGTCAGTTTTATAAAGAAAACATATAATTTTTATTGGAATTGTCTTCAATCTACAGTTCAGTTTGGTAACAATGGATATTTTAATATTGAGTCTTTCAGTCTATGAATATGTTATGTATCTCTCTACCTATTTGAGACTTTTACATTTTTCTTATCAGTATTGTTTTCAGTGTAGCGATCACACACATATCCCTGAAGATTTATTCCTAGGTATTGTTTTATGCTATTGTAAATGGTAGTATTTTAAAAATAATTTGTTGTTAGAGTATAGATATACATTTATTTGTGTATATTTAGCTTGAATTTAGTGACTTTGTTGAATTATTTATTAATCTAATAGTTTATTCTTTTGAGTTTCATACATAATTTTGGCTTTTTTGTGTGTGTCCATGCGTATGTGTGTGCATGTTAAGTATTTGTTACTGTACCTCGCAGGAAAGGATACCATTAGTCCATGCGTATGTGTGTGCATGTTAAGTATTTGTTACTGTACCTCGCAGGAAAGGATACCATTAGGAATATTGAGACTTGATATGTTTGAAAATACTCTTACTTGCTCTTTATAACTGAATGATAGTTTTACTGACTATAAAGTCGGTTGAGGTTGAGATAATTTTTCTTCATAATTTTAAAAGCATTGTCTTCTTGCTTCCAGTGTTGCTATTCAGAAGTCTCATTTGATAAGGGTTTTTTTTCTCTGTGGAATCTTTGAGACCCTTCCCTTTGTTCCAAAGTTCTGAAATTTCACAAGGATATGCTCTGGTATGGTGTGTGTTTTGTTTTTTTACCCATTGCAATTGGCATTAATGAGTTCTGTCTGCTTGTGTCTTTCAATTAAAGGAATTTTTCTTGATAATTTCCTCCCCTCTGTTTTGTCATATTTGAACTCTAGTTATATGAATTGACCCTCCTGAACTGGTCTTCTAATTTTGAACTTTTTTTCCCTCATTTTTCATCTTTGCTTTTGTTGTTTTCATATTATAAGTTCTATCTTACAGATGATACATTTGTATGTGTACGTGCACATGTGTATGTCCTCTTTGCTATCATTCTTTTAATTTTTTAAAGTCTTGCCTTTTTGTAATTTGAATGCCTCTTCTCCTTGGCCTCCTGTTCATATTTTTGGATTCTATATCTTTCCTTAACATTCTGAGAATATTAATTATATTTTTTGAGGTTTTCTTTTGCTACAAGATGTTTTGTTTTCCCTTTGTGTTTGCCTTTAGGCTTTTCCCAAATGTCTGGAGATCTATCCTATCTGCTCATGTTTAACAGTGAGGTCCTAAGAAGCTGATTGAAAGCTCAGCTCCGTGTACAAGGGCAAAATTTGTGTGAACTCTTTAGTGTTACTGTATGATGATCTGGCTAGCCTTATCTGATTGGAGAATCCTCATCTATTATATCTTTTAAGTTTTCCCAGTGGGGGATGGTCAGCTACCTCAGAGAAGAATCATTTTTTCTACCTGGCATTTATAGGCTTAGTTGCCAGCATTCTTTGAATCAGGTGATAAAAAGTTGTTCAGGATTTTACCATTCAGTGGTTAGATTTTATTTTCCCTTGAGTTTGTCCACACTCAGCTCTGTCTGATGACCCCAGTGTCTCTGGGTCAACCATGACAAAGAGTAAACCTCCAATCTTCTGGTTGTGTGGTGTGGACTGACCACTGATCAACATGGCATAGACCCTCTGGGGATCTGACTACTCTTTATACATCATTTAACCACTCCTCTTATTTTCAGCATCAATTGCTGTCAGTGCCTCTACTTTACTACTAGTTTTTCTGTGGTTCTATGTAAACATACTTCTGGGTTTCTTCATCACCGGACTGGATTTAAATTTTCTCTGGTTTTCTAAATTAGTTGCTACTTATTCTCATGTTTTCTAGCCTCCAAAGTTTTGTTTCTTTTGTGTCCTCCTGTTTGTGCTTACGGGTTTATGACTTTACAGAAGACCCCTTTTCTATAAATTTAGTAAACTTAGTTTGTGAGCAAACTAAGTTAAACCTGTTAAATATGTGTGTTCACACATTTTAAACCAAAAGGCCAAATGTTTTCTTCTACTATTCTATTACCCCGCTGATGGTATTCCGCTACCATTTATTTTTGGGGGGAAATGGCTTTACATGTCCCAAGCTGAAAGAAACATTTAAAAATTATTGCATTTAAAAAAATACAGAGGACTATTAGTATTAATATTGGGAACACAATAAAGACTCCTTTAAGGTCTGAAGGTTACTTTTTTTGGAGATGGAGTCTCAACTCTGTTGCCCAGGCTGGAGTGCAGTGGCCTTATCATAGCTCACTGCAACCTCAAACTCCTGGGCTTAAGCTGTCCATCTGCCTCAGCCTCCCAAATAGCTGGGACCATAGGTGCACACCACCATACCTGGCTAATTTTTCTTTCTTTCTTTTTTTTGAGACAGTCTCACTGTTGCCTGGGCTAGAGTGCCATGGCGTCAGCCTAGCTCACAGCAACCTCTGGGCTCAAGTGATCCTTCTGAGTAGCTGGAACTACAGGCATGCGCCACCATGCCCGGCTAATTTTTTCTATGTATTTTTAGTTGGCCAATTAATTTCTTTCTATTTTTAGTAGAGACCGGATCTTGCTCTTGCTGAGACTAGTTTCTGAACTCCTGACCTTGAGTAATCCGCCCGCCTCGGCCTCCCAGAGTGCTAGGGATTACAGGTGTGAGCCACCGTGCCTGGCCCTGAAGTTTACTTTTTAGACTCTAGTTAAGAGCATAGGAATTTCCTGTTATTTATATCTCATCTTTATTTTAGGATAATTATATTAAGTATTATAGTAGTTGTAAATTAAACCTTTTAGATTGGGATTTTTAATCAATAAAGACTTAATTTGAATGTAAAGCCTGTAGCACATTATATACCACCATTGAGTATAACCACTTACTTTGGTCCTTACATCCTATTAATGAACAATTTATAAATTTGTACTGGTGGTTGGCAAACTTTTGAAACTTTCAACAAATTAATAAGAAAACATTTTGATTACTTTTGCTGATGTCATGTTGTAAACATATCCTATGACAGATGTGAGCTGATGACATAGCATAAAAATTTAGCAGTTGGGAGTGTCCTAATTTTACACTAAATCCAGGCAATAATCCAAAAACAACAGTAAACACTCTACATTTGCTATCAAATGAGCTGTTTATTACCAAGTACAGTGTGTTTAGGACTGTGAAACTTTTTCTTTACCTATTTAATAGTATCTTAATAAACAAGGAGCAGGAATAATAGGGATAAATTCATTATTCATAAATAATTGTTTTTGTCATTGCTGAAATCCCATATGAAAATAGTAGGATAACAAAATACTGCACACTGGGGGCTATCAAAATTTTGCTCTAACCAATGTATACTTGAGTTTACATGTTTATATACATGAGGTTTTTTTAATGACCTTTCAGTTATACATTTTAGGGTATATCTTTCTTTGCCCAGATATTTTTAGTTTTTATAAAATCACATTTGGGGAAGAATAAGGAACCTAGGAAATTTATGGTGAAAGCATATTCAGTTAAAAAATAGATCTTGGGAGAAGCTAAGGAGTATAAGAAAGAGTAGGCAGAAAAGTTAGAGCCCAAGGAAACAATTCATTTGGAAAAACCTAGGAAATAGTGGTACAGGAATACAAAATGATGAATGGGAAAATGCTTTTTGGTAGTCAAGGTTGACTAGAAAATAATCTATTCCTCAATTAATAGGTCATACGCATTTTGTGTCATACCGTCTCTCCTATTAATTTCACAACTGAGTGATGAATCAGCCCAATGCCTGACACATAGTAAGCATTTTTTGTAGATATTACTTAATACCACTTTCATCTGTCATTGTTCACCTATTTCCTCAATACAGAAAACTGAGAGTTGTCCTTGAATTGTCCTTTCCCCTTAATCCCAATATCAGATCAACTACTAGGTCTCATTGATTATACTTCCTATATGTCTCAAAATAAGTCTTCTTATGTACACTCCTGTTGTCTCTTCTTTTGCTGCCATGTGTAAGCCTTTCTGCGCATCTCAATTACCCTTTTCAAAATCTTCTCTATCTCAGCTAGCATTAGACCTTTCTTTTCTGGTGCTCTCTTAGCACCTAGTAGATATCTGCTTTAAGGCACTTAAGTTGTAATCATTTATTTGTATGCCTGTCTTTTCAATTAGTTCATAGCCATTCAGGGATAGGGAGGGAGAATGTTCTCTCAATATCTTTGTTTCCTATCTCCTGTATTGGTATGTTGCAACATAATTGGTTGTCAGTAACAATATAATGAATGACTGAATAAATGAAAATATTTACATAAATGCTCAGTATTTATGTAACTAAAAATAGATGTCTGGTGAGTTCAGTGAATTTGTTAAGAGTACACTTACGGGTGATCTAAGTGTACCCTTATCCTCTCTAATCCCTAAGTGATTTAGGGGGAGGATATGTGTTTCATAAATTATTTTGGAGGTATTTGTTCTTATGAGTATGAGTTTACAAATTAGTCACAAAAAATTTAAGGAGTTGATTGAAAAAGAGCCTCTCAGGTTCTAAATTACTTCTGTAATAATTGTGTGGTTTTAGGTATGACTTCTTAGATTTATTGTTTGATAAAGCATTACAGGAATACAGGTCAAATTCAAAATTATACCTTATGAATTTTTTTTATTTGCTGAGGAAAGAGAAAAGAAGAAACAAGGGGAAAATGAGAGGTGAGAGAGTAAAGGAGGAATTTTTTTTCCTTTTTTTTTTTTTTTTTTTTACTGAAGACTTTTATTAGAGAACTTTTTAGGTTAACCATAAAATTGAGAGGAAGGTACACAGACTAATATTTTTAATGGTGATCTTCAGATATTTAAAATTTGATTTCGTGTATATGTGAATTTAGTTAGCAGTTATACTTAGTACACTTAAAAGTTTCAGAAATAAATGGATAAGATCTAATATTATAGACACTGCTTTCACTTAGCTGGACCTGTAGATAAATGCAAGTAATTTTTCTCCTTAATTGTATGTTGTTGTTTGTGTTCTCCCCTCCCTTTAGTACTTTAGCACAACAGTGGTGAAATGTGTGTCTCCTAGGTCATTATATAAAGGCTATGGAGTTGTCAGGGGTCAGACCACTACTTAACATTTGAAAAGCAATGCTGAGTTTGCTACTTAAGTAGAGAGAGAGCTTTGCTGGTCAGTTGGTCTCTCTAAGTAGACCCAGACTGCTGATCTTACATGGTTTTTTTGGCATCAGCCTAGCTCACAGCAACCTCAGACTCCTGGGCTCAAGCAATCCTTCTGCCTCAGCCTCCCGAGTAGCTGACACTACAGGCATGCGCCACCATACCCGGCTAGTTTTTTCTATATATTTTTAGTTGGCCAATTAATTTCTTTCTATTTTTAGTAGAGATGGGTCTCGCTCTTGCTCAGGCTGGTTTTGAACTCCTGACCTTGAGCGATCTGCCAGCCTCGGCCTCCCAGAGTGCTAGGATTACAGGCGTGAGCCACTGCGCCCAGCCTTTAGTGGTTTCTTAGTGGTTACTCTGGGACTTACAATCAACATCTTAACTTACAACCAGTTAGTTCAAATTAATTCCAACTTTATTTTAATAGCATACAAAAACTTTACTCCTATATTGCTCTGTTCCCTCTCCCTTACATTCTATTATTGTCATGCATAGTGCGTCTTTATATATTTTGTGCATATAAACACAGATTTATAATGATTTCTTTGTGATTATTTTTTAAATTAGGAGGAAAAGAGCTAACAGCCAAAAAAATTGTTTTGTATTACTATGTCATCATCATCATTATTATTTTTGAGACAGAGTCTCACTCTGTGCCCCTAGCTAGAGTGCAGTAGCGCCATCATAGCTCACTACAACCTCAGGCTCCTGTGCTCAAGCAGTCCCTCCTGCCTCATTCTCCCAAGTAGATGGGACTACAGGCATGTGATGCCACGGGGCTAATTTTTTTCTATTTGTAATAGAGATGGGGGTCTCGCTCAGGCTGGTCTCAAACTCCTAGCCTGAAGTGATCCTCCCACCTCAGCCTCCCAGGGTACTAGGATTACAGATGTGAGCCACATCACCCAGCCATAATTTTAATGGTGTTCTTTCTTCAAATTTTAATAATGTCTATTGTCCCTTCATTTCAGTGTCATTTCACTGAAGAAATCCCTTTAGTATTTTTTGTAGGTAAGGTCTGCTAGTCATAGATTCTCAGTTTTTGTTTATCTGGGAATGTCTTAATTTGCCTTCATTTTTTAAAAATGTCTTTGCTGGACACAGAATTCTTGGTTCACAAGTGTTTTCTTTTAGTACTTAAAATATGTCACTCCACTGCTTTCTGGCTTCCTGTTTTCTGATGAGAAATCAGCTGTTTATCTTAGTAAGGATCCTTTGAATGTAATGAATTGCTTCTCTTGCTGCTTTCAACAGTATGATTATGATGTGCTTAGTTATGGATCTCAGAGTTTATTCTACTTGGAGTTTGTTGAGCTTCTTGGATAAGGTTAATGGTTTTGCATTGAATTTGGGAAGTTTTCAGCCATTGTTTCGTCAGGTGTTCTTTCTGCCCCTTATTTCTCTCATCTCTGCCTGTGACTTCCATTATGCATTATTGATATGAGTGATAATGTCCCATAGGTCTCAGAGTCTGTTATTTGTTTTTTATTTCTGTTCCTCAGACCGAATAATCTAAATTGACCCACCTTCTAGTTCACTAATTATTTCTTCCACCTGCTCAAATCTGTTGCTTAACCTGTTTAGCAAGTTTTCATTTCAGTTTTTAAATATATATATATATATATATTTTTCCAGTCATCAAAGGGAATGAATGGTTTTTGTAGTTTGCAACTCCAGAATTTCTATGTGGGTTTTAAAAAATAATTTATCTCTTTTCTCATAGTCACTGTTTGGTGAGACACTGTTCTCATGCTTTCTTTTAGTCTTTTGAAATGTTTAAAATAGCTTTATGTTTAGGCCGGGCGCGGTGGCTCACGCCTGTAATCCTAGCACGCTGGGAGGCCGAGGTGGGCGGATTGCTCAAGGTCAGGAGTTCGAAACCAGAGCGAGACCCCATCTCTACTAAAAATAGAAAGAAATGAATCGGCCAACTAAAAATATATAGAAAAAATTAGCCGGACATGGTGGCACATGCCTGTAGTCCCAGCTACTCGGGAGGCTGAGGCAGAAGGATCACTCCAGCCCAGGAGTTTGAGGTTGCTGTGAGCTAGGCTGACGCCACGGCACTCTAGCCCAGGGAACAGAGTGAGACTCTGTCTCAAAAAAAATAAAATAAAATAAAATAAAATAAAATAGCTTTATGTTTAAAAAATATTTAAAGTCTTTGTCTAGTAAATTCAACACCTGGGCTTCTTCCTATTTATCTCCCCCCACCACATGGGCCATAGTTATAATATTTTGTCAAAAAATGAATATTTAAGTAATACATAATGGCAACTTTGGAAATCAAATTCTCCTCTTCCCCAGGTTTTTTTTGTTGTTGTTGTTGTTTTTGCTGCTGCTGCTGCTTGTTGTAATTGTTGTTTGCTTGCTTATAATATTTTATCAGAAACTGAACATTTAAATCAGGCGTCCTCAAACTACGGCCCACGGGCCACAAGCGGGTGTTTTTGCCCGTTTGTTTTTTTACTTCAAAATAAGATATGTGCAGTGTGCATAGGAATTTGTTCATAGTTTTTTTAAAACTATAGTCTGGCCCTCCAATGGTCTGAGGGATAGTGAACTGGCCCCCTGTTTAAAAAGTTTGAGGACCCCTGATTTAAATAATACATAGTGGCAGCTGTGGAAATCAAATTCTCCCCTTCCCCAGGTTTTTTTTTTTGGTTGTTGTTGTTGCTGCTGCTGTTTGTTGTAACTGTTATTTGCTTACTTAGGACCTTTCTTACCTAATTTTCTAAGTTTTGTATTCTTGGTACATGTGGCCATTGAATTCTCCACTCGGCTTTGTGGTCAGATAATGATGAGACACAGATTTTCTTGATGGAATCAATGAGCCACTTTTGTGGGGGGCCTTGTAGAGGGAGGATTTTGTAGAGGGCCTCTGTGTGAATGTTAGGGCATGCCTTTTCACACTCAGCCAGCCAGTTGCAATCTCTTAGTCTTCACTTCCTGTTTACACAGATCCTCAGGTTAAGCCAGAGATGTCAGTTTAGGGCCTTCTCAGGTCTTTCCTGAGCATGCACACAGCCCTTGGCATGTACACAACCCTGCATATTTGCCTGATCTTCTAGACTGATGGCAATGTATCAGAGCTCTTCAAAACTCTAATGTTGCGGTCCCCAACCCTGGGGCCAGGAACCGGTACCTGTCCGTGGCCCGTCAGTAACCAGGCCACACAGCAGGAGGTGAGCAGTGGGAGCCAGTGAAGCTTCATCTGTATTTACAGCCACTCCCCATCATTTGCATCACTGCATAAGTTGTGCCTCCTGTCAGATCAGTGGCAGCATTAGATTCTCATAGGAATGCAGACCCTACTGTAAACTGAGCATGCGAGGGATCTAGGTTGTGTGCTCCTTATGAGAATCTAATGTCTGACGAGCTGAGGTGGAGCTGAGGTAGTGATGCTAGTGCTGGGGAGTGGCTGGAAATACAGATTATCGTTATTGGAGAGGTTTGGATGTACAATAAATGTAATGCGCTTGAATCATCCCAAAGCCCTCTCCTCCCTGCCCCCCAGAAAATTGTCTTCCATGAAACTGGTCCTTGGTGCCAAAAAGGTTGGGGACTGATGCCCTATTGGACATATTTTACCCCAGCTTTTCCTTGTAAATGTTCTTGTCAGTCTGTTGTTATATCTGTTTTCAGCTTCCACAGGCAACTTTTAAGTTAAATAATTGTACTTCCATTATTTTCAACCAATGCTGCCAAGGAAAATGTTTTTACATTGGCCAAACTCCAAATCAGATCACATACAAACATCCTTGCAAGTGGGGTCTTCCAGGGAACCACCAGAAAGGCCAAATATTGACAATTCTCTGGGAGTAGGGCTTTGAAGAAGTTCCAGTCCATTCTGTCCCCTCTAGTGCCTGCCAGGTTCCTTGGCTTTTACTTCAAATGTGAGCTATTTGTTTTAAGGCTGCTGCAAGCACTGGAGTATAAGAGATTAAATTAGAGTAAGGTAAAACCCCAAGTTTGCTATTCTTATTGAGGTCCCACCATTTTTCTTGAATACATGCTCCCTGAATTACAAGCCCTTGTTTATTTTCTGTAACTCTGAAAAAGTTGATATTTACAATTTTGGGCAATTTTCTTATTGCTTTTATGGATGAATGTTTGAGAGTCTGTTTTGTTTTCTGAATTTTTTCATATTTGAAACATCGGATACTACCAAGGACATTCACTGCAGCAGTATTTGTAATAGCAAAAGAATGAGAAACAACTCAAATGCCCCAAAAACGGGAAGTAGTTTTTTAAAATGGTTCATCTGTATATATGTATGGTGGAATATTGTGCAGATACTATCATACCGTGTTTCCCCGAAAATAAGACCTACCCATAAAATAAGCCCTAGCAGGATTTCTAAGCATTTGGGCAATATAAGCCCTACCCCGAAAATAAGACCTAGTGATGGGCGTGGCTACGCAGCGTATCTGCACAACCCATGCATTTCGTCACCGAGCGGTAAAGAAGACTAGCAGCCTTTCTCATCTGCCCCATCGTGACAGCTACTATCCCAGAGGTGACCAGAAAGGTGCGGGCATCCCCACCAACAAGGTCTGCTCCCCCCTTCAGGTCCTGGCCATCCTGTGCGTGCTGCAAGCTGAGGCTTTGAGGGCAAAATAACACATCCCCTGAAAATAACCCCTAGGGTGTCTTCTTGAGGAAAAATAAATCTAAGACTCTGTCTTATTTTCGGGGAAACACGGTACATGTAGAGAATACTTTATGACATGAGAAAATGTTTATGATATGACAAACAGGTGAAAAAAGAGTACAAAATACAGTATGTTCAACTTTTAAAAAATAAGTTTTTGCTTATAAGGAAATAAGCAATATTAGCATTTCTTATTTTTGAATGATAGGATGATAGCTAAATTATGTGAATAGGCCAGTTGCGGTGGCTCACGCCTGTAATCCTGGCACTGTGGGAGGCCGAGGTGGGAGGATCCCTCAAGGTCAGGAGTTCAAAACCAGCCTGAGCAAGAGCGAGACCCTGTCTCTACTAAAAATAGAAAGAAAGTAATTGGCCAACTAAAAATACATAGAAAAAATTAGCCGGGCATGGTGGCGCATGCCTGTAGTCCTAGCTACTCAGGAGACTGAGGCAGAAGGATTGCTTGAGCCCAGGAGTTTGAGGTTGCTGTGAGGTAGGCTGACGCCACAGGACTCTAGCCCGGGCAACACAGTGAGACTCTGTCTCAAAAAATATAAATAAATAAATAAATAAATAATGTGAATAAAAAGCAAAAACATTTGTGTTTTGTATTTTGTACAAGGTTATGTTAATTTTTTGTTATAAAAATAAAATATGCCTGTACATAGTACTGTTTTTCACTCATGTGAGTTAAATTAAAAATTATGTGTATAAAAAAATTATGTGTCTATGAGAGAGAAAGTGTGTTTTGGTGGTTTAACAGAGAGAGTGCGGGTGTGTCAGAGAGTATGTGTGTTTTGGTGCTTTAACATATCCTCTTATAAATGTTTGAAGGGATGCTATAAGAACATGCTAATAATCCTGGCATTGGGAATAACAAAGTATGTATGAGCTATTTTAGTCTCAAGAGTCTATTCTATAGAAAGAATCTTTGTTTTTCTGAAGTGTAATGGGATGAATTGTTAGATCAGTAAGTTGTAGTCTCATTTATTAGCGTTTCATTTTTTTTCCTTTCCAGGCGCATATTAAATTTCCTATTGACTACCCATATTCACCACCTACCTTCAGATTCTTGACCAAAATGTGGCACCCCAACATTTATGAGGTAAGAGACATATATCATAAGTTTCTCTGAAGAATTATTTTTCAGATCAATTATTTTATTTTATTTACTTTAAAATAGCCTGTATATGTCAGTACCCTTTGATAGTTATGCTGTAGCTACAGAGAAAATATTCAGGGTTTTGTATAATATTTGTAGTTAGCAGTCTTTGGTTTAATTATTTAAAGTCTAGAGGAGTTGTATAATGCCCTTTGTATATTCTCGTTAAAGATTGAGGCTTTACATTCTTAATGTTCATTGCTAAGATTATAATGCACATGTATTAACATTTGCATTTTAAAAATTTAGTAGATAGTGTCCTAAATTTGTGTACCTATCTAACTTCACGGCAAGAGTCACTGTTGACTATGATCAGAGATTCTACTTTTTTGGGGGGATTTATCCCAGTACATTTGGAGTGGCCTCCTTTTAGGAGAATCTCTTTTGGAATAAATCCAAGGTGAGGTTCTACTGGACAAGTCCAGGTGCCTGGAGGAAGCATTTTTAGTTTTGTTGATGAAACATACTAATACTTATCTTTGGGCTTAACCATAAGGATCCTAGCTAGAATAATGCATTATGTTTCTCAGGGTTATATGTGTTATGTCAGTGCCCACTCCTTACTATTCTGTAATTTTTTTTTTATAGACTTGATTTTTAAAAAGTAGTTTTAGGTTCACAGCAAAATTGAGCAAAAGGTAAAGAGATTTTCCATATACTTCCTGCCCCCACACATACATAGCTTCCTCCATGATTATAGCTCCCACCAGAATGGTACACTTGTTATAACTGAAGAACCTCACATTGATACATGATCATCACCTAAAATACATAGTTTACATTTGGATTCACTCTTGGTATTGTACATTCTATGGGTTTAGACCAATGTTTAATTACATGTATCCCTCATTACAGTATTATACAGAATAGTTTCACCGCCGTAATGATCTTCTGTCTCTGCCTGTTAATCATCTCTTTTTTTCTCCATAATCCCTGACAACCACTGATCTTTCTGCTGCCTTGACAGTTTTGCCTTTTTCAGAATGTAATAAAGTTGGAATCATATAGTATGTAGCTGTCATAATTTTTTTCCTGTTGCTTATGACAGAATCCCTGGAACTGGGTAATTTATAAAGAATAGGAATTTATTTCTTACATTTATGGAGGCTAGGAAGGTCAAGGTGAAGGGATCACATCCAATGAGGGCCTTTTTGCTTATGGGGACTCTGCTGGGCAGAATGTTATAAGGCATTACATGGCAAGTGGGTTGAGTATGCTAGCTTAGGTCTCTTTTCTTCTTCTGTATTTTTAAATTTATTTATTTTTTTTAGAGACAGGGTCTCTCTCTGTCACCCAGGGTTGAGCACAGTGGCGGGATCATAGCTCACTACAGCTTCAAAACTCCTGGCCTCCAGTGATACTTCCGCCTTAGCCTCTGAAAGTGCTAGAATTACAGGCATGAGCCACTGTGCCCGGCCTCTTCCTCTTTTTATAACGCTGCTAGTTCTCCCATGATAACCCATTAATCTCTTAACCCATTAATTCATAAATGAGTCCATTCATGGGGGCAGAGCCCTCATTACTCGATCACCTCTTAAAGGCTCTACCTCTCAATTACCACCACATTGGAAATTAAATTTCAACATGAGTTTTAAGGGGGACAAATAGTTGAAACCATAGAAGTAGCTTTTCCAGATTGCCTTCTTTCAATTAGTAATATTTATTTAAGTTTTCTCCATGTCCTTTCTTGGCTCGATAGCTCATTTCTTTTTACTGCTGAATAATATACCATTGTCTAGATTTACTCTAATTTATCGATTCATCTGAAGGACATGTTGGTCTTTCAAAGTGGTTGTACCATTTTGTAGTTCGACCAGCAATGAATGAGAGTTCCTGTTGTTCTACATTCTTGCCAACATTTGGTATTGTCAGTGTTCTGGATTTGGGGCACTCTAATAAGTATGTAGTGGTATCTCATTGTTTAAATTTGCATTTCCCTAACAACATATTATATGAAGCATTTTTCATAGGCTCATTTGTCATCTGTGAGGACTCTTTGGCGAGATGTCTACTAAGGTCTTTGGCTCATGTTTTAG
>VBSM01003204.1:29023311-29040893 GCA_008086735.1 Cheirogaleus medius | reverse complement strand
CTGTTATTTAAAAAAAAAAAAGAAAAACCAAGGGAAGAGGGGCATGTAAGAGTTTGAACCCTACTGCTCCCACCATGCCACACCCCACACTCACCACTGGCAGCCGTGACTGCAGCATCTGGAGCTCATCATAGCCATAGATCTGAGAGAGGACCAGAAAAGGCATTTTAGGGACCACACACCATCCCCTGGGAGGATTGGGCCTTCATAGAGACTCAAACACGGTTGGAAGGCTAGGACACACCCAGGAATGGCACCTGGATCAGGTGCTGTGGGAATAGATCCTGCCCTGATGGAGTCTAGATGGAGGAAGACATATCAGGGATCAGAGGGGCAGCAACAAGGGGCTCTGGGGGTAAGAGCAGCCTGAGGTAGGCACCTTGGCCCAACCTAAGGCTCCCCTCACGAGGTCCAGCCAGGTGCCAGCCCGAGGCCAGGGGAGTTGGAGCTGGCCAGGAGCCCAACTGTGTGCTCACCGGGTAGGCAGGAAGCAGTCCTCCAGGGCCCACGAGGTACTGGTTGTGCAGCAAGGGAGGTACTCCCTGTGGCAAGTTTGGGGGTGCTTTGCCTGTAGAGGGAAAAATCAAATAGAATGGAGTGGTGACCACAAAGAGTGAGATTCCTTTGCTGCTTTGGGAGGAGGAGGCAGGGTCACTGAGCTATCCCAGATGAGGCCATAGCCAAGATGGGAGGGCAGTGACTGAGAGATGCAGAGGGCCGGTCTATGAGGGAGCTTGCGAGAGGAGACAGAGGGCATGTGCCACCTTATTTAGGCTGTTTCAATATCTGAGAGTTCTCTGTCCAGACAGAAGCACCCTCCTTCCCCCTAATCCTAAAAGTCACACAGCACTTAGCAAACACGAACAAAAGAAACAATCTGCCTCCTCAGAACAGGAGAAGGAAGCCACACAGTGCCAGGAGAGGGACAGGCTGCGTCAATGGTGGGTTGTTACAGTTTCCACCAAAATATAGTTTGCCTGGTGAACACAGACAGCCTAGGTCTGGCTGACAATCGATCACACTAAGTGTCCAGGAGGAGGCCATGATAGGACACCCCTGACCCCTCCAATCACCATGTCAGCTCCACTCCAGGGCAGGAAAGAGACAGAAAAAACTGGGGAGCTAAAAGCACAAAGAAGGCAGGAATCCTGCCCAAGGGGAGTGCCGCCTCCACAAGACTCAGATTTCACTCATCCCACACCAGGGCTGGAAGGATCAGGCCTCAAGAGGGAACCAGAATGCAACAGCAAAATCTAGCAATGGCAGGGCCAAGTGAGAATATAATCTGATGCTTGTGGTTACTGTCCATGCCCTGGCAGCCACCTCTGGGCCCCTTTCCTGGGAAGCCAAGGGTGCCCATTTGAGAGGGACGGGGCAGGCAGGAAAGGTCTCCGGAGCACATACCTGAAGTCACCAAGGGTGCAGCCCTGGTACTGCTACTGGGTGCATTCGCAGTGGTCCCACCCAGGCAAAGGCTGTTCACTGTGTTCATGCTACTGGGCAGGCTGGCACCCGAGGACGCGGAACTCGAGGCAGAGGTTGCTGCCGTTGAGAAGTGTGCTGAGGACTGGATTGAAGGGGTGCTCTCCACGCTGGCGTGCTGGCAAAACAAAAACCAGGACACATGGATCTAGAGGCAAAGGAAGAGGGTGCTGGTAGAGCCTGGCCTGGCACCTAGGCCTGCAGTCCCAAGGTTCAATGGGCAGGCGACAATGCAACCACCAAAGGACTCTAAGAGGAGTGGAGGGGCTCAGGGATCACTGTGGCCCCTCACACAACAGCTAGATTCAGCCATCAGGATATAACTCAAGATAATTAAAATTGAGCTCCATGACCAAAACTCTCTGAAAAAAATCCTTCAAGTTACTCATGCTTTGATATCTGAAACCCCAACATAACTTCAATCATATATGAACACAGATCATTTGAATATGGGGTGAGTATCCACCTCCCAGAAAAGCAGACAGTATCAGAAGAACTGACCAAAGGGCCCCAGAAAGCCCAGTACGAGTCTGAGTGTTTTAAGAATTTCCTTCTATTGGGCTTCTTAGCTGCTCTGGTCTGGAAGACATGAAAATCAGAGAGGCCTTTGCTCCAAAACCTGGTGACATCTTGTAATTCACCAGTGCCTTGTATGGCCTGCCACTGTGCCAGCTCAACAAGATCCACCTAGGGAGGAAGAGCAAGACCCTAAGTTCCAGGAATCCTGCCCAGCTGTTCAACCCAAGTGACACGGTTCCATGAAAAGCTTCACGTGCTGAGGAGGGTAGGTGGGAGAGATACACCTGGTTGGGCAAAACAAATGCCAAAAAGGTAGGAAAAAGCTAAGAGTGAGACCAGTCACCAAACCAGAAATAATGTAAAGCACAGAAACACAGAAACTCCTGGAGGAGAAGCGGAAGAGAAGTCCCCAGAAGAAAGGTGACCACCACGTGCTTTACCTCCACAGACGCAAACTCTCTTGTCAAGTTCGACATCCGCAGCCATCCCTATACATTTGAGTACTGGCTTTAAGGAACTAACATCCAAACTAGATTCACCAAAGTGAAGACAGCTGAAAACATGGTTTCCTAGGACTACCAGGGACTCCCGCTCTTCCAGCATAGACGGGATGGAACCAGACTGGAGAAGCAGCCCCACCAGGAGGCAGGACACATGGTATGCTGCCAGCCCAGCACCTAAGCCACAGTCCTCTGTAAGGAGCCAGACTTCCTACCCGAGAACACCCGCCACAGAACCTGGAACAGCTCTGACCAACGCTTCCAAGTATAGTATGACTGGTCATGCAACCTTTTGACCTTTAACCATAGAAGAAAAAAATGAACATTCTCCAACCATATAAGAGATGCTTGCTAGAGAACTAGTCCCTAACTTATTGAAAGGAACAAAGAGTCACCCAGGAAGCCTTTCTTCTTCAGGTGCCCCCACCAGGGCTCCTGTCTCTGCCCCGACCTCCCAGAAGTGTGAGGGCACCGAACTGCTGGCTCAGGAGGCCAACAGCACATTGAAAAGGTGCATCCAATGGAGCCTGTGCAGTCAGCTCCCCAGAATGGGCCCAGAGAGGAAAGGACAGAAAAAAACACTGAGATTTCCTTTATACTCTTAGAGTGGGAAAGATCTAACTCTGAGAGACCATGAAAGAAAAGACATTTATCTGAATGACTATACATTTTTTTAAAAAAATGTATTTATAAAATGAGAAATCTAGAAAAAATATTGGCACCTTCCATCACAAAGAGCTTACTAGTCTCCCTAATATAGTGGGTGCCTAGAAACAGAGATCAAGGACCTAAGAGGAAAGAGAAGAACATAAATAGCTCAAAGAAAAGGAAATTCAAATAAAGTACAAATACTCCATAACATTTTGAGAAATAGGACATTTTGTTCATTGTCAGTGGGAGGTAAACAGGTTAAAATCACTATATAGGGCAATTTGGCAACTTGTATACAATGACAAATGCCTAGCAGTTCCACCTCCAGGATTTACCCTCTAGACATAGCTGTACACATAAACATGTGTACAAGGTTCTCAAATGCAATGCTCTCTGTAGTGTCAAGACTGGAAATAGCCCTCCATGGGGGACCGCTTAAATGAAGTAATACAATAGAATATGAAAAAAGAACAATGGGTTCCACATACTCTGGGACCTGAGTCTGCACGGATTTTGGTATACTCGGGGGTCCAGGAACCAATCTCCTGCATATACTAAGGGACCACCATATTAGCAATGTGAAAATTCTGTCACACTGACAAAGTGTGGAACTAACTGGACGAGACAATTCTGGCATGGAAGCTTGGATTCTATTATCTAGAGTTTTTTCCTGAGACAAGGAGCATAGCCACCCATGTGTGCAAGAGCTCCCCAGCACAGCCAGCTCTACGGTGCTCATCATGACCAGCCATAAAGGACAGAGGCAGGTAGAGGTGTCCACACTGTGCTCTCCTTTGAAGGTGATGGTTTAAGTGTTTTATGACAAAAGACTATGGATGAAATTTCACTTGGAACACTAGAATTTGAAAGCTACAGCATCAACCTGATCCGAATGGAAGGACACATCTTCCCCTTTTCCACCACCTCATGTCAGGTGAGCTGATCCTTCTTCAGAGGAAACATTTCACCAACTTCCTGACTCCCCTACCCAAGGTGACTGCCTGCACCCAAATCCTTCCTCCCTGCTTGTGGACCCACCTATTCCAACCTTGCCTAAGCCTCCTGCAGCCCAGGAGCAAGGACATTTTGTTGCTTCCAGGCACCTTTCTGTTCACCTAACCTTATGCTCTCTAGTCTCTGTTAGCTTTTCCTGATGCACTATCCAGTAACCCAACCCTCTCCATTTTACTACCATTCAGTCCTCAACCCACCACGATCTGGCCTAACCCCTACCACATAAAACTGTGCTCCCCATTTCACAACCCACTGTGCCACCTCAATAACCATAATCTAGGGTTATTCTTAGGCACATGAGGACACTTCCCAGCTGCCACTCCCATGGCCCTCTCCCAGCCTGGCTTCTTCCACAGCATGCTTCTCTGCTCCCCTCTTGCCTCCGCACCTCAATACTTCCTCCTTCACTGTCCACCTTCCCAAAGTCTCTGCCTCGGAGCCAGGGAAGATGGCACAAAGAAAGACCAAACAAGACACCTAATGGCTACTACTAGGAAGTCCGCACGGTGACCAGCAGAGTGGAATACAATTACACTGCCCGGACCAACAGCCAGGACTGGCATTTTTAGAGAGATGAAGGTGCACGTACTTTCATGTGGCAAAGAACAGGTGCTCCTCACGCAAGCACTGCCTTTTCCCTCCAAGCACTGTCTCTACAATGGCTATCACAGAGTGACAGAGGAAATGATACTCTTGATTAAACTTGATCAGTTCAGTGGAACCCAAGGTGGAGTTGGCAATTGAGACTACTTTCCTCCAAAGAGCCTTCAAATGCCTCAACATAACAAGGCCCAGAAAATAAAACCTCTGCTGCAGGGTAGAAACATCTTCTATTACGCTTAGCAAATTCCTGAGAGCAAGATCACTACATGATCACTACATGACAGCCTCATCAATGACATATTAGGTTTAGAGAAGCAATTCCTCCAAGGAGCCACCAACTTAGAAAGGAAGGTGTTCTCCATGGTGCCCAGGAAATGAGAAACTGAAACCAAATAACTCGGTCCAGCCATTTCAGCCACACAACTCTAGATCATCTCAGATACTGAAAATCAACAAACTCAAGCCTCAGCTGCATGTGATTAATCTCCAAGCTCACTAAGCAGGGTCGTGGAGGAAACTGCGTGGACACTTACTGTGTGTGATGTGCTCGAGGAGAGTGCTCCATGCGCAGAGGAGAGGCTGTTCTGATGACTGGAGAGGGAACTAGAAAACAAAACAGAGCACCACGTGTCCACCCAAAAAAGTCACTCCACACGCACAAGTACCCCTCAGCTAGGTAGGCTAGATTCAACCTTGTCCCTAATCCCTAGGGAAGCTCTAGCTTCAGACCCAAAACAGAATTACACTAAGAAAACTGCCATCCATGGAGACCCCATTAAATCTCTGAATGAGGGGAACAGGTCCTGTGTTCAGAGGCAGAGCCTGAACTCCCACCACATTCAGAGTTCAAATCAAATACTTCTGCTCCTGGCTACAGAGAGATGGGTGGAACTCTACTAAGGAGACATAGGTAACAAACAAACCCATTTTCCTACACCCTGTTCTAATAACTCTGAAGCCATGACAAGTGCAAGTCAGACACTTGCCACAAATACAACATCATTCTCACTCTACCTCACAGTGACGTGGGCCCAGAGCTGGGAGGACAGGTGCATGGCACCCTTCTGGGGTCCAAGAATAGTAGCAGGGAGCTACTGGCCTCACCCTATTCCCAGGGGACTCAGTGTTCCATGCCAGCAGAAGCATTAAAAGCAGGCAAAGTTTTCATATCTGGTGGTTTTGAGACTCAATCTCAACCAATACCTAAGCTAGAGTATTAATGCAAAAGCAAAGGACATCAAGCCAGAGCCAACAAGTGTATTTTGTTCACGGAACAACCTTCTTTACGGGGTCCAGGACTTTGTTCCAATGTACTTTTCTGGGCCCACATTTCCCCCATACCTGCTAAGCTGGGAGAGGGGGCTGCTGGACAGGGCCCCAGTGTGCTGGGATGCAGAGGGTAGAAGCGCAGTGCAAGAGGTGGTGCTGGGCAGGGAGCCCACGGATGGGAGGGTGGAGGGAGGGTCTGTTGTCTTTGGAGCTGGAACGGATGAAGCAGCTGTAAGAAACAGATCTGTTTAGCTCTAGAAACATTCCTGAGTATCTGAAATAAGCTCAGTATCTTGTGACATGTCAGGTTTATCTGAGACATATGTAAAGTCACATACCCTGGGGTAATGCCTAGTGTGTCACCAAATAGCCCCATCTCTGTCAGATAGGACTACCAAAAGGACGCACGATGGTCAGCCATGCAAGACTCAGGCAAAGAGCAGAAAATCACACTTTCTAATTAAATCTGTCCTATGGTGTAGACGAAATTCTCCCACCAAAAGGAACCTGACACTTAGATGCATACAGAAAGAAAAGAAGTGCCGAGATTTGTATGTATAATTAAAAATGAGGCAAATTTTTCTCAAAAGACACAGCAAGGGAAAATGAAATGCTGATGGGTAAGACGACCCAAGAGTGTGTCTGTCAAATCAGGCTGACACTGCCAAAGCTCATAGCCAATTTTGGGCAGACAAGGGTTAAAAACCTAAAACACATACCTTGTGGAGAGATACATATGCCTAAAATCTGCAGAAAGAAAAGACACCTACTTTTAAAGCATAGTGAGAATCTCCTTGGTATGTGCTTGAAGAGATTAATCCCAGAGCATATAAATGAGCTTATTAGGCTTCAGACAGGACAGAGATACAGTCAACCCTAGCTTGGAAAAGACTCAGTTTTCATGCTGTCCACACATAAACTCAGATATGTGCTTGGATATAAAACATCATTGTCTTTTCCAGTTAGGAAGGTAGGAGCAACCTTGACCCTCCCCCGCAGGATTCCCTCAGAGGCCACTGGCAAGCACTAAAAGGAAAGTGAGTCGAAAACAAACATAGGCAGTAACAGGGTCAACACACAACTAGGTCAATCCTTACAAAGGCTTTTACATTCATGAATCATTTTTACTGACAGTCTGTTCCAGGTATGAAACCTGTTCTTAGAGAAACCGGATGACACCACAGATGTACCACACTAAAAACTAAGACCCCAAAGGGTACCTCCGTGAGCCTTGGATGATAACAGGTTTGCAGCAAGCCTCCCTTTCTCTCAAAGATCGACAAATGGGGAGGGGAGGTGGAAATGGAAGAAGACAGGATGAGAAATAAAAACTTAAATGCATTCTACATTTTCCAGATACTTCAATTCTCCACCCCATGCCTGGACAAAAGAAACCTGCAACAACTGCTACTAGAATGAGAAGTTCCTCGGTCATCCAATAAAGTTCAGATCTACCAACGTATCTTCCTAACAGCCCTCCAAAACCAAATCCTGGTGCCCCAAATCTGTCACTGCAATTCCAACTAAGGTTCACCTCTGCTGAAGTTCCATATCCACAATCCCAAAAAATTCCAATTGAAAAAAGTCTTTCTGGCTCCCACACCCATTTGACATACTGAATCAAGAAAGCAAACCACTATAAACAATCACAGAAAAGCTACCCAAGCACAAGGGAAAGAAAGAAATAAAATGCATTCACCTGCACTATCGTTAGTGATCACTGAGCTGGGGACACTGCTGAACTCATTTTTCCCCCCAAACATCCACAGCGAACATTTTATCTTTCTTCCTAAGCAACGGTCCTTTAAGTCCTGAAGACAATGAGCAATAAGTTCCTGAACTAGGACAAGAATTTTTTGCTTTAAAAGTTCTTCATAATATTAGTGTGACAGCCTTTCCACCAACTTGGAACCCTGTGTCATATTTTAAATGCATACTCCACACTAGTGCTACAGCCTGATTACGGGAAGAATATGAGACTATCTATTACCTCCTTCTTGCCGTAGCTTTGACACTTCTACTAACACTACCAGCTACCACCTACTTACATATAGGAATCTCTAATCAACCTTCTTAACCCTGACAAGGAAATAGGAGTTGGTTTCTTTTAGCCAATGAACGTGGCTTCTCTCTGTTCCCATGATGGATAAGAAGTGGTTACGAGAAAACATGTAAAAGGGCTGTTTTGGAGAATTAGCCACTGGCCAATTGGTGTTATCCACATCACATTAGCTATGCCCTTTCTCTCTTTTGCTTTCCACCAGCCATGGTGAGAATAGTGAACTGATATACTTACTGTCTAGTGTCTGCTGACTTCGACCACCACCATGTCCATTCTATAAGGAACAGAAGAGAAAGTAAGAAAACCCAAAAAAAAATCAAATGATTACCTAGAAGACTTTCTACTTGGATTCAGCGACAAGCATATAAAATAGAGATAATCAAGGAACAATGATCTGTTTTACTCTATTTCTTATTAAAATAGAGGCAATAAAACAAACTCTAATAAATGCCATGTAATTGACATTTTGAAAATCAGATTTGGTATATGGGTAAATGACATGGATGCAACATAAGGCTCAAATCACAGGAAACAATAAAACAGTCCTAAAACAATTACTAAAACGTCCAAATATACAAAGAACTCAAAGTCCCATTATAGTTACTACAGCATCACATCTCATGTAAGTTGTCTCCTGAGTACTACTCAAGCAAGAAAGAAAATGTTTCCAAATTATTTAAAAAATAAAAAAGGTAACTCCTATACCAGGAGTTGTCATATTTTATATTACTAGCAAATGATTCTCAGAAAAAAAGAGGTGCTTCCTTGAAACATGGCCTTTCTGATATAGGTCGATAAAGAGTAGGTTTGGACACTATGGTAGCTCTAAAAAGAGCAAAACTCACAAACAACCAGTTGAAGCTAACCATAAGATATGTCAATGGAATTAACACGCAAGAAAAAAGAATCCTCAGAAAAATGACTTTTGCCTCCACAGCCTTAACAGGGGAGACATAGCATGGAGCAATCAAAAGTAGAAACTGGCCAGGTGCAGTGGCTCACACCTGTAATCCCAGCAGTTTGGGAGGCTGAGGCAGGAGGATCGAGTTACCCCAGGAGTTTGAGGTTGCAATAAGCTATGATCATGACACTGCACTCTAGCCTGGGTAAACAGAGTGAGAAAGGAAAGAAAGAAAAGAAGAAAGGAAGAAAAGAAAGAAAGGAAGAAAGGAAGAAAAGAAGAAAGAAAAGAAACAAAGAAAAGGAAAGAAAAGAAAGAATAAAGAATAAAGAAAGAAAAAAGAAAAGAAAGAAGGGAAGGGGAGGGGAGGGGAGGGAAGGGAAGGGGAGGGGAGGGGAGGGGAGGGAAGAGGGAGGAGGGAGGGAAGAAAGAAAGAAAGGAAGGAAGGAAGGAAGGGAAGGGGGAGGGGGAGAAGAGGAAGGGAAGGGAAGGGAGGAAGGAGAAGGAGAAGGAAGGGAAGGGGAGGGGGAAGGAGAAGGAAGGGAAGGGGAGGGGGAAGGAGAAGGAAGGGAAAAGAAAAAAGGAAAGAGAAAAGAGAAAAGAACGAGGGGAGGAGGAGGAAAGGGAGAAGACAGGGATACAAACAATAAAATAGAACTACTGGGGGGGAAAAACCCTAAAGTTAGAAAAAAGATTCTGGTCAGGGAAAAAGGGAAGCACAACATATCTCACTAAATATAGAAATATAGGTAGAGAATAATCAATTTTCTCATCTTTGCCTGAGTCTAAACTAAGGTCTACTCCCTACTATATATTACAATGAGCTATGATCACTCCATCGTGGGAAGCAGAGCAAGATTGCCTCTTTTACCCAAAAACAAAAACACAAAAAAGAAAAGGCACCGAACAGAAAGCATAGGAAAAGGGTCAGGCAACAGCAGTGATCATACATGAAGAATATTCCATTCCACCTTGAAAATCATTTCAAATGATGGACACGCCGACACAGCAGAGGGACCATGTTATTTGGGTTGGGAAAAATTCTGGACAACAGAATAGCAGGAGCAAAAGCAAAGAACTATCAAGGGTCAAGAGAGTACATAAATCTAGAGAAGAAATTGAAATCAATTAACTAAGCAAGGAAAGAGATGAAAAATGATGGAAGCAAGAAGAGTAGGAGGTCAAGTTGGAAGAGGAACTGAGGTGTCCTGCACATGACCGGGTTGACACGTGGATAGAACGTGGTCTGATTTATGTTGCAGAAACAGGACAGACCAGCACTGTCCAAGAGAACTTTATGTAATAATGGAAATATTCTATGTCTACAAAGTCCCAAGCTATAGCCACTGACTGTAACTAGCTAATAAGCATTTAAATGTGACTAGTATTTCTAAAGAACTGCATGTTTAATTGTTTATTTAATTTTGATTAATTTAAGTTTAAACAGCCACATGTGGCTAGTGGTTGCCATATTGGCAAGTACAGAAATATATTTCATATTAAAGATGGCAAATCAAGAATATATGGCTTTTTAAATTAAAACATGAATAAACCCAGAAAAATAAACAGGTGAAAAAATAACAGCAAAAAAATTTTCTATATGTAGAAAGCATATAGAGGATGGTAACTGACTCAGCTGACCTGGAAAAGCCAAATCCTAAGCCAGTAGTACGGAAGATCAGAGAACAGCTCAACTTATATCATCAAAGAACCATACCAAACACCTCAGTACTGATCTACACTAGCTAACTTTGGAAGTGGGAGTGGAGGTGAGGCAAAATGTAGGAGGATTGGCTTAAAATCTGCAGAGACCTAGATCCCCTTGTCTTCTGGAAGATGACTTCCTCCTCCCAGCTTCTCCCACAGGCTCTACACATCACTACAAGGGCAATATATGGCTCGGCTAAGGTATCATAAAAAACAGATGGATCCAGTCAATGTAGACAAAGTGAATAATGTAATGCCAGCCTTCTGTTACCATTAAGGTCTCGGGACACTAATGGACAGAGGTGTGCTCTGGAATATTCTTCCCTAGAGGAATCCACATGAGCTCATAGTTACCCTGTGCCCCTTCACATTGACGACAATCAGTCAATTTACCAGTATTAAGAATAAGAAAAGGGGCTAGGCGCGGTGGCTCACTCCTGTAATCCTAGCACTCTGGGAGGCGGAGGCGGGTAAATCGTTTGAGCTCAGGAGTTTGAGACCAGCCTGAGCAAGAGAGAGACCCCGTCTCCACTAAAAAGTAGAAAGAAATTAACTGGCCAACTAAAAAAATATATAGAAAAAATTAGCCGGGCATGGTGGCGCATGCCTGTAGTCCCAGCTACTCGGGAGGCTAAGGCAAGAGGATGCCTTGAGCCCAGGAGTTTGAGGTTGCTGTGAGCTAGGCTGATGCCACAGCACTCTAGACCAGGCAACAAAGTGAGACTCTGTCTCAAAAATAAATAAATAAATAAAAGAATAAAAAAAGGAACCTGGGGTATGGTGGCTCATGCTCATGTCTGTAGTCCCAGCTACTTGGGAGGCTGAAATGGGAGGACTGCTTGAGACAAGGTGCTCAAGATCAGCCTGGGCGGTACAGTGAAACTGTCTCTACAAAAAATAATAGAAAAGGAAAAAAAATATGACAAACAGATCTGGCTTCTTTATCTATAATGGGGTATTTTTAACAAAAGCTGGGTGGAAAATATGTAATTTTAACACAATAACATCTAATGGTGGTGCAGCAGCAAGTACAGTCACAGAAAATGAGTCAATTATGGGAGAGAGGAGTTCAGGAAATACTCAGAAGTAAGTGGGCAGGGTCAAATCATGTAAAAGTACCCAGTACCACAGCCAAAATGCTTATGCTACACTGAGGCTTGGATTTCTCCACAGAGTCTGTGTGCCTGTGGATCCATCCACATCCCCGAGTGCACAGGTGCTACTATAGAGAAGCCCGCTATATCCACATGCAAGGAATTACAAGGAATCTACTGGAAAAATCAGCCAAATTTCTAAAGTAAACTCTTATCCAAAAATCATAATTTACCAAACTAAACACTAACTTCCAAATAAGATGCCTGAGAGAAGAAAACTGAAACACCATTTACCATGATGGTTCCCGGAGCTGACTCCGATGGACTCACAGGGCTTTGGTACGCGATCCTGGTATGCACAGGACTTGGCTCATAGGAGGAAGACGTCGTTACTGGACTAGTGGAGCTGAGGGATGAGCTGGTCAGACTGGAGGAGGTAATGACTGAAGTTGTATAGGTGGAGTTCTGTACTGCGCTAGTCACTGGTAAAGAGGTATTCAAAGGCTCACTAAAAAGAATAAAAGGTATTAGACATAAATTTATGTCACTTTACATAGCTTCATGAAATGGAACTAGGTCATCAATTTATTGTCATATGCTTTATTTATTATTTATTTTAAGCACTGACTATGCAGAGCAAGGTCATTTTATTTATTTATTTATGGAGACAGGCTTACTCTGTCACTAAGGCTAGAGTCATAATTGTTCACTGCAACCTCAAACACCTGGGCTCGAGTGATCCTCCTACCTCAGCCTCCCAAGTAGCAGGGACTACAGACACACACCACCATGCCTAATTTTTTTATTTTTTTGTAGAAACAGGGTCTCGCTCTTGCTCAGACTGGTATCATGTTATATATTAAATAAGCATGGAACTACAAACTTACAGTCCTCCATTCTCTATTAAAAGAAGGGCAATTCCCACCCACTCCACAAAATGAGACTCACCTAATTTAATTGTCAGCCAAGAGGATATCTTTAAGAATACTTAAGATTCTTTAGGGAATCCAGGTGTATAAGACCAACTTTAAAAAGAGAATGCGGCCAGGCATGGTTGCTTGAGGCCAGCATTTTCAGACCAGCCTGAGCAACATAGAGAGACTCAAGGTCTGGAATTAAACAGTGGTGATACCTGCACAAACCTATTACCACAGGATATATTCTCTCCACCTTTTCTTAGGCTCTGATTTTTTAAGGTTGTTGGGTTTTGGGAGTTTTTTGGTAACAAAGGACTAAATTCAGTCAAAACTAGAGGAGTAGGAAGTTGTATACCTTAAAGCCTTAGAATACAAGCTGATGGGAATCTGATTACTATGTTCACTGGTTGGAGTGGATCCAAATTCAGAGAGAGAGGGTTCTGATCCAAATTCCAGAGCTCCAAACTGAACATCTAATCCTGTGACATCTGCTGAACCAGGCATTTCCACTGCGGAAACTGGGATCTGAAAAAGCAAAGCTGTCATGTCAGAACAGAGATCAGGGACTCCAAGTCACAAAAGCCTACAAACAGAGCCAAACAAGCAACTAGGTCCCCCAGGCAACACTGGCAGGAACAAGGAGTGAGAGAAAGAAGGGAAGAAAAAAGGAGTAAGACTTTTTAAAAAAGAGAGTAAAGGGAAAAGAGGAAAGTTAAAGTCAAAAGTTAATAGAGGAATGGTCAGTGTTAATGTCACCACCTGCTTCTTAGAGCACTAGGGACAGAACTGTGATGGCAAGTGGGTGACAAGGGAGTAACTGGTCTATTTTCAGGGACATACCACAAGGAAAGCATAACCTGGTCAAGAAGCCACGCTTTCTCCAACTTTGGGATACAACAAAATATATAAGAACAGATTCTCTGAGCCAGATCCTCAAATCTGTATTTCAATTAAGGTTTTCGGCTCTCAGCACAAATCCATTCTAATATTAGTCCAGTCACTCAGAAATGGCCAAATCCTCATAAAGCATTAAGCTATGTGCTTGAAAAATACTGCATCACAGTTTCCGAGACTTAGTGTCTCAAGACTTGAGCTGCTAAAATAAATCCACCTTTGGGACCATGACTTCATGTCAGAATGCCCACCTTAGATGCTGGAGGTATCCGCCGCTTAGAAAGTTTGATGTGCTTGGGCTGTGGTGGGTGGGCAGACACAGTGATATTTTCTACGGTCATGCTGGGAAGCTGCAGAAGTTTGTTCATAGTGGATGTTCTGTCTCCAGGCGCTGATTCTCGGAGTTTTGCCTGGGAAGGAAAGGACTCCAAACCAGGAGGAGGTACAGTGACTGGCTGGGTCTGGTGCTGCTGTCGCTGGCTCAACTGGCTAAGAACTGGGGACGGCTCAGGCTGAGATTTGAAGTCTATGAAATATGCAACCAAAAAAAAAAGTAAGCAACAATTAATTATTTGGAAACAAGGGCTTGAAAGTTCCTCTTCCACTATCACTGATCATGTTAGGTCCCATCACCTTCAGTTTCTCCAAAATCATCATCTAAATTTCTTAAGTGACATATATTTAAAAAAATAAAATAAAAAGATAATATCTGATATGAGAATATGATATGATAAAGGGAAAAGGATGTCCCAATAGATCTGTACCTTGTTTGCTATGAAGAGAGGTGATGTGGTACATGCTAAAGCCAATGGGGTGGGAAATCACAGTATTGAGGTGCTATATACACCTGGCTGTTAGCAAACAGAGAAGTATATTTTTATTGTTTTATGCATTTTATACATAATTAAGGAATATATGATATGTTACAAAATCTGAAAGATACAAAAATGTGTATGAAGAATATAAATCACCCTTCCACTCCATTATTATACTTGTTCCACAGAGGCAAACAATGTATAGTTTCTTGTGTATCTTCAGAGATACTGTAGCAAAATACAGACATTATATATACAAACACACATACACACTATATACCTTACTTTCTCACAAACTAGTTAATTTTCAAAGACTGTTCCACATTAACGTGCAAAGAGCTACTTCACACTCATCTTTATGACTACATAGAAATCAAGTGTACACAGCTATCATTTTATAAAACCAATACTATATTAGTGGACTTGTAGGTTTTCCAATCTCTTGCTATATAAAAATGTGGTAAAGAATGTATTTGCATGTAAGACATTTTGTTCAAGTGCAAATACATCTGTATTTTCACTTGCTAGGATAGAGTTGCGGGTTCACAGGGTAAATAAATATATTTAAAATTTTGACAGTACTATATATAAAAATCGCTATCCAAATAGAACACATCCTATTTAACATGCTCTAATATCAAACTTTATCTTTCCTTGATTGGTAAAAAAATGGTATAAAAGAAATGCAATCTAAAATGATATAAATGTGCTTAAGCATTTCTTATACTTGTGTGCTTATGAATTCTATTCATACCTCTGTGGTCATTTTTATTAACTTGGTTGTTGATCTGCTTTATATTTAGTTACTCCTTTTGTGTTAAGGAAATTAGTTCTTATGTCTATGATACAATTTTCAAAATTTTTTCATTGTCTGCATTTTGATTTAGTTATGGCATTTTCTGTCATACCTAGAAAGGACCCCTTTGCACAGAATATATAAAAATTCTCCTAGGTTTTTCTACTACTGTTCTAAATTCACTTTTTATGTTTAACTATTTGACCATTTGGCATTTTGTCACTGGGATACAACTTTATTTTCCAATCATATATCCAATTGCAATGAACCATTTTCTTACCACTAATTTGAATAGTCACATATGATAGGACAAAAGTCCTACCATAGGACAGAGGTCAGACATCTTTCTCTGTGCAGGGCCAGATAGTATATATGTTAGCCTGTGAAGTTAACTAGTCAACTCTGCCTTTGTAGATTGAATGTAGCCAGACTTTGGCCTCTCTGGCTGAATTCCAATAGAACTTAATTTATAAAAAACAGGCAGCAGATCCAGTTTAGATGAATCCATTTTTGAACTTGATTATTAGAGGCATGTACCCATAAAGATAGCCTTCATAAAGAATATGGGAATAGGGCCGAGCGCGGTGGCCCACACCTGCAACCCTAGAGCTCTGGGAGGCCGAGGCAGGCAGATCACTCAAGGTCAGGAGTTTGAAACCAGCCTGAGCAAGAGCGAGACCCCGTCTCTACTAAAAATAGAAAGAAATTAATTGGCCAACTAAAAAGATATAGAAAAAATGAGCCAAGCATGGTGGCGCATGCCTGTAGTCCCAGCTACTTGGGAGGCTGAGGCAGGAGGATCGCTTGAGCCCAGGAGTTTGAGGTTGCTGTGAGCGAGGCTGATGCCAAAGCACTCTAGCCCGAGCAACAGAGTGAGACTCTGTCTCAAAAAAAAAAAAAAAAAAGTCTACATTCCACCTGCTGTCACAACCCTATTCTAATAGAGCTCAGAAAATTCTGTTGATGCATTTACTCAAAGTGTTAGATACTCATAACTGCATGCTTCTGCCATGCTTTTGTACATCTATCCAAGGCATGTATTACTACTGCTCTTACTACTAAGATCACCAAGAAGAAATAAGTGCAGGTTACGCAATAAAAGGAAGACGTTTAATTTAGAAACTCTGCGAAAGTTCTTTTAAGAAAAAACATCTTTAAGGCCAGGCATAGTGGCTCACGACCTATAATCCTAGCATTATGGGAGACCAAGGCGGAAGGATCATCTGAGGGCAGGAGTTTAAGACTAGCCTGAGCAAGTGTGAGACCCCATCTCTACTAAAAATAAAAAAAATTAGCCCGGTGCATGCTTGTAGTCCCAGTTACTCAGGAGGCTGAGGGAGGAGGATTGCTTGAGCCCAGGAGTTTGAGGTTGCTGTGAGCTAGGCTGATGCCACAGCACTCTAGCCTGGGCAACAGGACAAGACTCTGTCTCAAAAAATAAATAAATAAACAGCTTTGTGGTCAGGGTCCACATCCCAATCTCAGCTTGTTTTGTTCTGCATGGTCCTGGCACTGTGGTCAAGTTAACAAGTCAACATACTTTGCTTATGTTTAGCATGCTCACCATAGGGGCAAACCAGCACCGAAAATGTATACTTACCAAAATGAGTGAGAACTGAGGACTGGGATGCTGAGGGCTTGAGGTCCCAAGAAGTAGTAGTTATAGGGGGACTCGTACTATTCTGCTGTGAACTTGGGGTAGTAGTAAATTGGCTCAAACTTGGGGCTTTCAACTGGTCCAAAATCTGGGAACTGGTGATGTTCGCCATTTTTGATGGCGTAATCTCTCCGAATCCTGATCCAAGTACAGATGACTTTAAAGAAAAATAAAAGAACAAATCCTCAGCAATACAGAATTTCTACCCCAGGCTTTAAAACACACCAAGTGTTTTCACAAGTATTTTAAAACCTATACCTGAGAACATATGAATTAGTAAGATTGTCCTTAGAAAATACTATATGAAAATATCACTGTGTGTTAAGAACTGACTAAATAAATCCACCAATCTTTCTGGATTCTGACATAAGAGATTAATGGGAAGGGTGAATATCTGCCATGAAATGATTTTTTTTAAAAAGTGGTATCAGTGACTAATGCCTGTAATCCCAGTATTTTGGGAGGACGAGGAGAGAAGATAACTTGATACCAGGAGTTCGTGACCAGCCTGAGCAACATGGTGAGAACTCACCTCTACAAAAAAATAAAAAAGAACTAGCCAGACATGGTGGCATGGGCCTGCAGTAGTCTCAGCTCTTGGGAGGCTGAGGCAGGATGACTGCCTGAGCCCAGCAATTCAAGGGTACAGCAAGCTATGATTGCACCACTGCACTCTAGCCTGGGCAACAACACAAGACCCT
>VBSM01003204.1:29012802-29023211 GCA_008086735.1 Cheirogaleus medius | reverse complement strand
CTGGCTACTTTTTCTATTTTTAGTAGAGACAGGGTCTTGCTCTTGCTCAGGCTGTAAATACTACTTTTTTTTTTTTAAACTAAAGAGCAATATTATTTAGTAAATGAAAAGATATGTTTAACAAGTAAAACCACAATATTTTCTTCATCTGTGAACCACAATAATCATCTTTAATGATTAGAATACATTTGGTCACAGAACAGTTCAGCTGTGAGGTCACCCTGCAAGATCAAACACAGGTCACAAACCTTAAGCAGTTAATATTCCAAAACCCAACACTGAAATACACAGGCATTTGAGGTTGACCAAATATCCTGGACACTGTTGTGTTCAAGTTGCTTAGATTGCTAAGAACGCTAAACACACTCCAAAAATAAGTACACTAAAAACAATGTCACTCCTTCTCCATCTGTCTTGCCAGGTCATATATATCAGGATCCAAAGAGAATGAAAACCTATGACTACAAAATACAGTGCAAGATCAACTGCACTTTTACATATAAATATCATTCAGGAATATTAGTACTTTGTCAAAAATAACATTTCAAATCCATCTAAGGTCAAAAACAAAAATACTTTGCATTCCCCCCAAAAGGACAGATAAACTAAGTTGAAATGATTATTTCTGATTCAAAAATGGAATATCCCAGTTTTTGTAAGGAAATGTAAAATTTTAACATTGCTCCACATTCCTTCTTCATGCTGACCATTACATCTCTCTTACATTACTACCAATCTGCCAATACCCAGCTCAAGCCCACATGTTCAGTGAAGGCTTCCCACATTATGCCTTTCTTCTTCCTCTCTTTTGCTGAGATTATGCATCAGCTAGTTTTGTCAAAGGTACTATTTGTGTGCTTTAAAACACAATGAAATCACTGAGTCAATGACTAATCCCTTGCCCTAGGTAACACTTAGCACAGGGCCTCTCAAGTCCACCTGCAAATTTAAATCCATGGGTGGACTTTTAAAATGTATACATTAATACACACATGGGCATGCATGTACATATAAACAAACATACACATTACCCAAATCTCAATCTCAATGATGCCAACTTCTTTTGTCTTGTGTGGCCCCTGGCATTATCATCATCATCATCATCATCATTATGGTTGTTGGTGCTATTAATTAATTTCCCCAATGATTGTAAAGGGCAGTAGGATTGAGAATCACTGCTCTAACACAATGCTAAACAAACAATTCTTACTCTACTTTCTCAAAGTGTTTGGTCATGACACAAAGCAACGCACCTGAAGATCAACATAAAATTTCAAGTCCTGCCTATTAACATAGTGGCCAGGCAAAGATTTCAGCAAGTCAGCGAGGACATGACATCATTATACCAATAGCAGATGAAAAGAAAGAGGAGGTGTGTGGTGATGTCTAGGGAGCCAAAGATAGATAAACAAAAAGAAAGAAAGAGGAGGAAAGGACATTGGTGGTTCAATTAAAATTGGGGAATTTTATTAGGCCTTCTCAAAAGAGAGATGGCGCCATGCCTTGGGCTGTCCCACTACAAACACTGACACCATCTCGTATATCAGTGATACTGAAAGTGCCAAGTCCCCAAACCCATAGCATGATATGATTATGCAGAGTAGAAGATAGCAATGAAAAGCTTGCATATTCAATTCTCAATTTTATCAGCATCCCAGAAATGATCTGACTCAGGCAGGGGAGAAAATTCTGTTTCTCACCAATAGATTTCAGGTAAATCACAGCAAAGAATGATCTAAAATAATGATCACTAGTGAAAGCTGTAGGTCTGTTTTCATAGTTCTTTCAACCTTCCCATGGCAGGCTCAGAACTTCCTACCCTTGGGCCAGGCCTTCAGTTTCACATTCTGCAGCAACATTCTTTCACAAGCCATGTTTTTTTTTTTTTTCTTTCTTTTTTTTAAGGCAGAGTCTTACTTTGTTGCCCAGGATAGAGTGCTGTGGTATTAGATTAGCTCACAGCAACCTCAAACTCCTGGGCTCAAGCAATCCTACTGCCTCAGCCTCCCGAGTAGCTGGGACTACAGGCATGTGCCACCATGCCCGGCTAATTTTTTCTATATATTTTTAGTTGGCCAATTAATTTCTTTCTATTTTTTAGTAGAGACAGGGTCTCGCTCTTGCTGAGGCTGGTTTTGAACTCCTGACCTCAAGTGATGCGCCTGCCTCGGCCTCCCAGGGTGCTAGGATTAAAGGCGTGAGCCACCGCGCGCCTGGCCACACAAGCTATGTTTTAAGCCTTCACTCCCAGCAGCCTATCTTCATGTCCTTCACTTCACTAACAGTTCTTGGAGTTTTTTCTGATGGGAGCTTAACTGTCATAGAAAGTCAGAGTTGTACATGCAACACTGTGACACAGTTTCAATGAAGACACATCCAAACTATAAGGGCCTCTATTACAAAGGTAGACAATTTAAGAAAACAGCTTTATTTTATGGAATAAAAAAAACCAAAATAAAATGCAAAGATTATGAGCACATCGGCAGACTTAGAACTGTTTTGCATGACTTTATAGCAAGCCAATAGTTAACAAATGCATTGAAATAAACTGGAAAACAAATGAGAAATTTAAAAAAGTATAGATACAAACTTTGAAACAAAATCCAAGAAAAATATCATTAATAAGAAGGAAAGGATGCTTATGGCTGACAGAATGATCATTAGTTGAAAAGAACAAATCATAAAGAAAAGTTTTCATATTCGTCCAGGAAAACTCAGAGTAGTTAATTCCACAAGGAGTCATCAGATATGTGCTTGGAAATTATCACATCATTGTTTTCTGGACTGAAATATACTGCAGAAATTTTTACATTTAAAAAGAAACTGTACAGCATGTGTCATATTCTAGAAAATGTTTGCTGATTGGTACATTCCTTAAAATCTCATACTGAAATTAAAAGTGAGTTACCAGGCTCTGAGGAGGATAGGAGTTAACAGCGGAGCTTCCGGTCCCTGGTGCTATCTGATTATTGTGTTGTGAATTTGTGAAGACAAGGGGTTGGCCAAAGCCCTGCTGTTGGGAAGTTTCGAAGGAGTTGACGCCTGAGGCTTGGCCCGGAGGAACAGACTTCTGGAGCAAGGCTACCACATCAATGCTAAGCAGACAAAAAGCAAATGAGGAACCAGTCATAAGCAAATCTTACCAACAAATGAATTTGAGAAGTGAATCAAATAAAATTATACTAAAAATCATCTAAGTGAGGAGAACCTTTGGAAAATGGGGTTTCTGGGAACAAAAGAGAGGGCATCGATCAAAAACCAAAGTATACGAACCCACCGAGACTGAAGCGGGGCTTTGCAGAGAAGAGAAATGAAAAGGAGTAATGAGAAATTTTCACAGAAATGACATGATGACTGATTTGTAAACCTAGAGCAATAAAGTAAACTTAAATAATTTTCTGAAGTTTGGCTCATTTTGTTTAGAATATTTTACTCCATTTATTACTTAGAACCAGAGTTTCTAGTAGATCCATATTTTAGGGAATGAAGATCTCAGCCAAAGTAGACAATTCAATAAGTTTCACATTTATCTTAAATGTTCATACATGTTTTGCATTCTACCTCATAATAAATTTATGTTCATGTATGTATACACCAAATAATTTCCTATCTTAAATACTCAGAAATAGATGCAAATTCATGAATATATACATATTAGTATAAAACTATACTAATAATATGTATATATTAACAAATACACCATTAACTAGAACTCTTTTAATGTCCCCAGAAGGACAGATATTCCAATTTGAGAAGCATGGACTAAAACCTGAGAGCATCACGAATAAATCACGTTCCAGGTAAAGACTACCTGACATGAATGAGCTTCTAACTTCCAATACCAACTCTTCTCCAAACTTACCTAGTGTGGTAGAACCTGCCAGAAAGATGCATGGGATTTCCGAACATGATAATACACTCCATTAAACCAATTCAAAGGCCAGTTCCCATTAGTTCAACTAACTGAAATGTTCACCATGCAAATGAGATAGGCAGATTCTAGGAGAATTCAAGACTTACTTCTGATACACAGCAAAGTTCCTAACCCTGAGTTCCTCCCCTTAAATATGGCCACTCTCACATTCCCATAGTCAAAATTGAATTTCCAGACTAGTATTTTGGACCTCAAGATAATGTTCTAGTTTATAATATCCTAATGTCAGGAATACAAATCCAAGGTAGTTGTATTACATATGACCAATCACAAAAGTTTATTACTACCAATAGGCCGGGCATGGTGGCTCACACCTATAATCCTAGCACTCTGGGAGGCCGAGATGGGCAGATCGTTTGAGCTCAGGAGTTCAAAACCAGCCTGAGCAAGAGCCAGACCCCGTCTCTACTAAAAATAGAAAGAAATTAATTGGCCAACTAAAATATATAGAAAAAATTAGCTGGGCATGGTGGTGCATGCCTGTAGTCCCAGCTACTTGGGAGGCTGAGGCAGGAGGATCACCTAAGCCCAGGAGTTTGAGGTTGCTATGAGCTAGGCTGACGCCACGGTACTCTAGCCTGGGCAACAGAGTGAGACTCTGTCTCAAAAACAAAACAAAAAAAGTTTATTACTACCAATAAACAGAGCAAGTTTTAGTCCAAAAGGCTGACAAAACACATGTATAAAAAACAATACTGCACTGTCTTCTGAAGAATAAATAGAAAAGCCATAATTGTTTTTTTAAAGAATGAAAAATGTTGCAAATCTACCACCTATACTAGGGGAACAAATGAAAAATGATACTAGAAAATTCATTCATAAATACAATGGAGAAGGTACATGTGTTTAACAAGAAATTCTAAAAAATTCACAAAACAATATTTTTATTTCTTTATAATGAAGTCTCATAACCACCTCATTTATCATGAGAGTGAGCATGTTAGCTTCAAAACTGTCTTCATTTCTAAGGTGTCATACATATCCAGGCTTTCATCTTTCTAGATCATTGCATTTGAAAGCATTTTCAAAGGTGGTTAGAGTTATTGTGAAAACTAGACTATAAATAAATGCTGTTCACTAATTCAGTTCAGTGCACATTCTGAGAATGTTGCTATTACTCCAAAGCTCCTTCCTTTTCTGTAATCTAGTAGATTAAAACTAGTAGAGCCCAAATAAAATAATTCTGTATTAGCTTGAGAAGATGTAAATAAATGGTATTACATGAAGACACTAAATGATATAATGTATTACAGTTCATTGTCAAAAAAATAGGTCAACAAAAGTGAAAAAAGAGCAACCATTAAATAGGCTTAACATAATAATCCTTGTCACAAGCGCTAACAAATCACAAAAATAAGTGCTATTTTCTTTCATCACTGGATACAATTAGGAAATGATTGAAGCTCTGTCACCACACCAAGTAGGGGTAAAATAAAGGTTAATCTTAGATAAAAAGGAAAAAAACAGAAAGATACCCCAAGATGAAAACACTTTTCCAGAGGCAAAAACTTTCAATTATGCTTTAAAATAACAAATACAAGATGACAAACAGTGATTACCTTTGCCCTGGTGTCATGTGATTTTCTACAGGAACAGATGAGGCAGTGAAGACCTTTGTTTCAGAAAGCTGTATGGGATGTTTGAAAAAAAAATTTTATTTTTAAATCTTATTCTATATAATATAAAACCAAAACAGGCTGGGCACTGTGGCTCAAGTCTGTAATCTCAACACTCTGGGAGGCTGAGGAAGGAGAATTGCTTGAGCCCAGAAGTTATTAAAGACCAGCGTGCACAACATAGAGAGATCCTATCTCTACAAAAGAACATTTTTAAATACCCAAGAGAGATGGTGCTTGCCTGCAGTCCTAGCCACATGGGAGTCTAGGGTGGGAGGGAGGACTGCTTAAGCCCAGGAGTTACAGTGAACTATGATCATGCTACTGCACTGTAGCCTAGGCAACAGAGTGAGACCCCCATCTCTTAAAAAAATTTTTTTCACTCTTACATGACACTAGTCATTTTTGAGTGGATGCTTTTAAAAAAGCCAACTCTCTAAGAACCTTCCTAGGGTACATGCCAGAAAAGGAGCAAGATGTCTCAGGCTTTCTTCCATGCACAGATGCCCACACCATAAACCAAAAGAAAGATGGATCTGGTCTCGCACCAAACACTTACATCTTCAGTCCAGTCTTCTGTTGTCCACTCTTCTACAGAATTCTTCCAGGCCCCTGATGGGAAATGACAACAATCACAATCCAAGTTTACATCACAAAGTCAAATACCATCAGAGTGTAAATGATTCCTTTTTTGCGCAATGTAAGAAAAAAAGTATCAGACACCCCATTAGCAATTTAGTTTATAATCCAAGAAATATGAGGTTCTTAATCTCTTCTCCATTAAATCATGATGTTCTCAAATACAACTTGCCTATTACTGCCTACATAAACTCAAATCAATGTCTCAAAAATAACTTCGCTTCAATGTAGAGCATATATCCAAACAATTCTGCTATGAGTAAAAAAGTATGGGCACAGCATAAATACATTTAACAGTAGGTTAATTTTAAAACAGAACAAATTTCATTTAAAGACAAATTTGCCTTAGAGACTATTACAGGTGGGTTGCTGAATTGCCAAATTTAGAAAAGCAAGCACCCTTTTTATAAAATATCAGCTCTACTACACAGTTCCCTAATAGGTCGTCTAGCAAAGTTTATCTCATTAAGTTGGCTGCTATAAGTCCTGAAGAGCAGGTATAGAGAATATACTAGATGGTTCTTACAGAATAATCACCCACAGAACATTTAAGTGCTTTGAAGCAGTGGTCCCCAATCTTTTTGGCACCAGGGACTATTTTGATGGAAGACAATTTTTCCACGGACTGGGAGATAGGGATGATGGTTTTGGGATGATTCAAGCACGTTACGTTTATTGTACACTTTATTTCTATTATTATTACACTGTAATATATATAACGAAATAATTATACAATTCACCATAGGTTGGGGACCCCTGCTTTAAAGAAAAGTAGTGGTATTCAAAAATGTTAACTTAGTATGTTCAAATCCTATATAAGTACAAGCCATTTTAAAGCATGCTTAAAAACATATACCCATAGAAAATGTTTTTAAAGACATTAAGGATAACCAACTCCAGAATTCTGGATGTGTTTTCAGTTCAGTCATTGGAAGAAAGGACTTAAGCATCTGATATGCAAAATCCCATTCTTCTCAAAAAGTTTCTATGTATACTGGGAAAAGCGAAAAGGAAAAGGGCACAGTACTGAGAAAAAAGAAGACAGGTGACCAGGCCTACCTTCCTTAGAATCATGTTAAGCTAATAACCAGCTTGCTCATAAATGATGGTTGTTTCCTAGGAAAAGAGTCCTTATGTATGGAATGTCGGTGACAGCATGTCCCTGATTTAGGACTGGGATGGCTCTCTGTAAAATGTTATGTAAGTCATGCTTATACATGGGTATAAAATGAAGAAGTTTCAAAACTGAAAACATCTCCTGCTGTGTGAGAAACTGACATGTTACCTGTAGACCTCATCTATTACTCTGAACCACAGATTGTATGTGTTGCAGGAAGGAAAACTATGGGTAGAGGCAATGGAGATCCCAGACGCTCTCCCTGCTTCTTCTGTGCCTCTTGATTGCTAGTATCCTTGAATTATTAGTAAAATTTGATATTAAGAAGAAAAATTTCAATATTTAACAATCTGATTCTTGGTGTTGACTTACTCATCATACCTTAAATGGTTTCCATAGTTTCTCCAGAACTGTCATAAAACAAATATAATCTATGTACCTTTATAACATCTCTTTGAATTAAGGTATTTTCTTAAACAAAGGTAGAAAAAAGTAATAGTTCAACTGCAAAACACATGTTGCAACTAGACCAGTAGAAAATCAGTACTGGAAGCTTGTTCTCTAGACCCTTGCACAAGGCCCTTAGAAAACACATTGTACACAAAGCTAAATGAATCTAAGATGATCCATCCACCTCCACTTCACTCTTATCATTCTTCTACAGTATGACTTTCTTTAAAGCATCAATACAAAATCTCCAATCTTTTTTGTTTTTTTTTTTTTTCTAGACAGAGTCTCACTCTGTTGCACTGTGAGTGCTGTGGCGTCAGCCTAGCTCAAAGCAACCTCAAACTCCTGGGCTCAAGCGATCCTCCTGCCTCAGCCTCTCAGATAGCTGGGACTACAGGCATGCACCACCATGCCCGGCTAATTTTTTCTATGTATTTTTAGTTGGCCAATTAAGTTCTTTCTATTTTTAGTAGAGACGGGGTCTCGCTCTTGCTCACGCTGGTTTCGAACTCCTGACCTTGAGCAATCCGCCCGCCTCGGATTCCCAGAGTGCTAGGATTACAGGTATGAGCTACCGCGCCCGGCCCAATCTTTTAATATATTTTCTTCCAGTCTTTTCTCTAAGTATAATTTCACTAAGTGTAATTTTATATGCTCATAACTGGACTCCTGTGAAAGATGTCTGTCTTACAGTACGGTGTCTTACTGCCACCCCATCGGCCCTACCTTGTATGCATGCTCTCATATTCATCACAAAAAATAGCACTCCAATCTAAAGATTTGCAACTTCTACTCAAAAGCTAAGGCTGAACCTATGCAATTTTGAGAAGACTCTAACCAAGAAATAGAAAACAATTTCATGGGCTCAAAAATCAATCCTAAAACTTGCACCTTTGTGACATGTAAGATTATAATAGGAAACAATTTATGCTAAGATTTTCCACAAAAACTGTTCATCCAAAATCACCAACTAATCAATACTGGCTTTAAAGCCAATGTATATGTTAAGCATGATGCTAAGTATCATTAGAAAGATAATTAAAATTTTTTTGGCCAGGCACAATGGCTCACACCTGTAATCCTAGCACTCTAGGAGCCCGAGGTGGGCAGATTGTATTGAGCTCAGGAGTTTGAGACCAGCCTGAGCAAGAGCGAGACCCTGTCTCTACCAAAAAAACCAACAACAACAACAATAAAAAAAAAAAACCAAACAAACACCAGCCAAGCATGGTGGCATGTGCCTATGGTCCCAACTACTTGGGAGCATGAGGCAGGAGGATCACTTGAACCCAGGAGTTTGAGGTTGCAGTGAGCTATGCTGATGGTACTACAGCCTAGCCTGGGCAACAGAGCAAGAGACTGTCTAAAAAACAGAACAAAACAAAATTTTAAAAAATAAATTACGGTTTTATAAATATAATCTCAATAGCTAATTTATATAATCATGAATAAATCCTCTGAATAACTCTATGTAAATAAACAACAAATATTTACCCATGAATTTCAGAAAATAAAGGATCCCAAAACAGGTACACGTTGTTTTCGGAAAAAAAAAGAAAAACCTGCAGAAACAATGTTGCTCTAACCCATTCATCTAGTGAAATGTTAGCATCCACCATTAGCAATGGTCAGTATTTTCAGTAAAAAGTCTTCTCCTATGAAATTCTATGTATCTGTGAACATTGCAAATGGAGTGTGTGGATCTGTGCTGATTTATGCAGATTACCTTATACAGCCCCTATCTCAGAGTGCACAAGGAAAATCAAATGCCTTGTCATCAATGATGTTTGTGAGAGACTTTGGAGGTAAAAATCAACTAAGAGTTGAGGGTAGGACAGCAGCCTGTTTTTCTTTGTTCTCCATCTACTTAGACTTAATCTTTGTATGACAACATAAAACTCTTAATAGCTAAAATATTTAAAGTCCATCTCTAACAAAAACTGAACACTTACCAGCAGTTCCCTCAGCAGCACCATTCTGCACAGCTTCTGAAACTACCACTTTTGTCCCACACCCATTTGTAGTTGTAGAATCTGAATAGTCCGCAGGATTAAATGTACTGGGGTTTAAAATATAGAAAGAATAAAGACAAATGAAGCAACACCAAAGTCACAAAATTAACTGTACATGATATTCCTCCAAACAAGCACAGTCCCTTCTAGTAGTCACTGTAAAAGACTTTACTCTTCTTCCCTTACATCGGGGATGCAAATCTGAAAAGCCATAGGTTGCCTAGAGACTTCCATTCTCTTTTGTATGATGGCCTTATTTTCCTAAAATACTGTCTTCTGCATCCTAAAGCAGACATAGAAACCTAGAATCTTTCAAGGCAGGATAAGGGCTCTAACAGAAAACTAAGGCAACAAATAGGCAACAAGCTTTTTTCTTCCCATGTCAGAATGCAAGTTTGGCTCTGAACCTTGTACAAAAGAATTATATGCTCCTTTATGTACAGAAACATTGGATATAGATAACAAGAAAGCATTTTGTTCAGCACCTCTCTTTTCATTAAAATCCTAAACTAAGCACTAATAAGGAATCATGATTCAGAGGTCTAACATGGGCCAAAATAAATGCTACCTTTAAAAGTTTCAAAAGGGGCCAGGCACGGTGGCTCACGCCTGTAAACCTAGCACTCTGGGAGGCCGAGGCG
>VBSM01003204.1:28996893-29007199 GCA_008086735.1 Cheirogaleus medius | reverse complement strand
AAAAAAAAAAAAAATAAAAAAATAAAAAAGGATATTCAATAGTCTCAGAGTACATCCCCCCAAAATATTTATCAATTTGGGGGGAGAGAGAGGAGTTAGGTTACAAAGGAGAAATCATTTTCCTTACCAAAGTAATCAACGTTAACATCACCAGTAATAGTACGAACCTGTATCAGGAGCCCTCTAACGGGATATACTGAAGTCAGTTACCATCACATTATAATATTCCTGCCAAAAAATACAACCTGAACCAAATCATGAGAATCTACTCAGACTGACACTGAAGAGCATTCTACAACATAAAGACTCCATATACTTCAAAACTGTTCCAGACTGAAGGAGACTAAAGACACAAGGCAACTAAATGCACTGTGCTGTCCTAGACTGGATCCTGGACCAGAAATTTTTCATTCTAACTATAAATGAACATCAGCAGGATAACTAGCAAAATTTGAACAAAGCCTAGAGATTGCATCAATAGTAATTTCCTGATTTTATCATTTTAACATAGTTCTACAAGGGAATTATCTTTTTTAAAGGATATACACACATATGCTCTAATACTAACAGACTGGGGAAAAAAGAAAATTTAGGAGTAAATGTCATTATGTATGCAATTTACACTCAAAATATTTCAGAAAAAAACAATATGTACATAGAGAGAATAAAGCAAATGTAAAAAGATATTAAAATTTGGGGAATCCGGGTGAATGGTATGCAAAATTGTGTTTTTTATCTTAAAATGTTAAAGCTGCATTGCTGAGCACTTTCGTGCATATGTTATATAAATAAGGGTATTTTAATTCTCTAAAAAATCCAAGTTTCCCATTTTAGGACCTTAGTTCTAGCTCTTCTCTTCTGAGTTTAAACACCACCCCCTCAGAGACTTCCCCCAGCCACCCAATCTAAAGGAGACCCTACTAACACTTGATCACACAACTCACCATTTTCTTAAGATGAATATTGCTTTTATTTGTCTTCCCTCCTTTCCACCCAGGATGAGAGAGACCATATATCTTGTTCACAGCAATATCTTCAACAACATAATAGGTACATAAATATTAGTAGCTGCGTTTAAGACTGATATGTAACCCCAATTTCATAAACATGAAGTCTTTCATGGATTGTGTAACTGTTACATTTAGTGGCACAATAATGGCACATTACAGGAAGTAACCGAGCTGTTCAGCAAGTGATTTTAGAAAACTGCATTTTGTCAAATGCCATGTGGCACCACTCAAGAAGGTACTGCAGAGGATTCAAAAACTAAAAGTAAAATGTTAACAAAGAACGGTAGGTGCTCAAAATTACTTTTCACTTGTATTATGTAGACCCTATTTATGCAATAATTAGTTTTAAAAATACAGGAACTAATTTGGGCTGCTAAGTACAAAACAGTGAGGTAAGTATAGTAAAATAAAGCAGTTAGAAAAGTTTGGGAGTAAGCTATTGTTGCCTTTTTCACAGCTTTACTTTTCTCCCACCCAGAAGGAAACCAACCCCCTGCAACCTCAAGTATAATTCAATACCTTACTTGTCTCAATCTCACCAAAAGAAAGACAAAAACTATACACACAAGCCACCAAACCATATACCAATACACAATATGGAGAAACATATAGGAATAAAGAAGGAACTCAACTGTGCAGCTGACACTTGAACACCACGGGTTCGAACTGCACAGGTGCACTCACTGAGGGTGTGAATCCAAACATGGATTGACAATAGTATGATCGGGATGCAAACCCCAGGGAGGACTAACATTTCTTCCACGCGCAGGTTCCACAGGGCCCACACTGGAACTTTAGTATACGTGGATTTTGGTATATTTGGGAGTCCTGGAACCAATCCCCTGTGTATGACTATAGTTTCTTTCAGTTATTTACATAACATAAAAATAGGTGTCTACCATGTCATCTAATCTTCAAGCTGAGAATGACATTTCCAATAATAAACATATTCTGCTACAACACATCAAAAAAAGCTGGATCAATGCCACGAAGTCCATATGAAAAGCATTTTAATCGCTTTCTCTTCAAAGCACATTCAACAAAAAGTTAAATAAAACAGTAAATAAAAGCAGTGAGTCACACTAAGTTTTACATTATTTTGGAGCTCCTACATTATACCAATACCATGGGTTTATTTACTTTAGAAAGCATATATACCCAGAAATACAAATAAATAAAAAATGACAAAAGATATGATAGGAAATAAAGGCCTATGTGATATAGTCTGCAAGTCTAAAATATCTGAAGGCAAGAACTCCTAAAATTAATTTTTAAATACACTGATGTAGACTACAAAAAAATACCTTCAGCATCATAGCAATTTTCACACTATCTACACAAAACAGTAAATTTCTGTCTGCTTATCTCTTTCCTCTCTTCAGAATACTGGTTGAAAGAACCCAAATTTAGTTGCTCCTTCCCCTGTGATCATCTCACACATAGCAATTCCCAATACAGGCCCCGCTATTTACAGGTTTCACAACCCTCGAGCTAAGCTTCAGGAAGGTCTTAGAAAAGCTCAGCAGGACTGCCAGGAGCCAGCAGCCCCTTTCTCCACAGGACCAGTTATCAAAGGGCCTGCTGGCAAACATACTTACTCCAGCTTCTAATAAAATTCAGTCTTACCCCAAATCCTCTGCAAAATCCTCGATTTCACTCCACTAGCCAAATTATAGAAATTATTTTCCATGTGGTTTCAGTGTGAATCTAGCTCCTCTCCACATTAGTGAAAACTATCTAATGAAGCCAACTGATCAAGCCAAGAATGAAGGGCAAAACAGACACTTCAAGTTGACCGTGTTTCTGATTGTTTCCATTCACTGTTAAATCTGCCAATGAGGAAATTACATGCACAGTCACCATACAGTCCAGAAAAGAACATGGAGAAGTCAAATAATGCACAGATCCCTTGCAGAATTGATCTGTGACATTTGTTAAGAAAAACTCTGTGGTGATTTTACATGGCCTCTTAAGTTTTATTTTGGCTTCATTTGCCTAAATAAAACCAAAGTATAAATACATCAACTCTCTCTACTCAATAACACTACCCATGCTAACTCCCACATATACTTTTCTCCAACTCACCAGCCATCCCCTATAATGCATTCTTTTAACAATGACTCTATTCAATTTTTGACATGGGTCAGCCTTTAATCATTACATGTACAAATCCAAAAGCATATAGTGATTACATTCTTACACTAAAAGGGCTAAATTGAAGAGTTCAATAGTGCAGTAGTGGGAACTCAGTCTGAACTCAAATTCAGATTTGACTATTTCTCTAAGAAGCCCATTAAGATCAGGAGACACATGTGAAGGCTCAAATACCCTAGAAAAGAAAATCCTCTCCATACAATTATGGAAAACAGTACAGAGGTTTCTCAAAAAAACTAAAAAGAGAACTACCATACAATACAGCAATCCCACTATTGGGTGGGTATCTATCCAAAGGAAAGGAAATCAATATATCAAAGGGATACATGCTCCTCCATGTTTATTGCAGCACTATTCACAATACCAAAGATATGGAATCGACCTAAGTGTCCTTCAATGAATAAATGGATAAAGAAAATGTGGTCTATATAAACAATATTATTCAGACATAAAAATGAATGAAATCATGCCATTTGCAGCAACATGGATGGAACAGGAGTGCATTATGTTAAGCGAAATAAACCAGACACAGAAAAAGAAATGTCACCTGTACTCATTCCTATGTGGGAGCTTAAAAAGTTGATCTCATGGAGGTAGAGAGCAGAATGATAGTTACCAGAGGCTGGGAAGGTGGTGGAATGTAGGGGGCAGTGGGGAAGGTAACGGGAAGAGAGGTTGGTTAATAGGTACAAATAGACATAAGAAGTTCTAATGTTCAATAGTAGGGTTGGGTGACTATAGTTAACAATGTACTGTACATTTCAAAATAGCTACATGAAAGGCCTTGAAATGGTCTCAAGACATAGAAATGATAAATGCTTGAGGCGATAGATATTCTAAACACCTTGATTTGATCCTTAGGTATTATCTATGTACGTAATAAAATATCACATGTACCCAAAATGTATAATTATGTATCAATAAAAAAAGTTTAAGGGAAAATTGCAATCAATTCCATTTTCTTCACTTCTAAGAGGAAAAAAAAAGGCAGAAAAATCTACTTTTCATTTCCACAGCCACCCCAGCCTTCAGCAACCAGCACCCTGATCAGTCAGCAGCCAGTAAATATCGAGGCAAGACCCTCCACCAGCAAAAAGACACTCATTGAAGGCTCAGCTTCGTTAGCATTTAGCATATTTTTTAGCAATAAAAGTATTTTTAATTAAGTTTTAAAGAATCACACTGTATTCTAAGCATAATATGATTATAATTTGTCAATTTAAAATATTAATAAAAATGTTTAAAAACAGTATTATGTAGGTAAGACACATCTGTTAAACTCCAACACAGGTAATTTATTTATTTTTAAACGGGGTCTCGCTCTCTTGCCCAGGCTGGAGTACAGTAGCATCATCGCCACTCACTGCAACTTCAAACACCTAGGCTCAAGAAATCTTCCCAACCTGAGCCTCCTGAGGAGCTGGGACTATAGGCAGCCGCCACCACACTCAGCTAATTTTTTTTTTGGGGGGGGGGGGAGATGGGGTCTCACTATGTTGCTCAGGCTGGTCTCGAACTCCTGACTTCAAGTAATCCTCCCACCTTAGACTGCCAAAGTGCTAGGATTGCAGGCATAATAAGCCACCACATTCGGTCCTAACATAGGTGAAGTGAATAGTGACTTTCGGTAACAGCTTTAAATTATTCATGAAAAGGGCTTTCTAAGCTCATCTGAAAACAACCAACAGGTTTCTTCAAAACTATATAATCCAAACAGTTCATTCACAGGCATCAGGAAACAAATGAGATTTTATTTATTTTTTTTTTAATTTTTTTTTATTCCATCTTGTAATGGGGGTACAAATATTGTTTGGGTTACATACATTGCCCCTACCCCACAAATGAGATTTTAGAAGACCAATCATTCTTTCATAGCACACTGCCATTCCTAGTCAGAGCCCAGCAAAACCACCACCTATTTCTTCCCTCTGAAAGCATTTCCTTCCTTCTTATTCTGGCTTACCTCTACCTCGGGCTCGCTTGCCACGGTCTGAAGGTTTGTCCCCTTGATTGCTATCAATTCCATTTTCTTCACCTCTAACTAAGAGGAAAAAAAGCAGAAAAATTTACTTTCCATTTCTAAATCTCTTGGACATAACCTTACCAGATACCTATTAAAAGTAAGGAGTAAGTGACCAAAAAATCCCTAAAAACTGGCTAAAATTTAAACTTTGGGTTCTGAATTAGCAAGAACAAAAGTGGCTAAAACCTGAATAATAGCACATCATGCTTAATTCACAGGTGAAAATTCTGAATAGAAATTAAAATAATATATCGATTTTTTCTCTTATATAGATATGCCCTCCTAAACTTAAGTTTTTCTCAAAAAAGCACCTTCATTATGCGTCTATGTAATACATCACAGAATTCGCTCATAAGTTAAGTTCAAAGCCTGGAAAGGCACAGAATAGCAAACTAGTAATACCAAAGAAACACTGAATCTTTAGAAAAATTAAAATGTTAGAGAAGAGTTTTCCTAGGATGCTGTCCAGAAAATGCCAGCACAATCTTATCTTTTCCTCATCCCTATATTGGCATTAATGACTCAATGTAATCATAAATTTTACGAGAGATATTGGCATGTTTTGTCCCCTCATCTGTTTAAGGGTTTAATTCACATGAGTTCTCAGTGAGCCTTTCCTTGGAAATCCACTTGAATTTGTCAAACATGGGCCCATAATTCTCATCTCACCTTCTGCCTTTGTTTTTCACCATACCATAGTTTTTAAATAACACCATTAAAATATTTTATTAATATGAAATATTTTACTTCTCTTTTATACTGTTACATGCCACTCTACCTTCATTAAAAATTGTTTTAGGAAGGCAAAGATTTTTATCTGCTTTACTCATTGCTGTATGCCTATAAAGTTCCCACTACATAGCAGGTACTCAAAATGAGCTAGCAAAACTCTCTAAGGTGATATGTCAAACATTTATTTTATTCATTCATAACTTAGCTACTTTGATGTTATCTCCACAGGAGGCAGGGTTGTTTTTTGGTAAATGGTGCCAAAACCTGGGTCTAATGGAAAGTATTGAGAAAATCTTGCTTATGTAACAACTTTCCTCTTATGCCTAACCCTTGTCTATATACCATAAGTATCCATAAATGGGGAAAATAAAACAGGTACATCTTTGAATGACCCCACAACAAGCACACACATACCTTTAGAGAATGCACTTGATTCATAAGAGAAAGCAATCTTAAGACACAATACACAACTGCCTACTGACAGCCCAGGCCAGTGCTGACATGAAACCGCATGAGAAGTTCTAATGAACTACTCGGTTGCAGCTCATTTCCAGTGCTAGGATGTAAAACGTTTGCATTGAGGAAGTTGATTTATGGGCATTCTTTGGACTAGTCTTTCTGCTTTTCAAAATGCGTGAAAACTCATAAAAAACCGCTGAGGACAAAACTCTGCACTTACATTCTCTACCACGATTGCCATCTCTTCCTTTCCGGTTGTTGTTTCCACGTGCACGACTTGCTTCTCTCTCACTTCTCTTCTCTCTATTCTCTTTGTTTTCTGTACTTTCCTTTCCAAAATGTCTCTTCTTTCCTCCTACAGTCTCCCATGAAGTCTATCAAAGAGAACAGTTGTTACTCAGACTTGTTATTCCTTCAAAGTGTGTACGATGATCAAAAGCACATGCATGTATCTTTCAAACCTAACTACCCACAGCTTGTAGCTCATTTGCCTATCATTTTAATTCTTTTCCATGTAGTTCTACTTGCTTGATGATAAAGGTGACAAACCTCTTCCTAAGCTCCTGTTGCTAAATAATTAGACCTCTCAGCTGCCCTGACAATGTATTGTGTGTTTTCCTACCAGAGCCCTCTTCTATGCAGATTTAGAAATAATGTAAATGTTTTTTTTCCCCAAACTCCTATTCCATGCCACCTCCCCATCCGTGTAGTAGGCCTTAAACCCACTAATATAGAGAGTAATTCAAAGCTACAAGGGTTCTTAAGAATGATGGCCCAAAAGCTCCAGGAACAAAACCTTGCATATTCAATTCCAGAGTCATAACTTTAAAAATTTAATAGCAGAAAAGTAAAATTTAAGGATGGTTTTGGTTTTTTTTTATATAGCAAATACTCAAAATTTCAATCTCAGAGAATTGCTCTAATGAGAAACCAAATAATTAATATAACCTCCATTCTCCACCCCAACCTATAAAGGTGATACCAAATCTAATCACATCATAAATATAAAAATTATTTCCATCTTAGTTAATAAAGGGGGAAAAAAAGAAAGAAAAATATATAAATTGCTGAAAAAAGAATGAGATACTACATTCTTAAATATAAGTGAATATAAGAGTATCAAGCAGCGTATATTACAGGGAAATCCCAACATTGGCCCACTAAGTGTCTATTTGCTTTTCCACAATCCACTTTATTTCACAAGGGATTTGAAGTTATTCAATCCCAAAATTAGAGTCATAATTATTTTAAGATGTAAAAAATCTGACGAAAAAAAGAAAATAACATTGTATATCCAAATTAAACATAAACAATAGAAATCAATAAATTAAAACTCAAGTGATATAGCTGAAATTCTTTCTAACACAATGGAAGCCAGCTTCAAAACACTTTTTCTAATGGAATTTCTAGACTTCTCCAAACCTTTGATGAACTTACATATCTACTTAGATATAAAAAATGGATGTTAAGGCCAGGCGCGGTGGCTCACGCCTGTAATCCTAACACTCTGAAAGGCAGAGGCAGAAGGATTGCTTAGGAGTTCGAGACCAGCATGGTCAAGAGCAAGATCACCATCTCTAATAAAAATAGAAAGAAATTAGCCAGGCATGGTGGTATGCGCCTGTAGTCCCAGCTATTCAGGAAGCAGAGGCAGGAGGATCGCCTAAGCCCAGGAGTTTAAGATGCTGTGAGCTAGGCTGACGCCATGGTACTGTAGCCCAGGCAACAGTGGGAAACTGTGTCTTAATAAAAAAAATAATAATACATATTAAAACAAGTTATTTTCTACCCCTAAGATTTGATAAAGATTAAATATATTCACACACCTGATAGTTAAGGTGGAACAATCAGGTATTTTCATACAGTTCTGGTGAGCATGTACTGATTGTAACCTTCCTAGAAGGCCAGCTGAAAACAGTACCCAAATTTTCATTAGTATACATTCTGATCCAGGAATGATATTTCTAGGCTCATATTCAATGAAAATACTCTACTAATTATAAAAATAGTTAAGTACAAACAAAATGGTCAACAGAAAAAAAGCAGTTGGGAGAATTCCTAAAACATCTAACTTAGGAAGAAGACTATCTACTTAAGTACATCCATAAATGGAGCAGTATGTAGCCATTTAAGCAGTTATACAGGTACACATAGAAAGAGCTCCTTGATATAACTAAAGCAAGTTATCAGCTAGTAGCATATGCAATAGGATTACATGTTTCAGTTCAAATAGGAACCTGTGTATATACTGAAAGAAATGGTAGAAGTCATCATCTAAGTCAGGCTGTTTCATTGATTTAACCATTTTGAATTGCTTTTTTAATTAAAAAAATAAAGCTTATTTATTCGAGGAAAAAAATTCCTATAGTATACAATCTCAATTTATAAGTTTGCTAATATGAATAAACTGGACAATTGTGTAAAATAGAATCTAGTCCTCTTAGTTTAGCAGACAAAAAGTAAATCCCCGAAGTCCTGGAAAAATTATACTCAATAGGGTTAGCACAAGGTATGTGCAGGTGACTGTGTGCACACATGTGTACACACAGTGTATTTTTTTTAAGAGACAGGATCTTGCTCTTTTGCGCTGGCTAGAATGCAGTGGCACAATCATAGCTCTCTGCATCCTCAAACTTCTGGGCTCAAATGATCTTCCCGCCTCAGCCTCCCACCTAGCTGGGACTACAGGCACATACCACCACGTCTGGCTAGTTTTTCTTATTTTTTTGTCTCTACAAAATAATAGGCTCACACTGTGTTGCCCAGGCTGGTCTCAAACCCCCGGCCTCAAGAGGTCCAACCACCTTGGCCTCCCTAAGTGCTGGGATTACATGCGTGGGCAACTGCACCCATACTGTTTTCTGATCTTTGAAGAAAACAAAGAGACAGATCTCGCTCTCACTATGAAATTGCTCAAGAGGTAACTAAAGAAATGTTCTTTATAAAAATTTCATCTTTACTTTCTAATACATAGTCCAGAACCACCTCCTTCGGGTTCAGCCAAAGTAAATCTCAATAAAACAAACAGGAAATACAGGACATTTAAGACTTAAAATTTGATCTTTGTGTAGTTCATAAGCATGATGATAGGGTTTTCACGCCCATGCGTGAGATGTGCCTTCCCCTCAAACTTTGTTTTGATGTTGGCACATCACCCGTCTAACGTGAAAAAGAAAAAAGACTTAAAATTTCACTCAACTACCACAGAATAGTAATGGAATCAGCTAAATGAAACAGAAATATCTAGATTTATCTGTACCATTAAAAGAAAAGAACCTCTTTTAACATTTGGAAATATCAGTTAACATTTGGAAATATTTTGTTCATTCACAGCAATTTCTTTTTTTATAAAGAAGGCAGTTAAGCTTTTCATTCACTTTTAAAATAACTGAGAACCATTCCATACTACATCCATCCACAAGCAATGAGGTAAACAGATTCCCCATATTTTATAAAAACCCAGGAAACTTATCTCTACATGTCAGCAAACAAAAACTATTCAAAATTTTAATTTATCATTTAATATGTTTTCCCAACAAATTCACATATTTGGTGGTTTATCATGTGGATCACTGTTCTCATGTGTAGAATTTTACCCACAGATACTTCAACACTCAAATAGTGAGATAATTTCAGAATGAGCTACCGAATTAGCTAATTTTTATTGCTAAGAAAATTCATTCTGCTTGTTGCACACCAACTAAAAGATACTCATTTTAGTTTTCAGTTTCTCACAGCAATTCATTTCTATAATACCTGTCCCTACTACAGTCTATCCCTAAAAATGAAAACATGACTAAACCTGAACACTGACAAGGAATGCACTAATTGATGTGTTCATCTTTGTACCCTCTCTTAGATGAATATTTATTTGTTATAATCTAATCTGAAAGAAATGGTTTTCTCAACCTTTTTTTTTTTTTTTTTT
>VBSM01003204.1:28975401-28989266 GCA_008086735.1 Cheirogaleus medius | reverse complement strand
AAAAAAAAAAAAGTAAGATAGAATGATGGCTGGCTTAACAGATGTGATAAAGCAAACAGTAAAAAGGTAAATGATACCCAAATGGGTATCCACTGTACAACTCTTTCAACTTTTCTTTACGTTTGACTATTTTCATAATAAAATGTTGGGAAGGGCAGTTTCATCAGATCAGAAAAGGAGCCCTAGAGGAAGGCAAAAAGAAAAGGCATGGGGCTTGGGGTATGAGGAGTGGACATATTAAACAAGAGCTAAAAGAAAGAGATTAAAAAAATCCAAGAGGCCGGGTGTGGTGGCTCACACCTGTAATCCTAGCACTCTCGGAGGCCTTGAGGTCTCTTCTTGAGGAAGATGGCTTGAGCTCAGGAGTGCGAGACCAGCCTGAGCAAGAGCAAGACCCTGTCTCTACTGCAAATAAAAAGAAATTAGCCAATGAGCCAGACAACTAAACATAGAAAAAATTAGCCAGGCGTGGTGGCACATGCCTGTAGGCCCAGCTACCAAAGAGGCTGAGGCAGGAGGATTGCTTGAGCCCAGGAGTTTGAGGTTGCTGTGAGCGAGGCTGATGCCAAGGCACTCTAGCATGGTGACAGAGCAAGGCTCTGTCTCAAAAAAAAAAAAAAAATCCAAGAAAGTGAAATTGAGCACTCATTCACTCACAGCTTAAGTATTACAAGGACTACAAGAATGTCCTTGATTCAAGACATTTCAGACAGAAAACATCTCATGTAGAAATGTCACAGAGATCAAAAAGATAGATAGATCAAGATAGATCAAAAAGCCACGGACTCTGGCTGAAATCTTTCTGGGGGGAAAAAAGTATGAATAAGTAATGGGACAGGGAGGAAAACAGCAACAAATGATGCCTCTAAAGGCAGCAATATTTAAATTTGAAAACTGCCTGAGAATTGTCCCTGAATTGTAAATGTACACAATTTACAAAAACAAAGAAATCCTACCTGCCCCCATTAAAATATTAACAAAAATAAAGCAATCAATGAGTAGACAGAAACTCACTAAAGGATGTAAGCAGAATAGTTATTAATAATAGCATTTTGGCCAGGTACGGCCAGGGCGTGGTGGTTCATGCCTGTAATCCCAGTAAAAGGATTGTTTGAAGATTGAGGCCAGGAGTTCAAAACCAGCCTGAGCAACATACCAGGACACCGGACTCTACAGAATGAAACCTTGTCTTCAATCAATCAATCAATCAAAGCACTTTGCTGTAAGGGACAGTCTGGGGCTTATACATGTTTATATATTTTCACTGTGATACTGCTTCACCCATACATTTCTAACTATAAAGTCACAATTAATATGGTAATATGTAAGATAAATGCCAATCATTAATTTATTCAAACACTTAGGTTTTTTAGCCTAGGTACCATGACTCATATACTCTTTGCATTTCTCTTCAGCAATATAAAACTAGCATATTTATGAAATATAAAGGTTTTTAATTAGGACTTTAAATAATTTTTACCTTTGTAAAATACCCTACCTATCTTAACAAGAAAATTACTTTATTTGATACACAATTCAATACATATTCAATAAACAAAGCCCCAACATAAATCAGAGTATAATAAGGAAGTTATCAGGCTGAATTTTAAGAAGTGAAGAAGTCTGTACAGCTTGGGAAAAAAGAAGAAAAAGCAGGATCAACTGGTAAATTGTACATTAAACAAGATTAGTGCACCCACCCCTATGATAAACATTAGAGGCATGCACCCACCCCTATGATAAACATTAGAGGCATTCACATTTTCAAGTTGAAAAATATCTTGCCAAGAAAAGAACCATTACCAAACCTCTTCCTCTATATCTCTCATCCATTCATAAGGCTTATAATGAGCTAAGCAGCTTTCACAGTGGAAAATGTGCTGACAACTTTTCTAATAAAGCCAAATGTTTTTTACTGAATCTGTCACCCGGAAAAATTTGGAAAATGAAGTAGGATTTTTAAAAATCATCCTTATGCTCAACGAAAGATAAACATTATTAACTTAGTCTAGTATGTTGTATACTATAGGCTAGTAGGCTTTTGTCTTCAATAGTCAACAGTTTTGCTATAATTTTGCATATTTTTCAGTTGATCAGGAACCATGTATTTTCCATGACATTTTATATCATAACTTTCAAATAATACTATAATCACATAATCGTAATTTATGTGGAACATACAATAAGAGTAAAGGTTACCATTTCCTGATCACAACCCCATGTAATTTCTAACTCCTTACAAACATCCTGCAAAGTAACTATCACACTCCATTTTATATTTTTAAAAACTGGACTTTGTATCTCCAAGACACTAGAGAAATACTACTTTAACCAAGTGATAAAACTGATCATTAGTATACAGGACAAACTTATATCCTACACATGATGGTACGATACATTATGAACAGATCATTACTTCTATGGTATTTCTACCAAACATGCATAACCCAATTCTAATCATAAGGAAATACCAAACAAACCCAAATTGGGAAACACCGTACAAAAGAACTGGCCTATATTCTTCAAATGTGTCGATGTAATGAAATTGATGAATAATTCAACATTAAAAGTGACTAAAGAGGCCAGGGGTGGTGGTTCATGCCTGCAATCCTAGCACTCTTGGAGGCCGAGGCAAGCGGATAGTTTGAGCTCAGGAGTTCAAGACCAGCCTGAGCAAGAGTGAGATCCTGTCTCTACTAAAAATAGAAAGAAATTATCTGGACAACTAAAAATATATAGAAAAAATATTAGCCGGACATGGTGACACATGCCCGTAGTCCTAGCTACTCGGGAGGCTGAGGCAAAAGGATAGCTTGAGCCCAGGAGTCTGAGGTTGCTGTGAGCTAGGCTGACGCCATGGCACTCTAGCCCAGGCTACAGAGTGAGACTCTGTCTCAAAAAAATAAAATAAAATAAAATGAATTATTAAAAAAAACCCCAAAAAACAGGTTATCGTGGAACATCTCTACCATTAGACCATTTGACATTTAGAATGCCATTAACAATGCCCAACATGGTGGTGGATGCCTATAATCCCATCACTTTGGAAGGCCAAAAAGAGACAGGATCACCTGAGGTCAGTTCTCAGTTCCCAGGCTGGGAAACATAGCAAGAACCCATCTATACAAAAAAATTTAAAAATTAGCCAGGCACTGTAGCCTGTAGACCCAGCTACTACTCAGGAAGCTGAGGCAGAGGGATCACTTGAGCTCAAGAGTTTAAGGTTGCTGGGAGCAAAAGACCCAGGGGGAAACCATAAGTCACAACCCTCAGGGAAAAAGGGAGTCCTTCTGCCACGAGTCTGAAGAATTTGATTCTCTGGAAATCAGCCTGAGACTTTGCAGTGGGCATGGGGGTTATACAAACAGTTTACATTTCTAAATTTCATTTGGCCCTCCTTCAAAAGCTCATACAAACAGGCCGGGCGTGGTGGCTCACGCATGTAATCCTAGCACTCCGGGAGGCCGAGGCTGGAGGATCGCTCAAGGTCAGGAGTTCGAAACCAGCCTGAGCAAGAGCGAGACCCTGTCTCCACTAAAAATAGAAAGAAATTAATTGGCCAATGAAAAATATATATAAAAAAAAAAATTAGCCAGGTATGGTGGCGCATGCCTGTAGCCCCAGGTACTCGGGAGGCTGAGGCAGAAGGATCACTTGAGCCCAGGAGTTTGAGGTTGCTGTGAGGTAGGCTGAAGGCATGGCACTCTAGCCCAGGCAACAGAGTGAGACTGTCTCAAAAAAAAAGCCAGATCTCTAGGCCATAAGAAAAAAAATTTTTTTTTTTAAATATATATACATGACATATAGAATGCTTAATGTCACACCAGGTACTGTGCTTAGCACTTTACTTGAATTATCTCACTTCATTTAAAATAATAATATAAACAAACTGAGGAGGGGATATTTAACATAAAAACTTTATACAGGCTGGGTGTGGTGGCTCACGCCTGTAATCCTAGCACTCTGGGAGGCCGAGGCAGGTGGATCGTTTGATCTCAGGAGTTCGAGACCAGCCTGAGCAAGAGCAAGACCCCCATCTCTACTAAAAATAGAAAGGAATTAGCTGGACAACTAAAAGCAACAGAGAAAAAATTAGCCAGGCATGGTGGCGCATGCCTGTAGTCCCAGCTACTCGGAGGCTGAGGCAGAAAGATTGCTTGAGCCCAGAAATTTGAGGTTGTTGTGCGTTAGGCTGATGCCACAGCACTCTAGCCTGGGCAACAGAGGAAGACTCTGACTCAAAAAAGAAAAAGTTCAGGATAAACTAGTTCTCATGGAAAAATATCCAACTGTACCTGAATCAATAATATTATTTCTTTCCTCGGCCGGGTGCGGTGGCTCACGCCTATAATCCTAGCACACTCTGAGAGGCTGAGGCCAGAGGATCGTTGGAGCTCAGGAGTTCGAGACCAGCCTGAGCAAGAGCGAGACCCCGTCTCTACTAAAAACAGAAAGAAATAAGCTGGACAACGAAAAATATATAGAAAAAAATGAGCCGGGCATGGTGGCACATGCCTGTAGTCCCAGCTACTCTGGAGGCTGAGGCTGTAGGACTGCTTGAGCCCAGGAGTTTGAGGTTTCTGTGAGCTAGGCTGACGCCACGGCACTCACTGTAGCCGGGCAACAGAGTGAGACTCTGGCTCCAAAAAAAAAAAAATTATTATTTCTTGCCTCTTTATTAACTACCTACTTTTTAAACACAAGGTCCAAAACTTTGAGGTTTCCTTCAAAGGACAACCTTAAATCATGTGTTCTCCCCCTTCATTTCCTTAATTCTAAACAATGCAAACAAGAGTTACACAAAAACTTACCTGTACCACTTGTTTCTGTGGTTGTATTGCTTGTGTTGCAGAAATCTGTGTTTTATCCCGAGCACCTCGGCAACGGTCACCACTCACTGAAGTCATCATATACAGCATATACAAAATAACGTATGTACAAAATAGAAAATCTGCAAGAAAATAGGGATAGTAAGCAAAATCTCCAAATCATAGTATTAGGCAAGCATATACATAATTCAGGGGAAAGGAGGACACGAGATAAAAGACAAAAGCTCTCTGGAATACAAATTCTCAAGAAGCAGCCCCTTAGGATTTTAAATTTTGCTGATAGCTCTTTTTTCTCTTCTTTAGAAACAGGGTCTCACTGTGTTGCCCAGGCTGGAGTGTAGTGGGGCCATCATATTTCACTGTAGCCTTGAACTCCTGGGCTCAACTGATCCTCCCAACTTGGCCCCCTGAGTAGCTGGACTATAGGCTCACGCCACCACATCTGGCTAATTTTTTAAAAAAATTTTATAGAGACAGGGTCTCACTATGCTGCCCAAGCTGGTCTCAAACTCCTAGGCTCAAGCAACCCTCCCACTTCAGCCTCCCAAAATGCTGGGATTACAAGCATGAGCCACCACACTTGGCCTGCTGGTGGTTCTTAAACCAATTTTATTAAAGCAATCTAATTAAGTCTATTGTTTATGATCTTAGCAATTCTAAACAAAAATCTCAAGTACCATCTATTTTCCTCAGCAACCATTTTATCACTATATGTAGTTACTGCTACATGTTAGTTCTAACTGACTCTTCCTGCCTACAGTTGGTATTTGAACCCAAAGACGACATTACATACAGCCAGGATATTTCCTGGCCCTAACCCAATTTAAAATGTGGTGTCAATAAACAAGCTATACTTAAAGGCAAATACCAGGAAACAACAAATCTTCCAAGGAGACAAAAATAATTGTACATATAATTTTCTTTCATTTATTTAACAAATATTTATTGAATACCTACCAAATACCATGCATACAACTAAATATGTCATCAAAACAAGATTATGAGCTGGGCACAATGACATGTGCCTGTAGTCTTGGCTACCTGAGAGGCTGAGGTGGAAGGACTGTTTTGTTTTGGTTTTTTTTCTGAGACAGAGTCTCACTCTGTTACCCAGGCTACAGTGCCTTGGCATCAGCCTAGCTCACAGCAACCTCAAACTCCTGGGCTCAAGTAATCCTTCTGCCTCAGCCTCCCGAGTAGCTGGGACCACAGGCATGTGCCACCATGCCCCCAGCTAATTTTTTTTATATATATATTTTTAGTTGGCCAATTAATTTCTTTCTACTTTTAGAAGAGATGGGGTCTCGCTCTTGCTCAGGCTGGTCTTGAACTCCTGAGCTCAAACAATCCGCCTGCCTCGGCCTCCCAGAGTGCTAGGATTATAGGCATGAGCCACCGCGCCAGCCTGGGAGGACTGGGAGTTTGAGACCAGCCTGAGCAATATAAGGAGATTATATCTCAAAATTTCACACTTATTAGGGATAACTATTATGCTTTTTTAGTTTAGTTTTAAAAACATAGAAAGTGTTGGCAAAGATGTGTAAAAACTGGAACCCTCATGCACTGCTGATGGGAATGTTAAATTGTGCAGCCACTACATAAAGCAGTACTGCACTCCCTCAAACACTTGAAAATAGAATTAGCATATGATCCTGCAATTTCACTTCTGGGTATATACCAAAAAGAAAGGAAAGCAGGGTCTCAAAGAGATTTATACTTCCAGGTACACAGCAGCATTAGTCTCAACAGTCAAAAGGTGGCTGAAACCAAGTGTCCATTAATGAATGAACAGATAAGCAAAATGGACGAACCTTGAGGACATTATGGAAAGTGAAATAAGCTAGTCGCAAAAGAACAAATACTGTATGACTCTACTTATATGAATTACTGAGAAGAGTCAAATTCAGAGACAAGTAGTAGAATGGTGATTACTACAGGTGAGAGGGAGGGAAGAGAATGGAGAGTTGTAGTTTCATAGTTATGGACATTCTGTCTGAAAAGATAAAAAAGTTCTGAACATGGATGGTGGTGATGGTTTTACAATAATTTGTCTTACTTAATGCCACAGAATTCTATACTTAAAAATGGTTAAAATGGTAAATTTTATGTTATGTACATTTTACTGCAATGAAAAAAAAACAGTGCAGTAATGCCTAACGGTTTAATTTCCAACATGGAATTTTACACTCGACAAATATACCTATAAATTTGAAGATAGAAACAAGTTGTTTTTACAGATGCAATATCTCATAAACTCTCTCAGGAAGCTCCTGGCATAAACAAAACAAAAATGAAAGCAAAAGAGGAAACCAATAAAGAAGCTGCCATGCACAACTGACACCATGAACTACCTACCAAAATCTATTCATGACATACTATTTCTTTCTTGTTGTCCTCTTGTGGAAATGGCAAAAAGCCAAATACTCCATTTCCCAGCCTCCCTTGTAGCTTGGGAAGGCCATAGGCCACTTTTCTGGAAATTCGTCTGAATATTCAGAGTACTTTTACTCACAATCACCAATATTTAGTAATAACCCAAATGTCCTTCAACAGTGGAACAGATAAACTGCAGCATAGCCATATAATGGAAAATCACTCAGCAATAAAAAGGAATCAGCAATTGATAAATGCAGCAACATGGGCAAAGCATGGTGGCTCATGCTTGTAATCCTAGCACTCTGGGAGGCTGAGATGGGAAGATTACTTGAGGCCAGAACTTCAACACCAGCTTGAGCCAGAGTGAGATCTCATTTCTTTTAAAAATAGAAAAAATGTTTGCTTCCTGAATCCTAGTAAAAGAAAATGAAAAATACAAGTATTAAAATAAAAAAAGAGAGAAAAATAATTAAAAGATAAATATAATTTAAAAAATTTAAAATAAACAAATTTAAAAAAATAGAAAAAATGAGCCCAATGTGGCGGCACATGCCTGTGGTCCCAGCTACTCAGGAGGATGAAGCAAGAGGATCACTTGAGCCCAGGAGTTTGAGGTTGCAGTGAGCTGTGATGATGCCACTAGCCTGGGTGACAGAGCAAGACTCTGTCTTACCAAAAAAAAAAAAAAAGAAAATGCTGTCTATGACATTCGGGAAAAGATAAAACTACAAGGATGGAAAACAGATCGGTGGCTGACAGGGACTGGGGGATAACAAACAGATCCAACCTAAGAGAAAAGGAATTCCCTCAAATGATGATGAAGAGAGATCAAGATGATATAATAAGCAGTGGGCCTCAGCATGGTGGCTGACACCTGGAATCCCAGCACTTTTGGGAGGCTGAGTTGGGAGGATTTCTTGAGGCGAGGAGAAGGTCAAGACCATCCTGGACAACACAGTAAGACTCACCTCTACAAAAAGATTAAAAAATTAGCCAGCATGGTAATATGTCCCTGTAGTCCTATTTACTTATGAGGCTGGGGAGGGAAGATTGCCTGAGCCAAGTAGCTCAAGGCTGGGGGGTGGGAAAGGAGAAATGATAGCTGTGCAAGAGGCCTATAGAGAAATCAAATCTAATTGGAGGTCAAGGGAGGGCTACTAAAAAGATGCCTCCAAGAAAAAGCTGAGGATAAAGTTTCTGACCACCCAAATAGGTTATTGTACACATATAAAAGAAAGTATCAGTGATAGGTACATGGAAATCCAAGCAACTGAGAGAAAGATAATTGTTAAGTCCATAAAAAGGCAAAAATATGTCTATTCATGGCTCAGCTATGAATAACATTTATGTGATTATATTGTAATAATACAAACAGTGAATACTTATCTACCCAAAAATTGTGACATAACGAAACTAGGAGGACAAAAGAGAAATATAAATATAAAATGGGGGAAAAAAGGAAACTATAGTATGAACGTGTTATTTAGGAACATGGACATAAATAGAAGAAACACTGAAGAATTGAATCTAACTGCCTCTAGAGAGTGAGATTCAAGAATAAGTCAGAATAGGGTAGGGGATTTCTGTGTACATATAGAACCAGTTTTTTTAAATTTTTTAAATTTAAATTTACCATGTTAATTAAGCACCAAGATAAATGTTTTATATACATTACTACCTGTAATCCTCAACCACCATTCTATAGAATAAGGCCTAATATCCAAAAGTAAATCTTACAAAGGTTCTACATAGTCCAGTAACACATAACATAATGAGTCCTAATCTGCTTACTTCCTGGGGTATAAATCCTACAAATCAAATTAGGTACTAAATTATGAAATAACTGTTGCCTTCATAATCCTAAACTAGCAAAAGTGTGGCAGTGCCCAGGATAGAAGACAGAACAATTACCAAAAACAAGCCACGTAGCACTCAGCTATAGACAATGCAGTCTCCAAAAGCACAAGACCTCTGGCTACGGACACACTATAATTTACAGCCCACCAACAGCATATCTCCCTTTTATTAACAGTCATATACTCAGAAAAATTGCAATGTTGAACAACATGAACATTTAAAATAACATGGAAGGCTTTTTAATTATATTTTTAAGAACGTTATATTATGGCTTGAATCAAATATTCATTAGAATTCTGCAATAGAGGAAACTGGTGACCCCTACACACTTATGATTTTGGTACAGTGAAAAAGCCAAGGTGAGAGAGGAAAAGAAAATGCAAACTATTATTTGTAAGAGGCAGTAGCTAGAACGGGATACAGAGCATCAATGTAGAATTTTGCAAAGATGAGCCCAGTAGCTCATGAGCAAGTCTAATACCCTATAAGCCCCAGGAGAACAGCAACTGTATCTATCCTGTAACCTTTGTTCTTCCAGGGTCTAACACAGGATAGGTGCTTAACTTAGTATACATTTACTAAACAAAAGAAAGAAAAGTGATCCCTCTTTTGAGTCCAGCAGAATGAAAAGGATTGCAGCTAGTTTTAGATCAGGAAAGACAAGTCAACAGAGTTTACTATCTCAAATCTTTACTTTTTCAGTAAAATACATAAAAACATCTGCACAGAATGAATAGTAAATGAGTTGGGGGGGCAGGGGCTTAATATAAGAAAATGGCAAAGGTATGTAACAGTTACTATGTGAATGAAAGGAACATGACCAAAAACAAGTAAAAGTGGCCAGGTGCAGTGGCCCATGTCTGTAATCCCAGCACTCAGGGAGGCTGAGGCAGGAGGCTCACCTGAAACCAGGAGTTTGAGACCTTCCTGGGCAATGTGGACACCAGTCTCTACAAAAATAACAGTTACTCAGGCATGGTGGTGCGGGCCTGTAAGTTCTTGCTACTAGGGAGGCTGCAGTGGGAGGATCACCTAAGCCTAGGAGTTCAAGGCTGCGGTGAGCTGTGATTGTGCCTCTGCACTCTAGCATGGGCAAGAGTGAGACTCTGACTCTTAAAAAAAGAGAAAAAGCATAGCACATAGTTTGGAACATCAGCATTACTATATATAGACATACAGATACAAAAAGTATAGCACACACAATTCTGTACCATATATAATATTTGAAAATGATGTTACTAATTTATGTATTTACTATATAATTTTTTTTTTTTGAGACAGAGTCTCACTCTGTTGCCCAGGCTAGAGTGTCGTGGCGCCAGCCTAGCTCACAGCAACCTCAAACTCTTGGGCTCAAGCAATCCTCCTGCCTCAGCCTCCCGAGTAGCCGGAACTACAGGCATGCACCACCACGCCCAGGAATTTTTTCTATATATTTTTTAGCTGGCCAATTAATTTCTTTCTATTTTTAGCAGAGATGGGGTCTCGCTCTTGCTCAGGCTGGTCTTGAACTCCTGAGCTCAAATGATCCGCCCACCTCGGCCTCCCAGAGTGCTAGGATTACAGGCATGAGCCACCGCACAGGGCCCAAAAATAAAATTTAAAAAATTAACCCAGCATGGTGACCCCTGCCTGTAGTCTCAGCTACTCAGGAGGCTGAGGCAGCAGATCACCTGAGTCCAGGAGTTAGAGGCTGCCGTGAGCTATGATGATGCCATTGCACTCCAGCCTGAGCAACAGAACAAAGACCCTGTCTCTGAAAAGATAGAAAAAAAACAAACTATGAAGCATTATACAAATGTAAGACATATTTGTATTTCTGATATAAAGAGATCTATTTGATTATTTCTAAAATGACCTTCAGTACTAATACTTTGTAATTCTACCTTATGTGTCTAAAGTTAAACGTTCAATCAAAACCTGCCTGGTTGAGTCATACTCCTAGGGTAAAACCTTAAAAATAAAATCATCAGTAGTTTACTTCCAGATTACCAAACAGTTCTGTTGATTGAATTATCTGACTCTTTTCCCACTCATCTTTTGAATTGTTTATTCCTCAGTGCCCCATTAATGAAAATAATCTAAATACACTCACAAAATGACATTCTCCTTCTAGGAGTGCCATCTGGTGATGAAAATCTGCATGTACAAAAGGAACATACTTAAGTCGAATGGATGCTACAACTGAACTTTTAATTTACAAAAAACAACTTTTAATCTTCACATCCTCAAAATTACAACCAAACATTATTTTGGTGTAATGTACATGAATCCTCACTTGTCAATGAGGAAAACCATAAACTCTTTGTTATGTTTCAAACTATTAAAATTTTACTAGTTCACTGTTCTCCAATCAATTCTTAATATAAAATATTCCATAATGAATATGTAATTAGGCTATAAATAATGGCCCCATTTTCATGGTTAAACTACAATAACTGCTTTGTGAAACATGAAAAGAACATTGCTCACTTTATGTTAAAGTATTATTTAGAAATAACACTTTTTCTCTTTTAATTAAGGTTTACTGCTCTGGGTTATATATTTGTAAATTGTTACTATAAAAGGCCCTTGGCTTAAAAATTACAAACATAGGCCGGGCATGGTGGCTCACGCCTGTAATCCTAGCACTCTGGGAGGCTGAGGGCAGGCGGATCGCTCAAGGTCAGGAGTTTGAAACCAGCCTGAGCAAGAGCAAGACCTCATCTCTACTAAAAATAGAAAGAAATTAATTGGCCAACTAAAAATATATAGAAAAAATTAGCCAGGCATGGTGGCACATGCCTGTAGTCCGAGCTACTTGGGAGGCTGAGGCAGGAGGATCACTTGAGCCCAGGAATTTGAGGTTGCTGTGAGCTAGGCTGATGCCACGACACTCTAGCCAGGGCAAAAGAGTGAGACTCTGTCTCAAAAAAAAAAAAATTGCAAACATTCCTTTAAAAAAAAAAATTAAATAATAATAATTTTCCCAGAACATGCAAAGATGAATGATTAAACAAATTCAGACTAGCTTGTTTTCTGTCAGTTATGGCTCTCCCATACTAACACAAATGTCAGAATAGCTGATTTTCTATTCATAAAGAAGGTCTCAATGTTTCATCTCTGGCAACAAAATGTCCAGAGAAGAAACTGAAGTTTTGTAGAATAAACAAAGGGGGTGGGGAGGGGTAACTAAAATCCTCTGGAAAAACAGAGCTCAAAAAATATATAAACAGAATGCATAATTCAATAATAAAATTCTCTTATATTAGTTTTACATAAAACTTCTGAAAACAGTGAATTCTTAAATCAAGGTAAAAGCGTAAATTAGCAAAATAATCAACACCCTTAAAAACTGCTACCACCAAGCTGGGCACGGTGGTGCACACCTGTAGTACCAGCTACTCAGGAGGCTGAGGCGGAAGGATCGCTTGACCCCAGGAGTTCGGAGGCCAGCCTGAGCAACAGAGAGACTCCATGTCTTTAAAAAAGAAAAAAAAAAATCTAAGATTTTTTTTTTCCACTAAATTGTGAAAATGACTAGGGCATGGAAACTAAACTATAAAAATCAACACCTTCGACTCATATACTGTCATGAGGAAATTCTATGTCCTCTTTTTCTAGAAACAGAGCTGTTATGTGTAATAAATAGGAAGGCTTATGCAACAAGTATCCAGTTGCCAGATCATAGGAATTCAGTTTACACTTGTGTTCCATCCCCACTCTATCACTCTCCACCCCACAAGAGTTCTACTACACCCTGGAAGAGGTTCCAAGAGAATGCTTAGAATAGAAACAGACAAGAGCAAGAGATTCTAAAAATAATCCAGTAGAAACTCAAACATACATATTTCAGGTTCTTGAGCTGCAAGAAGAAGCACCAGGTTATTTCAATCTATCCAACCAAATTTTAAAACCCATATTTACCTCACCTTATTCAAAGTCAATTTAGGATGTAATGTATTTTAACAAAGGTAAGAACTGATGCTGCATTTTTTAACTTCTTCAAAACAAAATCAGCAAAATACCACATAAAGCTTCCTAGATTAAAGTGCAAAAATGGTCTAAATTAATTGTAATATAAGGAAAGTAAACCAGCAGAATAAACAAACTTGATCAAACTAAATAAAGATTCTCTAAAAGTCTAAAATCCTGTTTTTTTTCAAGGACTCTTTTGAGATAAGATACCTCAGTGAAACAGCTGCCTTTTTAAGCGATCTCATTTTAAGAAGGAACTGAAAATAGTTGACTTAACAGCGCCTGTAATTCTGCTAAAACTTATATAAGCAAATAACACAAATACATCATTGGGACCCTAACTTTAAGGCATTAAAAAAAAGCACTGTTGGGTAAAACTTATCTAAAAATCTTGTCATATCATACCCTAAAAGAAAAACAAGGACAGATTCCATCATTCTGAAAAGTTACAGAATGTTTGTTAACAACATGCTGTGAATAAGGAAAATTTCAATAGCAAATTAATAAAATTTTGAACAGATCATTAAATCTCAAATTACAGACACATACCGCACTTATTCACGATAGCATCACCAAGTGTCAAGATCAGAAGATACCTCCAAAACCATGATGTTGACACCTTTATGTAGAGTATCTCAGCTAATGTGTAAAATTAATTTACATTCCAGGAACAGCAAAATGTATGGATTTTCCCCCAAAACTGTATATAATTAATCTAGACATCATGAATTACTTACTGGGCTAAGGGTTAAACCACTAAAAATAGGGTACACAATTTATATTCAAAAAGCCAGGTCTCGGCCGGGCGCGGTGGCTCACGCCTGTAATCCTAGCACTCTGGGAGGC
>VBSM01003204.1:28829266-28850562 GCA_008086735.1 Cheirogaleus medius | reverse complement strand
GCCCGGCCAGTAACTTTTTTTTTTAATAACAGCTCTATTGAGATATAGTTCACATGCCATGAAATTCACCCTTTTGAGGTATACAGTTCAGTGGTTTTTAGTATGTTCACAGAGTTGTGTAACTGTCATTACTATCTAATTCCTGAACATTTTCATCACCCCAAAAAGAAACCCAGCACCCATTAAAAGTCACTCTACATTCTCCCCTCCCTGCCAGCCTCTGGCAACTACTAGTCTACTGTCTCTATGGGTTTGCCTATTCTGGCCATACCATGTAATTAGAATCCTACAGTATGTATATAGCCTTTGTGACTGGCTTATTTCACTTATCATAATGTTTTCAAAGTTTATCCATGTTGTATGAATGAAGTGTTAGTACTTCATTTTTATGGGCCAAATAATATTCTGTTGTATGGGTATACCACATTTTGTTTATTCATTCATCAGTTGACAGACATTTTGGTAGTTTCCACTTTTTTGGTTATTGTGAATAATGATGCTATGAACATCTGTATAAAGAGCTTTGTGTGGACATATATTTTCAGTTTTCTTGGGTATATGCATAGGAGTACATATACTGGGTCAGATGGTAACTCTATGTTTAACATTTTGAGTAACGGCCAAACTGTTTTCCAAAATGTCTATACCATTTTACAATCCCAGCAGCACTGCACAAGGGTTCCAGTGTATCCACATCTTGCCAACTCTTGTTATTAACTCTTTTTGATTATATACATGCTTGTGGGTGTGAAGTTGTCTCTGGTTGTGGTTTTGATTTGCATTTCCCTAATGACTAATGATGTCAAGCATCTTAAGGGTTTTTGAATACTGAGTTGATATTCTTTTTGTGTATAGATACTTCATTGAGCCAGAAGAGAGACAGATTTACCTTATAAAGTTCTTTCTTGTCCTGTTTGCCTGAGAATTTTTTTATTGGTAACAATTAATAGTCATTAAATACCTCTCTGTGTGCATGATGCTATTAGCAATATGATTCAGAAACACCCCTGTCTTGTTTCTTATATCATTGACTGCTTTATTGGTGCATTCAGAAAACTTGTTTGGAATCCCAGATATTGCTGATTTAGGCTTTGCTGGGAATTTCCTATTTGATTAGTCTGAAACACTGAGAAATGCTTGGAATTGTGCTCACTATGCTTATAGCACCCACTGATAACAAAAAAGATCAGACTATGGGGTCAATTTCCATGTGGGCCATTTGAAATATTTTTGTTCTCTAATTACACAAAGCAGCCTTAAACTTTGACTACCTTGGGGTCTCCATGGGGTATTAGGCTGTGGTATTCCTGCTGGTCCCTTTCCTACCCAGAGAATAGTTAGACCTAGAGTCCTAGACAGATGGCTTGAAGCTTCCTATATATAACTTTGTCATATTTGCCCCTTGCATGACAATACAAACTTGATTTTTCAGCTAAAATTTCTTTAAAGCCAGCCAGGAAAACATGCCTAGCCCTTGCGTCTAGGATCCAGAAAGCTTCCATTGAATGTGGCGGTGGTAGCCACAATGGTGTGGGGTAGCCTTTAGTGTACATGGTTTAAAACAGCCTCTGGTATCACTCATACATGGGCTGGAATTGCCATGTAGTAGTTTTGTAATCTTAGATTTCTTAAACTCTCTAAACTAAACTTCCATTTCCTCATCTGTAAAATGGGGCCAATTAGCTTTTTTAAAAAAAATTATTATTTTATCTTTTTATTTTTTGAAGGGGTTGAGGGTTGTGAGGAAAGGTGTTCAGTTGCCTTGTTTTTTTTTTTGTTGAGACAGAGCCTCACTCTGCCCCCCTGGGTAGAGTGCAGTGAGAGTGGCATCATTGTAGCTCACGGTACCCTCTAACTCCAGACTCTAAGCAGTTCTCCCACCCCAGCCTCCCAGAGTATTGGGATTATAAGCATGAGCCACCATGCCTGGCCGGGCCAATTAGCTTTTAAGGTCGTTACAAGGATAAATAAAATAACATATTTATAATGCTTACTCTGGTTCATGGTACTCCATAAATGCTAAATGATGTGAATATTTATTATTGTACTCTCAAACCACATTCTTATTTTTTTATTTAATATTTATGCTTTTTTCCCCACCCTGTATGTTTTTCTCTGTGTTCCAAGTATTCTACATTACTTTGGTCATTAAAAAACAAAAGCTCAGCAAAGCTTTGCTAGAAAAGGAAAGAAATTTCCAATTGTTCTTTGAGTAAAACTTCAGACAACTGTGTTTATAGGCTGTATGTAGGAAGTTGGTTATAGCCTCAGTTTTTATTGGGGGAAACCAGGTGCAAAATTGGATGTCCTCCATAGTTAGAAGCAGCAGTCTTTCTTACTGTTCAGTGGTAGAAAGGAAGCATAGTGATCTGCCATGTATCTTTCTGGGGCACAGCAACTGGCTTAGGGATTTAAATTAACTTCTTGATGTGTGCATTTCGAGGCTTCTCTTGTGTTGTTTGAAGCTGAAAGGCTTATGCTTGTCTCAGAATATTAAACTGCTTTTCTGTCTTCTCCCCTTCTTTTTTTTTGAACCTTAATGTGTCTCCAACCTTGGACATGCACACATTGTTTAACTCTGGTGCTTTAGAGTAAAAGCCAAAGATTTTGTTTTTTCCTGTCCTATGTGAATTTCACTTTATACAATAGATTTATTTCTTTTAAGTGTGCAAATGAAATTCTTATAAATTGTGCTATAGTTTAAGGTATTTAAGGAACCATGAAGTGAATTTTTGTGCAATTTGCTCTGTAAAATTTTAATCTGAATGTGTCTAGATTTCTTAAGAAGTTTTCCTGCATTTTGAGTACAACCTGTTCATTACAATCTAATAGATAGTGGTTTAAGAGCTTAATCTCTGTAGTCAAACTGCCTGGGTTCAAATCCACGCTTTCCCTCTTACTAGCTCTATGACCCTGGGTATAGCCCCTGTAAAATAGGGATAGCAATAGTTACTTTAAAGGGTTGTTGAGAAAATCTAGAGTTAATACATAGTGTCTAGGATCATGCATGGCATATTGTGTTTCTTAAATGTTAAGGTCTGTTATTACTGAACTTGGGGATCTGTTTAGGACAGTATGCTAGATAGTAAGAGACCCAAAGAGGGTTAGCTGCCTACAAGAGGCTTCTAATATTGGTGGGTAGTGTTAAAGATGAAAGCTACATGTGATCACATGTGCTCAGTATCAAATGACTGATAGAGACAAATGTTGTAGGAGTTTAGAAGAGGGAATGGGCCATCAAGAAAACTTCAGAGAGGTGGTAGTTGAACTCTGACTGAGCCACCAGTGAAGAATTCTGGGAAGAGGAATAGCATGAGGGGAGAGCAGCAAGGGAACGGGCAGGTACATTTGGTCCGGTATGTAGGATTAGGTGGGAATTCTTTCTAGTTAATTTTTAGAAGTGATCTGGAAGCTTAGTTTGGTTAAATCTCACAAGGACATTGGAAACCTCACTCTCCCTGAGTAGGGATCATTGCCACACGCCTTGCCCAGTTCTCTTCTTGTACAAGAGTGAGGAAGCAGTGAATTGGGTGAGGGAAGGGTGGCCACCTGGGTTTACACCTCCTTTTTCTGCTATATCTTTGCAGTATGACTTCTCCTTGGAAAAGAAGACCATCGAGTGGGCTGAAGATATTAAGACAATCCAAGAAGCCCAGCGGGAAGCAGAGCGCAAGGCTGAGGAAGCAGAAGCTAAAGTGAATTCTAAGAGTGGCCCAGAGGGTGATAGCAAAATGAGCTTTTCCAAGACTCACAGTACAGCCACAATGCCGCCTCCGATTAACCCCATCCTTGCCAGCTTACAGCACAACAGCATCCTCACTCCAACTCGGGTCAGCAGTAGTGCCACGAAACAGAAAGTTCTCAGCCCACCCCACACAAAGGCAGATTTCAATCCTGCTGACTTTGAGTGTGAAGAAGACCCATTTGATAATCTGGAGTTAAAAACTATTGACGAGAAGGAAGAGCTGAGAAACATTCTGGTAGGAACCACTGGACCCATTATGGCTCAGTTATTGGACAATAACTTGCCCAGAGGAGGCTCTGGGTCTGTGTTACAGGATGAGGAGGTCCTGGCGTCCTTGGAGCGGGTGACCCTAGATTTCAAGCCTCTTCATAAACCCAATGGCTTTATAACCTTACCACAGTTGGGCAACTGTGAAAAGATGTCGCTGTCTTCCAAAGTGTCCCTTCCCCCTATCCCTGCAGTAAGCAATATCAAATCCCTGTCCTTCCCCAAACTTGACTCTGATGACAGCAATCAGAAGACAGCCAAGCTGGCAAGCACTTTCCATAGCACATCCTGCCTCCGCAATGGCACGTTCCAGAATTCCCTAAAGCCTTCCACCCAAAGCAGTGCCAGTGAGCTCAATGGGCATCATACTCTTGGGCTTTCAGCTTTGAACTTGGACAGTGGCACAGAGATGCCAACCCTGACATCCTCCCAGATGCCTTCCCTCTCTGTTTTGTCTATGTGCACAGAAGAATCATCACCTCCAAATACAGGTCCCACAGTAAGTCTTCTAAATCCCCCCTAAATTAGAGTTCCAAAGATTTCTAAATTCTACCTAGCAGTTGCCTCCTTCATGTTCTTTTCAAGGTTTAGGGCACGATGGGGCATGGCAGATTGATGGTTATGTAAGTAGATGTAATTCTGCTTGTTTTCCTGAAGAGACAAGGATTATGAGTTTTGAACCAAGCCTGGTTAATGTTTGCTTATTCCTGTATCTTTTTTGGTCTTTTCTTTTGTAAAGATATGATACATGTCATGTGGATGGTGTTTCCTGGTGTTTCACTTAGTTTTTTTCTGTGCTGCCATGTCTTGTGTTTGTTTTATTAATGGCTTTCTTTATACCTTTTTTTTTTTTTTTTTTTTTTTTGAGACAGAGTCTCACTCTGTTGCCCAGGCTAGAGTGAGTGCCGTGGCGTCAGCCTAGCTCACAGCAACCTCAAACTCCTGGGCTCAAGCGATCCTTCTGCCTCAGCCTCCCAAGTAGCTGGGACTACAGGCATGTGCCACCATGCCCGGCTAATTTTTTTTTCTATATATTTTTAGTTGTCCAATTAATTTCTTTCTATTTTTAATAGAGACGGGGGTCTCACTCTTGCTCAGGCTGATTTCAAACTCCTGACCTCGAGCTATCCGCCCGCCTCGGCCTCCTAGAGTGCTAGGATTACAGGCGTGAGCCACCGCCCCTGGCCTCTTTATACCTTTTTACTTTTTTCTATTACCTTCATTTTCTTTTTAGCTTGCTTGGTGCTCTTTATAATATCCTTCTCCCAGCTTCCCTGTTCCCATCTTATTCTGCTCTGAAGTATGGTTCTTTTTTATTATAGTTTGGCTAAGTTAGGGTTACATTCTTCATACTGGGTGGTGCCTTAGTAACTGGGAGATAATTTGTATTGGATCTTGAAGCATAAGGTGGAAATTTGTTGTTTTTAATCTGCAGATTTTAATCATGTGGTCTTTGCTTTTTCACTGTTAAGAATTGTGCTGCTTTCTTCCAAGGGAGGGAGGAGAGAAAGTAGTACTTGGGAACTCAGATTTAATGTAGAGGATGGATTGTTAAAAGAATTGCAACTTGTATCCTGAAGAAAATCTGATTTGTCATACAAAAAATGTTGCAGATGCAGTGAGGTTCTTTTATGTGTCACAGAGTATAGGTTTAGCTCTTGATGTAGTAGTTTTCAGCAGCACAGAACAACACATCATTGCATTCTAGAATAGAAATCATAGAGAAGTCCAAGAATCTTTTGCTATACCAGGTTATAGATTTTTTTAAATGACAAAGTACATCAAGAGACTATTTAGAGCCTGAAAGGAGCCTAATTGTATTGGGGGGATATCTATCAGAGACCGTACAAGCCTGCTATTAGCTGGTTAAAAAGATGAAATCTTGGCCTGCTTTACAAGTGTAAGGTCCCAGCAGTAGCATTCTTGCTAAAAGATCATCTGTGTGACTGTTTCCGTTGTTGGAAAGCTCACAGCTCTTGTAAACTTCCATGGACCTTGGCCCAGATAAACGTGATAGAGTGCAGCACAGCAGTATTATCTCCTTGGAGTGGGCTTCTTAATTCTTCCTGGTCATTTGTTGGGCTTGGGTCAGCACTGTACTCCTCTTTGTGATTGTGTGCTTTAGAGAAATTAAAAAGCACCTGGGAAAAGATCAGAGATCCTCAGCTAACACTACTCAACCCTCATTTAAAGTTTGATTGAATTTAATCATTTAGAGACCAAAGCCAATAAACTAATAGCAGATATCTTTCTCAAACCAGAACACTTGTCATTCTTTGACTAACTGATTGTGGAGATTCTTTCTGGCCCGTTCATCTCAGAATAGGAAGGGCCCTACTTTTTGCTGGCTTGAGAATTTGCTACTTTCAATGGGCAGGTATAAACAGAGCTGAAGCTCTGTTGTTTTTCTAAGGAAGTCATGATCCTATCCCCAGGGAGCAAATCCTGGTTTCCATTCTGGCCCTCTATCTTTGTATAAGTCTTTGAGGCCCATAGTGAGAATCTTTCCCAGTGAGAAGCATTTCTCTCCAGGATAGCTAGTGACTGAGGCAGGGGTGGTGGTGGTGGTCATCTGGGCTGTATACACCCTTCATATAGGAACGCACAGGGAAGCATTCCTGGAATTTGATTTTTTGTTGACTGTTTTAGGCCCAGTGTTTGGGTCTCATTTTTCAGATTTTGATTCCGTGTTTTACTATTTATTTAATCTTAGAAGTTGAGAAATCCATGGGATCATTTTGAGAGTAATCTTATCATGTGCCCTTATTCTGAGTCCAGCCTCCATTGCCTGGCATAGCCAGTATATAGTCCTACTGCCTTTCAGCCCTTTAGGGGCCTTGCTTTGCTCAGGCGTTAGGCTAATCCTGTCACTGTGTTCTGTTTCTCCAGGTATGGATATATTCCTTACTCTTTTTTTTTTTTTTTTTTTCCTTGAGAGAGATTCTCACTCTGTCCAAGGGAGCTATCAAAAACATAATAATAATTTACACATTGATTAACCCATCAGTTTTAAGTCCTTGCATATCTAAATATGTCTTAATTTTACCCTGAAGTTTGAATAACATTTTGGCTGGATTTAGTTTTCTAATTAAAAGGTCATTTTCCTTTAGAATTTTTAAGACATTGCTCCTTCCCCCCACCCCCCTTTATTTAACTTTTTAATTGAATTATAAGCTCCGCTGATTTCTAGCATTCCAGTGTCATTCTAAGTTCCAATTTGTTCCCTCCACCTTTGGAAGCTTTTGGGATCTATTCTTCATCTCTGGAGATTAGAAATTTACCAGTGATATGCCTTGTTTGGTCATTACGCGAGACCCTCGTGGATCCTTTCAAACCGAAGTTCAACTCAGTTTTAAAATCCTGGGAAATGGAAAAAAAATTTTTGAGATTTTTCTGTTTTCTTTGTTCTTTTTCTGGAATTCCTGTGAGCTCGATATTGGATCGATCTCCTTGACTGATGCTCTACTTTTCTATCCTTTGTATTTCCCATCTCTTTGTGCTTATATTTTACTTTTTGGGATATATCCTTGACCATCTTATAACCTTTTAAATAAAATGTATACTTTATCATATTTTACATTTTGAAGTGCTCTGTTTCCTCTTTTGGTGTATTTCATGTTGGTGGCTTTGGCTTTCTATTCACATTTAAGAGTGGGGCACTAAAAAAACAATCAAAAGGTTTGTGTGTTGGAGGTGTACTTGCTTAGATCATTAAGCTTCACTATAGGCTGAAGGTTAGTTGGCTTTGAGGGGAACTCTACAAAATGTCAAAATGTTATGTGAAGGTTTTTGGGAGTTTCTCCAGAGAATTCTGCTTGAGGACTAAGGAAGGTTGGGGAAGACTGGTGTATCTATTTACTTAATCCTTATTTAAGTTCTTTCACCTCACTCTGCCCAGCGCTGTGCCTGGTGTTCTTAGTTCTTTTTAATCTCTGGTTCACAGTTTCTAGGGACCAAACCTCCTGCCTCCTACAGAGGGTGGGAGTGGGGTAAGGAAAGTTTTGCCTGAGGGTTTTACTGCTCTGATTACTATATACCTTTGCCTTGACCCAATAGTATCTGGTGCTTCCAAAGCCTGAGCCCCTCTTAGGGCTGGGCTCTTGAGGGGCTAGTAGACTGACTCTCCTGTTTCCTACTTAGTTTATACCTTTTTTTTGAGACAGAGTCTCACTCTGTTGCCCGGGCTAGAGTGCCATGGCATCAGCCTAGCTCACATGAACCTCAAACTCCTGGGCTCAAGTGATCCTACTGTCTCAGCCTCCCGAGTTGCTGGGGCTACAGGTATGTACCACCATGCCTGGCTAATTTTTTATATATATACTTTTAGTCGTCCAGCTAATTTCTTTCTATTTTTTAGTAGAGACGAGGTCTCGTTCTTGCTCAGGCTGATCTCGAACTCCTGAGCTCAAAGGATCCGCCCGCCTCGACCTCCCAGAGTGCTAGGATTATAGGCGTGAGCCACTGTGCCCCAGCCTTAGTTTATAACTTCATTGCTGCCAGTTACCATCCCTTCATCAGCTTTCCACATTCTAGAATTTCATTGAAATATATTATCCACTGCTGCCCCTGTTCTTTCTTTGACGTGAAAAGTAAATACAGTTTTATTTTTTTTTTTATTTGAGACAGGGTCTTACTCTATTGTCCAGGCTATAAATGGTGTCATTATAGCTCACTGCAGCCTCAAACTCCTGGGCTTAAGTGATCCTCCTGCCTCAGCCTTCCAAGTAGCTGGGACTACATGTGCACGCCACCATGCTTGGCTAATTATTATTATTATCATTATTTTTTGTAGAAATGGGGGTCTTACTACATAGCTCAGGCTGGTCTCGAACTCCTGGCATCAAGTGATCCTCCCACCTTGGCCTCCCAAAGTGCTAGGATTACAAACATGAGCCACTGTGCAGCAGAGCTTTAATACTTTTATTTTCATTTTAGTGGGCTTTTGGGAGGGAAAGACAGTAAAGACATTTGGTCAATTTGCTGTGTTAAATGAAATTATCCCTTTGAAATTCCTTATAATGGACTTTCATTTATTCTACAACCATTGATGAGGACCAGTAAGTGTCAAGCCCAAAGCCAGGCCCTGTGGATTCAGAAATGCATATGAAATGGTAACTAACCTCTAGGAGCTGACATTAACCTACCATGATTAAGTACTGTGCCAGCAGTGTGATCAAAATTCTGTGGAACCATGGGTGGGAGTGTGCATGCCGTGAGCACATGCATTAGCAGTGGGGTGAAAAGAAGGTGTATGGGAAGACTTGGCAGAAGAGCTATCTTGATTGAGGTAAGACTTGAAGGCTGCTTAGATATAGAAAGGACTGCTACCTTCTTAAGCCCAAGAGTGTACCCAGACACTTCAGACCCTTAAACACTAATATTTGTGGCTTCTCACAAACTTACTTTTCCATAAACACTAATATTTAATTTCGAAAGATATCTTAATTCTTATTTTTCTCTAGTTTCTGCTTTTCTTTGTTACAAGTATAGAGCATTTTATTCATTGACTATGAAAATCTTATTATGCCAGAGTCAACCCTTGCTCCCTCTAAGAACTAAATTTTATCCTTTTATTAAATAAATTCTTAATGACAAAGGGCTACCATGAATTCAGTAATAATGTTTAAAAAGTTGTATCTGTATTAATCACGGGCATTATATATATTTGAAAATAGTACCCTGGATTGAATAGCTTTAGTGAACGACTCAAGAAATGAAATGCTACTGTGTTGTAATTTTGATAAGGGATCCTTTTAAATGTTATTTTGGGGTCTGCTGGATTAGCTCAGTGCCTTTTTGAATCATAAAACATTTATTTGAAGGTGACACTTTATTTCGTTTGTCCCAGTTCAAGGAAGATATCATCAGTCCTAACATTTAAAATCCCATGCATCTTTTTAAAGAATAGTTATAATTATAGAGCATATACAATTAGTATATACATCCTATACTTTTCACCTAATATAAATGCTTTCTAAATGTCATTTTAAATGACTACCTAACAGTCATATGGCTGTTTATTATTTACTAAGCTAATACCCTACGTTGGATATTTAGTAAATTGTCTCTAATATTTATTAGAAATGATGTTGAGATGAATATTCTTATATATAAATATTAGTTTGCATTTTTTTTTATTTCCTTAGAATAGTTCTCAAGAAGTACGCAAGTGGATCAATGAATCTGTGAACATTTTTTAGGATTTACATATGCCACATGTACCTAAAGAATACCAAATAACATTTCCACCAGTAGGGCATATGAGAGTACTACATGCATTTTTAAAATACATATAATTTTATTGTTTTTTTTTTTTTTTTTTTTGGAAACAGAGTTTTGCTGTGTTGCTGGGGCTAGAGTGCAATGGCAACCTCAAACTCCTGGGCTCAAGCAATCCTCCTGCCTCAGCCTCCTGAGTACCTGAGACTACAGGCATGCACCACTACACCTGGCTAATTTTTTCTATTTTTTGTAGAAATGGAGTCTTGCTCTTGCTCTTGCTCAGGCTACTCTTGAACTCCTGGCCTCAAGCAATCCTCCCACCTCGGCCTCCCAGAGTGTTAGGATTACAGGCGTGAGCCACCTTTCCCCAGCCAATTTTACTGAATTTTTAAACATATAATATTTTAGAAGTGTATGCCCACATCCCACTAGGCATTCAGGACGCTTTATGAGAAAGGCAGCCATGTGAAGAATAGGCCTGACTCCTTCCTTGCTGGGGCACATCATGTGAGAACTGGCATTGCTTTTTAACTGTTATTTTTATGCTCAGGTAGAGCCTGTCCTTCAAGAGTAAGGCACGGTTTTAGACCTGCAAAATGACTTGATTGGTGTGATCCAGTCTCTGTGCCCTGTAACCTAATGACGGCCCTGTGACTGGGCTGCTGAGAGCGGGTTGTGGGTGAGATGGTTATTCACAGAGTGGGCTTTTAAGGCTTGTGGTTTTCCTGGCTTTCCCCAGCCACCTTTGAGGAGAGCATCTGGTTATGTATTTATAATTTTGGACTTACCTCCAGGACAGAGAACTCCCTACTGCCTAATACCCTCTCATTCCCCATAAAAAACGGAAATACTCTGAAACATTTTCCCTGATTCTTGGGAGCTGGGCCAAGCTGTAGAAGAGCTTGTGACCTTGTTCCCCTGGCACATGGGTTCTTTGGCCTGGTAGTAAGCTGCCCTCTTGCCTTGGGCCTGATTCATTATCAGAAGTGATGGGAGGAGTTAATCATGAGAATGTGTACACTAATCAGGTCAGGGTTAGTAAGGTCCAGTGGCAGGGAGTAGGCTGCCTATAGCCAGTAGAGGGCCCTAGAGTCCACATTCTAGTCCTTGGGACCCAGCCTGGTGTGGCTGATATTCCTTCAGTCCAGGCTCTGTAGGATGGCAGCTTTAGTAGGAAATGAAATATAGTACGTGGTGTGGTGCAAAGGTGGAATCCCCTTAAAACCCTGGGGCCCTGAGCTATCCATGCATGGGAACAGTACTTGCAACCTCTGCCTAAGGATAGAGACTTTGGGACAGAGTCAGCTCCAAAGCCAGGGGTATTTGAAGTGAATGATCCTTTAGGACTTTGAGATACAGCATCCTTGGAAAGGGATAATGGAACTCGGGAGAGATCATCTCAGCCAGCTTGGATATCAGTCCCATGGGCAGTCTCAACTACTTTTTCTACCTTAAGCCCAGGGGATTTGGGCATAAAAGGGCATGTGGCTATTGTGATACTTTCTCACTCTGCAAGGTGGGATGAGGGCCGAGTAGGACAGTCACAATTGCAGGTATCCTCAGCTTTTCTGTCCCTTGGCTGGGATTCTCCTACCCCTCTTCATTTTCAGGATGTTTGACCAGCAGCCTGGCCCTTTATTCTTAGTAGACTTCTTGACTTGGGAGCACGATTAGAGTCAGAAATGGCAAGCCCCTGGACCAGACCACTTCAGTGACGTGTCTTCTGGGGCCTTGGTCTTCTTTCTTCTTGCCTTGATCCTCTTGTTTCTCTATCACCAGGTCACCCCTAATTTCTCAATGTCACAAGTGCCCAACATGCCCAGCTGTCCCCAGGCCTATTCTGAACTACAGATACTGTCCCCCAGTGAGCGGCAGTGTGTGGAGACAGTGGTCAACATGGGCTACTCGTATGAGTGTGTCCTGAGAGCCATGAAGAAGAAAGGAGAGAACATTGAGCAGGTGAGCAGTTGGTCAGCAGTGGGGAGTAGGTGATCAGCCAGGAGAGAAGTCTCAGGCCTTTGGAGCTGGAGTAGTGTCCTGCCTCTATTCTGGAGCCCCTCAGACTCATAGCACCAATCTCCTCTCCCAGGGGTTTGTGGGGACTCAGGTCATTTTTTTTGGCAGGTTCAGCAGCCGTACTTCATTGGGACCTAGGCTGAGCCAAAGCCTTGGGAGTATTGGAGCTCTTATCCTTTTCTCTGCCCTTCCAGAAATTTTTATCCTGCCATAGCTGTCCAGGGAGTTCCAAATAGGGTACTCGAGTCCTACACCTTGGGGATATTTTCTGACTTGGGCTATTTCTTAGAGGAATTTCCTGCCCAGGCTTTGGGGTTGACATTCTGGTAGATCTGAGTCAGCTGTGGCAGCAACTCCTTTGGAAAATGACTACTCATGTTTAGAAGGGTGTGCCTGTCTATGTAGCAAATAGTCACTGAGATCTTACTGTGTTGGATACAGTTCAAGGCAGAAAATCAAGTCCTATCCAACATCTGATAGCCCAGCGGGGCAGGGAGTAGACGTTACACTAGCCAGTATGTGTAAGACTCTTTGGAAGCACAGAGAAGAGTGGCAGCCAGTGCTAAACCTCTTGTTTCTTTTCTTAGATTCTCGACTATCTTTTTGCACATGGACAGCTTTGTGAGAAGGGCTTTGACCCTCTTTTGGTGGAAGAGGCTCTGGAAATGCACCAGTGTTCAGAAGAAAAGGTGAGAACCTTCATGCTTCATGAAAACGCTCTAGAAAGGAAGGACAAAGTAGTCTGTCCTGGTTTTCTTCTCTGCCCCTCAACTCCCTTTCCATGCCAGTGACTACAGGCAGAAGCAGTCGAAGGGCAGAATCTCTGTGTCCAGACAGGCTGAGGCCTATGTTTATGTTGAGTGAAAACCATCTAGAATCCCAGTGAAGGGAAGGGGAAATTGACCTGGGCTCAGGGGAGATTGCTGGTCTCTTTTGCCTAGCTTACTCCCTGGGGAGCAGCTATTTCGGGGTTCAGTATCCTGTCATGGTGGGAGTGTGGATGTGGGTGGTAGGACCCTGATAGAGGTCAGCAAAGGTGAGTTGGGACTGGTTGTGATACCTGAAGGATGATGAGCTGTGGCATTAAACCCGTTTGCTTTGGCTTCCTCCACAGCCCACCTCTGCTTGCTAGTGGGCTCCATTTGAAGTATGTAGACACCCCCACTCCCCCAATACCCTTCTCTATACTCCTTCACTCAGCTGTGCTCTGTGGCTGGACCCTTTTCTTTAATCTGTATTCTCTTCTATCCCTTAGATGATGGAGTTTCTTCAGTTAATGAGCAAATTTAAGGAAATGGGCTTTGAACTGAAAGACATTAAGGAAGTTTTGCTATTACACAACAATGACCAGGACAACGCTTTGGAAGACCTCATGGCTCGGGCAGGAGCCAGCTGAGACCACACCCTACCTAGGCCCTGCCAAGGAAACACCACCCCCAGGAGGCCCTGCAGAGCTCACCTGTGGGGAAAGAGAAGGGGAACACTTCTGGATTTTCTTTTGGGGGTTAGAAGGTCAGGTGTGGAGACTGTGCTTGCCAGTCTCTATGAGCCTAGGCCCTGAGCTGGGGAGAAAGTGGGGGAAGATTTGGGCATGCAAATGCCCCCAGAACAGTCATGGCTCCTTCCATATTAAATGTATTTGTATTTTGAGAAGTGTCCTTCCCACCTCGGCCCTCCAGAGAGAATACCCTGGTCTTTCCGGGGTCTTTACATCCTCAGCTGAAACCTGGCTAAGAGTTGTCGGGGAGAAGGGGGTGGGAGGACCCAGCTCAGTGCTGCTTTGGGGCTAGATGCTTATCCCCCCACTCCCCACACTAGTGGACTAAACTTTAATCCAAGTTGAATGCAAGTGAAAGATTCTTCCAGGGCTTTATTTTTTCCCTCTTTTAACAAAGTCTCTTAGTGTTACACTGGTTCTACACTGGTTCTCTGAGGTGCAAAGAATGTGCTTTTCCCCGTGGGACCCAGAGTTTGCCTCTTCTGCCAGGCATTCACCATGCTTCCCTGCCCCAGCCTGTTTCTTTTAGCTTGGTTTGGATCACAGTCCTCTGCTACCCAGGGTTTTAGAGCCCCTGCTCTAGGAAACAGTTGTCAGTTTAAGAAATCATTGGTTCCTTCCCAGCACATTGAATGGGTGCGAAAACAGGTCATGATTTAGTTGGCCAGCACTAACTCCACCTCTGTTCTTCTTGAACAGCCTCTTCCTCCAGCCCACTGCTTTAGGATGACACAATGAGTAACACCTAGTCATAGAAATCAGTCTCTTTGGTTTGTTTTGTATTAAGTTGTACAACATTAAAGATCTAAATACAAAGGATATACAGTCTTGATGAATCTAAAATAATTTGCTAATAACTATTTTGATTCTTCAGAGAGAACTACTAATAAAAATCCAAAAGGTATGTCCTGCTGTGCTTTATTGCCAAGGGCCGTTTTACTGAGGGGGGTGGGTAGGTGGGTGGTGAAGGGATTTCCTGCTTGGATTTGCTGGGGATGGAACAGGACCTAATCATTTTCTGTGTCAGAACTTTCTTCTCATTCTAGGCCTGTAGGACCCAGGAGCTGGCCCTCTAGTCTGCCCTGGTTTTTGTCTGTTTGAACCTGACCTAGCTGTCTCTGGGCCCAGGACATCTGCCTTCCTGCAAGACTGACTCTGGAGGTGGGACAGGCTGGGCATTCCTTCAGAGGAAGAAGTCCCTTTTCCTTTGAGCAGCAGATGTTTATGTGTTCTGTGCCACAGGCAGGACTGGATTTCACCAGCTCTCAGTGGTACTGTTGTATCTGATAGAACTGAATTTATCCCTAAAGTTTCTTGTCCTTAGACTTAATACCACCCCACTGTCTCACTTGAGCTCATGGCTGGTGTGGGTCTTTTAAGTTTTTTGGTGATCATGTATGGAGGGGCTGCAGAGCCTAGGGCCAGGAAGCACCAAGCTGGAATGAGGATGCCCTCTGGTGGTCAGACCAGGCACTCCCAGAGGCTGACAAAGGGTGGCCAGGCCAGGTTGCTAGTCTCAAGAAAGCCATTTAAGCTCCCTCTTTTTAAACCTTAAAAAGTTATCCTTTATGTGAAGGAAGCTAAAGTTCACAGGGTAATTGGCATTAGGGTCAAGGCTGTGACACAAGAATCTCAATTTGACCCATGGTGGCCTCAGAAAGTGACTGGCATCTGGAGGCCACTTCCTGTATCCTTTTAGATACCCAGCAAACAACTCAGAAGAAGGCTTGTGTGTGTGTGTAAATTCTGTTTCAGAGGCCTTAGACTGTTGACTAGAGTACTCTGTGCCAAGGTGCCAAACACAGGCCCTTGAGAGGCAAGAGTGGCTGGCCAGGGTGTCCTAGATGATAGCAACGATAGGAGACAGACTTGCCTGAGATCTTCTAGCTCGTCAACTCTTCTGTGAGGGATGTAGGGAGTGAGGACTCTCAGACAGGAGCCAGGAACTGCCGTAGAAGCATGAGGGCTATTGAGCATTGTATAGAGGCTCATCACCCCAGCAAAAGTCAGAGATGGAAAAAGAATAATGCAGTGACATGGGCACCTTCTTTCTGAAAATTGGATTGCAGGAAAGGAGGGGAACTCCCTAAATCCTGTCCCACATCTGCTGCTGTGAAAGACATCAAGTCAAGGTTTATCCATTTTATATTTTAAAAAAACTAAATTCCTAAATCAATATCTAAGGGTTGATGGGGCAGAGCTCACCCCTATCCCTGCCCTACTAGCACCAATGTTTTAGGTTTTAACCAGTGTTTTAGTCTTTGAAGATAAAAAGGCACAGAATTCAGCTGATAAAGCTGCTGGGGCTCAGCATATTCTTTCCTGGCTTGTGACTTCTGACTTTTAGGTTACCACTGATCACCCCATCCTCTGATCCCCAAAGTTAGAAACATCTTTAAGGTCATAAATCCAAATGTGTTCCCATGAACAACGAGTCCGTAAAGCAAATTCTCTAGCCACAAAGAAAAGGGAGGGGCATTAAGTTCTTCAGTGTTGACCCTCAGGGAGAAGCAGGGGCCAGGCTAGCATGGGCAGGCCCAGAGAGTGGGTTCTGTTAATGTGCAAGTAGGACCTGGCAAAGGCCTCCTTCAGCCCCTGAGAGCCTAGCACAGGCTCCTGCAGTGCCCACACCATCCCATACAGGATCTTACTCTAAGACACCACTGTCCTTTCAGGGGCTGTAGCTGGCCTGTGGCGGGTAAGGTACAGTTGCAGCTGGCTCCTGAGACTCTGGATACACTTGGATTTCAGAATCATGATCTCATCCAGCTGGGTCACAAAATCTTCAAAATCCTGAGAAAGGAAACAAAAGGACAAATGGAGCTTTTACTCTTGCTGGTCCTCTGCCAGATACGTTTTTCTAGTCCCTCCTCTTGCAGGAAAATTTCAGAACCCAGGCCACTCCTCTAGCTGGAAAATGGGTAGGATAGTTGCTATGGCACAGGGTCGGGGCCCACTTCTCTGCATTCGAGACACTCTAGGTCGAGGTATTTTTTGTGGCAGCAGGGTGTTTTGGTAGAAATACCTCTGGTCTGCAGGCTGGTCACTGTTAGTCACAGAAGGAGCCCCAAAAAGCCACTAGGAAGGCAGAGTGGCTAGGACTAGAGGCTTCAAACATTTTAGCCTGGGAATGGGGAGTAGAGATGGCACCATCTCCCACCTGTACTTCTACCCACTCAAGCTGTCTCAGAGGAGTGGCAAAGGGAGGTACACGGCCTCAGTAATGGTTAGTATGTGACAACAGACCCTTACCCTACACATAACGACAGCAAACAAAGATTACCATCAAACTAGCTGCAGGCTAATTCCCAACAGCCCCCAAGTTCAGCCAAGGCTACTTACATTAGAAGCCAGTTGGCTCATCAGGGTCTCCTCCTTGGAGCCTAGCTCGGCCATTTCATCCAGCTGTTCCTGGTGTGCTTGGATGACCACCTGCCTTGGAATACCAGAGGGGACACTGTGATCCTCTTGGCCTCCTGTCCTTTCCTGGGCAGCTTTCTGGAGCTGAGCCTCATTTCTAGGCTGGGAGTTGCCTCTGCCCAAAGTGGTCAAAGCTTTGACCAGGGTCAGCTCACCACCCACCTCCCCACTCACTTGTTCCTCCTCAGGACTAGTTAAGGGATTGGGGAGTAACAATGAGATACAGAAAAATAGACAGGGGTTTCTTAAGCTGTCCCTTGCTACTGAGGGACAGGGCTGGGTGCTGCTTTTCTTCCACAGGAGCTGCCCATTTCCCACAGCTTCCCTGCAAAAAGGCTATCAAGGTTGTGACCACTGCAACTGGCATACTTGGTGTAAGGGGGAGCCTACTGCCTAGACTGCTATCATTTCTACTTCCTGTGGAGGGTCCAGGGACCAAAGCAGAGGGTTTGAGTTAGAAGCTGGAGGACCTGCCTTTTGTCAGATTCTAATGATGGGTAGAGACCATGGAGCAGCAAGATTGTCCAGCTGGAGAGGCAAGCTCCTCACTTGTTGCATCCCTGCATGGCCTTCTCTTGGTTTATGACAAAACATTAAACGGGGGTGGGAGTGGGGGTATGAAAGGGGCTCAAGTCTTAGTCCAACTTACTGTGCTTGCTTCAGGGTGGGCTGATGGAGTGTCCCTGCAGTCTTGGGAGAGCAGCTGTGGACCAGGGGAGAGCCTGGCCTGTGTTTGAGCCATGTGATGTCTTTGTAGCAGGCCAACTTCATGGGGTCTGTGGACAAACCAAGCTTCTGCCAACCAAACCTTGTAGGATGTTTTCTCCTCTGAGCCCAGGATTGGTTACTACTTCCTGTTTGTGCAGTGAGTGTAGGTCCAGAATGAGGCACCCCAGTATGTATGGTAGGGAAGGGCTTTCTTGGGAAACCCCAGGAGCCACCCAGATCTACCTCTTCGGCATCAGCATCATACTGCTCACCACCCACATGATCCTGGGAGAAGAGGGCAGTCTCTCTGCTCTGGCAGGCCTCTCCCAGGTCAGCCTCTCTGTTGGGCAGCTTCTCAGGTGGGTGCTGACGGATGGGTGATGGAGACAGAGCTGGAAGGTCACCCCCAGGTTTATTGTCAGGGGGAGATGAGGACAGCCACAGGTGCCCAGTTGCTGAAGATACTGGCAAGACTGCCTCTTGATCACCAGATGACACTGTGTGGCCCATAACTGGCCCCACTGTGCTCTCTGGACTATGCATAGCCCTATCCTGGGCCAGCTGCTCCAAGGGAGGAGAACCCTCATCATCTGGGTTCTCTAGGAGGGACATGGTGAGGGGAGCCATCAGTCCAGAAGCATATTCAGAGCACATACCTAACTGCCCTCTAGAGTCTTCTCCTTGGGAAGCATTACTGTTTTTCACTGTTCTTGTCACTTGAATTGGGCTATCTTCACTGACTTCTCTCAAATGTATGGTGACTGTGTCTCTTTGGTCTGGGGATCCAGGAACTACACTGTGAGATAGTGAGAAAGTGAAACCATCTTCCTCTGAGGATGGCAAGCTGATCTCAGTCTGCCCAGGAACCTCACTTCTGAAGGTATCCTGTCTGAGATCAAAGGCAGGGCCTTCACCTCTTTTCTGGCCATATATAAAATCTACCTGTGAGCAGTAAGGCTTCTCTGCCAGGCTGTCTCTGGGAGAATGCCCCGAGCAGGTGGAGTCCTCCTCTCTGCTCCAATCTAAGGGCACCTTACTTGGGCTGCTGCTATGATCAAGTGCTGCTCTACTGTGGCTTATGGGGTCCTTGGAGCACACCCAGCTTTCACTTTGACCTTTCTCATGACCATCAGTCCTGGGGCTAGAAAACAGATTCTCCTGCCTTTCTGCTGCCTGCTCCTCAGGACCTTGCTCCCCACTCTGATGAAGGAAGAATGAGTCTTCGCTATTCTCCAGGGTGTTCCTCTGCTTTGTGGTCCTTTGACTGGAGACATGTGAAAAAGAATCTTCACTGAAATCACTGTCATCAAGGTCCTCAACTTGGGCTCCATTGTGGCTCTCAGAATAAGAGTGGAACGGAGGGGGAATCTCATTCTGGAGCTGACCCTCTGGTATCCTGTACTGGCATAAAAACCTTTCCAGTGGTTGGTAGTTTAACTTTTGTTGGAGGAGTGGAGGCTGCTGGAACTGCTGGTGATAAAAACGTAAATGTTCCTCCCTGTCCTTCTGATGTGGAGGGATGTTTGTCCAAGTTTCAGAGGCAGGCCTGCCTCCCTTGCTGTCCTGATCATACTCTGTTATGTGGTGGGTGTTGCCAAAGGAGAGCTCAATTTGTGACACAAGCTGCTTCTGTACCGGCTGCACAGTCTGAACTTTCTTGCACTTGGTGGGCACCTTACCATGTACTAGGTCTTCTTCTGGGCCTGGAGCTCTGCTTCCCGACCCAAGGGCAGTTTTGTTGCCAATTTGATTTTTCTCAGAGCACAAGGGTGCTGACTCTTCTGCCCTTTTTTTGGCCAAATGTCCAAACCTCATGGTTCCTTTGAGAGGGCTAGTCTGAATGATCCACTCTTGAGGAATACTCCCTCTGGAGCTACCCCTTTTACCAGGGACTTTAGGTACAGAAGCAAAGGGGATGTTGGGTGGGTGGCTGGCCAGAGGATGGGTCTTCCCTCTTGTGGAGCCAGGTGCCACTGTGAGTAATTGCTGAAGCCCCAGCTTTACTTTCTTGGGAGAACACTTGTCCCCTGGCAGGGCCACAGGGGAACTCTGAATTCGTTTTGGAGAGGAGCTTCCAGATGTCCGATTTCGACAGGTAGCTGAAGCACAACGCTTAATGCCTTTCTTTAGTTCTTTGACCCTGTAAATAACCATTTTTATGTTAAATGTGTATTTTGGCATGTTCTCCAATTCCTTTTCTACAGCTTTCTGGGAAAACAAAAACCAAAGAAAAGTATTATAAGGATTAGGAGTTTTTTAATCTATAGAGATTAAGAGGAAAAGAGGACAATCTATTTCAGCATGAGATACCCCTATGCACCTGAATAAAAAAGAGCAGTGTCTTCTCTGAGGATGTAAGTATGCACCCAGCATTCCATGATCAGAAGAGTTTTAGAAATCACCACAGTCCCATGCAAGGGACAGGCCAGAGAAACCAGTCTCAGAACTGTATTGTTTATGCAGGGCCCACACTGTGCTTCCTAAAGATGGGCCAACTCAGGAGTTCATGTCTACCACTTACCTGCAATTCTATAATCAGAGCCCTCTTTTTCTACAAACCACTCCCTTTCAGGCTTCTCTGGGAAAATGAGTTCCCTCAAACCTGCTGGGCCCTCCAGGAAGCAAAACCTTCAGAAATAAGCAGGCTCGTGCTAATTTTATTAAGGAAAAATGACTTGTCTATTTCCTAAGGTTGCTAAGGATTTCTCAACCTTAGCACTATTGATATTTTGCACCAGAGAGTTCTTTATTGGCCTCTACCCACCAGATGCCAGTAGCACTTCTGTCATGACAATCAAAAATGTCTCACCCACTGTAAGAGACATGTGAGAGCCACTAACTCCAGATGAGCCTTTGGAAAGTTTCTGCCCTTCTCTGGGCCTCAGTTTATCCTCCTGTAAAATGTCTTGGGTTGGTCCCTTCTGGACCTATATACAGTTTGGGCTGAGACCAGCAGGAAGAAAACTTCACTGAGCCTTCCACCCTACATTAATATTTGACTTTTCACTAGCCATTTTTTATTTATTTATTTTATTTATTTTCTATTTTTTAATTTTTTAAATATTTTTAGTTGGCCAATTAATTTCTTTCTATTTTTTAGTAGAGACAGGGTCTTGCTCTTGCTCAGGCTGGTTTCGAACTCTTGACCTTGAGCGATCCTCCCGCCTCGGCCTCCCAGAGTGCTAGGATTACAGGCGTGAGCCACCACGCCTGGCCTTCATCAGCCATTTAAAAGCCACTGATGGAGTCAACTCCTGAACAAGGGAGTGTGTCATCTTCCTCTTGTCACATTTGCAAAATGACCAATTGCTCTAAGAACAGCATTGTAGAACTCAAGGTCAGATCCCTGTGTATGAGAGACATGGGAGCATATGCGCGTGTGCCGCATGCACACACACACACATAACTGCCATCTGGGAG